>OX578134.1:91794479-92394479 GCA_951213105.1 Amaurobius ferox
GAATAAAGTAGTTTTAGGACGGATACAACACTCAATATGAAATAAAAAGAACTTAAAAAAATCACGATTTTGAAACAAGATGGATGCCATATATCATTTTGAAGTGGGTCATGTGATCGTTTCATATCATGGTCACGTGATCGTTTCATATAAGAGGGGTAATTATTATTTTAATTTTTATTTAAAAAACTACTGAATATATTTCGCTGAATTTTTTTTATATATTTTATGGAACAATTTGAATATTACCTGAAATTTTCGAAGCAATTTGTGAATTTTAAATCCGCTTAAAAAATGTTTGAAAAATTAGTTCCCATAGGGCTCAATGTATTTCATTTTTTCAACCCGGGTTCAATCCAAACCTAATTGGGTGATATTACTCATTTATATTCCCATAGGTCCTACAGACCCTCTGAACAACATACTAAAATTTCATTTTGATTAAGTCATTTTTACGGCAGTTATCGTTCTGACGGACAGACAGACAGACAGACAGAATGAACAAAGTCATAAACACTTTTCAATTTTGTGTTAAAAATGGGATGTAATGTCTTTAGCATGGATTTGAAGAAATTGTTGTTGTGACTTATTCCCCGTGGTGAGCAGCGCCTAGCCCACGTTCACTAGACACCTGATGTCCCATGACGAAGGGGATACTATGCAGCTTCATCTTTATTGAGGCAAGGGCAGAAGTCTGACTTTGCCTCGACTACACAACATCCATGCCCACTGGCGGGATTCGCACCCACAACCCGGCAATCCAGCAATCAGACGGAAACGCATGCCCCTGACCGCTCAACCACCGAATCGGCGGAAAAATTGTTAACTTAAGATAGACATACACTAAAATTTGAATGTAAGAACATGAGATGAAAACCCCCAACATCGACTAAAATACACAAAAGTAAGATTAATGCAATAGAATAAATGAAACGTCTTTGATCACAGTATAAAAACAGTAAAATGATGAAAATTACCGACTTCACGAAATGAGCCTCTGCACTGCATATAAAATTCCAAAACTCCAGCGACACTACGATCTAACAAAAGATCTGGTGATAGTCAAAGGCAACATGAAGTTAAGAAAAATGGTTGAGCATCAAATAGTAAAATGGGAGAAAAGTTATAAAACTTGTAGTATAAGGACTGGAAAATGAAGAAAAGTGGATGTCTATAAGAAATGAAATCAAAAAGTCGTACGGACATGACATTTTGTACACTTCACGAACTGAATAGGTGCACTTTATTATTTTTTAAGATTTATAAATATTATTTTAGTTTTTTTATGTTTCTTCTTGTGGCAACATTCACACAACTTGTGGCAACATTTATACAACTCGAGTCCTTAGCCACCTAAAATATTATAACAGAGTTTTCCACTTTGATAAATATCGGAGAGGATTCGTTCCAGCAATGTTTGACCCGAATAGGTGACTACGATTAGCACAATTCTATAATTTGTCATGTATCTCAGCTTTTATGTAACTTTATCATGTATCAGCATTGTAACAGAAAAATATCAATTTCTTAAGTAATTTTTATTTCTGTAAGTTTTCAAGAAATCACAATTTTTTAATTCATATCAACTAATCATCGTGTATTTTAATTCATGGCAATGCACTTCAGAATTTCAGAGTTCCACTTCTCTGGATAGATCTATTTTAGAGAGAGGTAAGCGGATTCAGCATAATCATTGAGTTCTCAGTATTCGGATACAAAGATGCAAATATATATTCATAATATTCTACAATTTGCCTAAAACTTTATCATGTATCTCAACATTGTAACAGGAAAATATTCGATCTCATAAGAAATTTTTACTTGTGCAAGCAGTGGTCGAAATTTTTAATTCATCGCAAATAATCATCGCGACTTTTAATTCATTGTAATGTCACTTCAGCGGAATTTCAGTATTATTCTTCTCTAAATTAGATCTATTTCAAAGAGAGGTAAGTGGGTTGAGCATAATCATTGAGTTCTTACCTCACAGGAACAAAGTTGCAAATATATATTCTGTAATATTATTTAATTTGGCTGCAGCTTTATCATGTATCTCAGCATTGTAACATAAAAATATTTCAATTTGATAAGTAAATTTAATTTGTGTAAGTTTTTACGTGATCGCATGCACTGATCGCAATGACACTTTTGCGGAAGTTCTGTATTCCCCTTCTCTGGATTCGATCTATTTTAAAGAAAGGTAGGCGGGTTTAGCTTAATCATTCCGTTCTTAGCATTCCCAAGAAACTTCCAGACACAGATTTTGAATATTTTATTTTATTCCTGATTTACGGAGAACATGTTTTATTTGTATTTTAGTTTGCGGATAGCGTATTTGGTGAAATGAGTATTGACCTGAGCATTGCCTGCGCATTGCCTGTAATGCGCCACGCCTAAAGACCTGACCAACTTCGGGTCATTCGTTCTTGCTCACCATAAACAAAGTACAATCTTTATATATCTATCAGCAAGCTCATAAATCCTCTAAAATGTTTATGGTTTTACTGAAATAAAGTGTTTATAATATAAGTTTCATGTAGGAAAATCTTTCCTGAAAATAGATTGCCTCACAAATTAGAATATCCACTTCAATTTCTTCTCAAAATCTTTAATGAGGATATACGATGTGAAGAACGCATCTTATATATCTTTCAAAACATTGCTTTGACAGCAGAGCCTGTGGTTAAAACATGAAGAATTATGCATTCAAATGGCAGAGGAGGTAGCGCTGGTTTTCTACGCTTACCAAAAACTATTTTGCTTTCAATTTTTACACTTGTCAAAACGCTGAAGATAAATCATTCAACACACCCAGACCATTACGTGACCATTTTTCTGCAGTTTTCTCCTCAAGAAAATAATAGTAAAAAAACCGTAAATCTGTCTTTTGTTCTAAAGCAAATATTTTAAAAGAATGGAAAGGGATTTGAACGTTGAAGTTTCAAATTATATTCTGGCAATTGATTTAGATTTCCAGACATATGTGTATTATTCTTAAATTTGGTCTACGAAACTGCAAAGTTAATACGCATTTTTCCACGTTTAACTTGGGATATATGTTAGACTGGAACAGAGCGGGTATTGGCAATAATTTTGTTTTGTATCAAATGTGACCTTCAGACCAGATGTGGTAGCCTGTGGCTCACATTCTGCACCAGAAGCAACACATTGTGACCGTCCACCAATATAAATCATGTATTGAATTTTATTCACTGAAAGCTAATCGAAATATAAATTTTTGGGTTAATATTTTGTTTATAAGTTTAAAAATATGATAGAAAAAATCTGATGTGGGCACCACATGACTTTCCTTATATAATGCAATGAATTTACTACTTTTACAGTAAAAAAAATAGATTATTTGTATAGAAGATATTTATATTCTTTCCAAGTTATTGAGTTTTCGTCAATGAGCCGTCATTTTCATTGATTTAGCGTCATTTTTATTCATTTGGCGAGTTTTTCGTTAATTTAGCAACATTTAAAGAAAGTCATCAAGTTGGCGACATTCCACCAAATTCGTCGCCAAAATCTCGCCAAGCGTTATGGACGAAGAAATAGGTTATTCTTACAACAGATAAATGACTATTGGCGTTCAAATACAAAAGTATTACTCAAAGTATCTTTTTTCAGGAATAGAACGAGCTAGATCCACGAGAATGATGTCACCCAATTTATCGCATGGTATTACATATGAAAAGTGAACATGTTTCTCAATAGGAATTTTTTTTTTATTTTATATTAAATTAGTTAATTTTTTTTAAAAATGTGCAATATCTCGAGAACGGTTCATGTTAACGGTCTAAAATTTATGCCAATCGTTTTCTAATGAAAATTTACATAAGAAATGGCTATTTGTGTAACTTAATTAGCGGTTTTGATTGTTTGACGATTTTTTCAAAATTTCACTCGAAAATTTAGGGGGGTTCTGAACATTCGATTGCGTATAAAAACAATAGGCTTCCAGTGTTTACGGATTGTGATTTTTGTACCAAATTTCGTTCGAATCGGTCCATTCGTTCGTCAGTTATCGTCTCCACAGACTCACTGACACACACACACACACACACATAATTTCACACACACAGACATCACTTCAAAAATGTTCGATTCGTGATCAGGGATGTTTGAAACGTGCTCTCCCGTCGAAAACTCGAATTCGAATTTTCGACCCCGTCACAATACTTTCCTTATACATTATGTATATAAGGAAAGTAACAATGTGATTGTCGTCGTTCTATTCTATACTTTATATTTCACATATTTTCTACAAAAGTCGAAGAGCTGTCACAACAGTAATTTATGCCGGCCGCTCAAACTGCTGCTCATACCCTAGGGTGAGTCGGATGGTCAAATAGTTATTTTGAATATGAAACACAATTTGAAAGGATGCAAAATGGTTTAAATCCTATTTTAAATTGTAAATATAGTGGGGCTGAATAAATGAAACAATAAAGATCAAACATGCATAAGCATTGATTATGAAACACTTTCCAATTGAAATGCAATTTTATTTAAACATCTCTAAAATGTGATACATTTCGCGGTGATATATTATAAAATGATCGCAGTACTACCGTAATTTATTATACTTGCGAACTTAGAACTTCATCGAAATATAAATAGTCTGCTTCTCTATGTAAAATCAATAATTATTTCATACATATCACTTATATTCCTGATTCTAAAGCTACATAATTTCGCGTGAAAAAATTCAGCAATTGTTATACAACTCACCTTACAATCGCTTGATTTGTTACATTCTGCATAAGTTAAAATTATACTTCGTTGTAAAATTAATTAAAGTTTAGTGATCATTTAAAATCAAAAATATTGTAATTGCATAGACACAGAATTCAGATACACAGATAATATGAAAAAATAAAGTGGTTTCAGCACTAAATATGAATTTAAAATATCCTTAAATATCACGATTTTTGCACACGGAAAAAATGGTTGCCATATTTTATTTTGCAATGATTCACGTGATCTCTTCATATATCATGGGCATAATTGTTATTTCAATTTTTATTTAAAAAACCACCTTACATATTTTACTGATATTTTCCCAACTTAAAATATACCATTCCCAATACTATATACCATTCCCAATAAAAATGAACCATACCATTAATCAACTTAAAATATACCATTCAATATATTAAATGAAGTTGAAAATAAAAATAATTTCGTGAATTTATTACTTTCCTTATATACATAGTATAACGTATAACGAAAGTATTGTGACGGGGTCGAAAATTCGTATTCGAGGTGAGAGCACGTTTCAAGCATCCCTGATGACGAACCGAATATTTTTGGGGTGATGTCTGTGTGTGCGTGTGTGTGTGTGTGTGGAAGTATGTGTGTGTGTTAGTGAGTCTGTGGAGACGATATCTCACGAACGAATGGAGCGATTCGAATAGAATTTGGTACAAAGATTACAATCCGTGAATACTGGAAGCCTATAGTTTTTAAACACAATCGAATGTCCAGAACCCTCCTAATCGTTCGAGTGAATCTTTGAAAAAAACATCAAAAAATCAAAACCATTGAAAAAGTTACCCAAATAGACATTTCTTATGTAATTTGTCCTTAGAAAATAACTGACTTAAACTTTAGAATGCTAGCATGAACCGTTCTGGAGATATTGCACATTTTTCAAATAAATTTATCAAAAAATCCCATAAATTAAAAAATATATATATTAACTGTTGAGAAACATTTTCACTTTTCCCATGTAATATTATGCTATAAATTTGGTGACATAATTCCCGTGGATCTAGCTCGTTCCATTCACGAAGAATTATACTTTAAATAATACATTTGTATTTGAACGCCAATAGTCATTTATCTGCTATAAGAAAAACTTATTTCTCCGTCCACAACGCTTGGCGATATTTTGGCGACGAATTTGGCGGAATGTCGCCAACTTGGCGACATTTTAAAATGTTGCCAAATTATCGAAAATCTCGTCAAATTGATCCAAATGACGCTAAATCAATGAAAGTGACGACTAATTGACGAAAATTCAATATCTTGGAAAGAATATAAGTATTTACTATAAGTATAACCTATTTCTTTTTTTCTGTAAGGGTAATAAATTCATTGTATTATATAAGGAAAGTCATCTGCTGCCTACATCAGATTTTTTTCATTTGGACTGGCAAATAATTCTTCACTCTTTAAATTTATTTTAATTTATTACTTTCGCAAAAAGGATAAATTTTAGGTTATTTTAAAATACAGTTGTTTTCAGAATAAGAAACAAAAGAATCAGATTTAAAAGAATCTGAGCGTAAAATTCTGCGAAATAGTCTTTATAATGTCAAAAATGCTGGAATCAAAATGTGACAAAGAGAATTGTTAAGTAAAAACTTTTTGAAAATAACAGGCTTTTTTTCATAACGAAACTACATTTTCTTGTGATTCTTGGAATTTTTTTTATAATCACCCTTATCCTTTATATATATATATATATATATATATTTATATACGTGATAGTCGGAAGGCAGTAAGACTGTCTCAAATAATAAAACAGACTTCCAAATATTTAACTGCATTTCAATATTTAGTCAATCGTACATAACTCGTGGGGTAAGGGAGCGAAGTCGAACACAAGTGGTTCTTGTCCCGCAGCGCAAGCGGCTACAAGTTTAGACCAAAAATTTACATCTTAACACTTTCAATATCGTCAGTGTGATTGCCATACGCATTATTGGTAGACTTTTGAACTAAATTGAGGCGCGTCGCAAAGGTTGGGTTAGAACAAAATGTACCACAACTCAATCCATTGGATATCCAAAATATGAGCGGGCTTGTGGACACAATTATTTGGTCCTATCCAGATGCCCCTTCAGCGTGTAAAAAAAGCACGTTCATACTTCACAAACCAATTCGAACTAGAACTTTAGGCGTGGCACTTCGATCCCTGGGGATGCCATCCCAATTGGATTCCGACCTATATTGGGTGGCACTTCCCAACAAATACTCCCCCAAACAAATATTTACAACTTCAGTTAGGTCTGAGGATCTGGTTCGAAGATTTGATTGATATTTAACACGTAAGGGACACACCATTCACTTCGTTGCCTTCTTTGATGCAACAGCAAAAATCCAAATTAAGGCTTTAAACAAAAATAACCAGAATGATGAATTGGGATTTATAATGATGTTGATTCAGTTATTCAAAAACAGATCACTGCTGTTCCATGGATATACATCGGAAATAACTCGTCACATATATCAAGACATTTTCTGTGCACTTCTAGCACAGAAAGTATCGTTATAAAAGTATAGAAATTGATAGATCAGAAAATATTTTGAATTATATAAGAAGTGCATTTTCGACGTTGCCTTCATATAAATTAGATGATAGGTGAATATTCTGTAGTCATAATAATTATCATATTTTTTGTCAGTTAAAGTCCAAAGTTTTTAAAATAATACAATACATAGATTAAAAATCTTATGTTAAATTAATCATAGCAATTAAATTACTTCTTCAAATGAGAAAAAAATATAGTAATTACAAAATAAGTTAATTTGAGAAAGAAATAATTTAACACACTTTGAATTTTCTAGTTCATTAAATTTCTGCTAGATTTATTCTTATTTATACTTTTTTATGTGCATGAAAAAATTAATTCGGATTTTTCTCCATTATTATTTTTCTTTTTTGCTTTTACTCAGAACTAAAGGACTGTGAGTTTATTTTATAGCATTCTTGTTTAGACAGTGTGATATTTTTCTTCGGTTTTATTTGTACTGATTTTTACTTAATTTACATACACAATAAAATTAATGACAAAATATGAGTATAATTTTTTTTAATACTAATCACGCTTCTTAAAATAAATATAAGGATTCATATATTTTCATCACAAAGCTTAGTTTAATTTTACAAACAGAAAAGAAAACATAGTATATGCTAATTAAACAATGTTGATAATATAGTAAATTTAACTATCGAATATTGATGGATTAACACACCTAGAGCAAATCAACCATTTTCTCAGAAGTATGTGTGTGTGTCCGCGTTTTTCTATCGGTGAATCTTAGTGCAATATTTGATTTGCACAAATTTAACGAATCCAATGAAATTTAGTATGGTTCTTTCAATCGATATACATCAGAGACCTGTTAATTTTTGGCGAGGTAAGATAAAGGGAGAAATCTGGATGTTTCGAAGGCAAAAAAGAAGAGAAAAAAAATATGATAAAGTCGTTACATAATTATTAATTCCATTAATCATTAGTTTTGATAACTGAATAGCATTACAAAGAACTCATAGAAAATAATATTTTATCTCCGATTAACATCACTGTTCAAAAACCCAACAGAGTCATCCATAGGGGTACGAACAATACTCGACAAGGAGGACTCAAGATCCAGGGCAGAAAAATTGAAATTATTTTCATTTTTTATTGTTCTTTATATTCACTCCAGAACAGAGTTTTCTCGAACCTAATGCTTTAAGTAGATTACGAATAATTATGCCGACCCGGTGGTCGAGCGGTCAGGAGCATGCGTTTCTGTCTGATCCCTGTATTGCCGGGTTGCGGGTTCGAATGCCGCCAGCGGGCATGGATGTCGTCATTTCGAGGCCAAGTCAGACTTCCGCCCTTCGATAAACCTCTATAAGAAAGTGGAGCTGCAAATCTCATCCCCTTTGCCATGGGATATCCTGAGGGGTCTTGTGGACGTGGTGCGTAGGCGCCCCTTCACCACGGGGGAATTAGTAACGAACGAAAGAACGAATAATTCCGGTGATGTATGCATACACAAAGTCGTCCACCCGGGAATTTAAACCAGATTCCTTTATATGTGAATGGCATAGAGTGAATGTGTGGCTATAAGTGAGCCTTGTAACCCAATACAAATTGCCTATAGTAGAATTTATGCGTTTTTGCGATTTTGGTAAAACATTTTGTAAAAGTTTTCGTAGATCGGAAATTATTGAATATTTTTTTAAATGATACCGACTTATTCTTCCTAACATTGGTCCATCAATAAAGGATTCTTACATGATCTACAAACGATTTTAAATTACGGTATGTGTACAGACATGATCACCATGTAATTTTTGAGATTTCTTAAATTAATAACTGCCACTATTATATTTGAAACAATTTTAATTTAAAAATAAACCATACTTGACTAAAAAATGACATTTTTCTTCAGGCTGATTTGCTCCACTTATTTAAAAAATACTTATCGGAAACTTGCATTCTAATTGCCAATTCCCCATTAAGTGAATAGTAATCAGTCAAGCATTCAAACCATCAGGTTGATTGAAGTAAAAAGTAGGAAGTCTTATTTAACTTTTGTTTATACTTTTTTCATACTTTTTATTTTAGTTCTCATTATTGATTAACTATACCCCGCACTATTTACTTTTATTCTGATATTTGCGTAGTCTTTTCAATGACTGCACTGACCGAAGAGTTTCTCGGTTGAACAGGAAGTTCCCGGACAAGAGAATAACAAATGAAGATTGAATTAGCTCATTAGTAACAAGAGTTTGAAAAATATTTCCATTTATAAAAAAAGAAAAACGGTTAATTAGAAAGACTTTATAGTTTTCAATTATTTATAGGCGTTTCATTAAAATAATTTGTCATTCTGTGTCACGACTGATTAAAAGCAGCATACACCCGATAATTTACGCGACAATTTCTTGAAAAAACTATAAAAAGCACGACAAAAGAAGATAAAAATAAGAAATTTAACTGTCTTATGAGCAATTACACATTGTGCAAATACACTTATTAATCTGCATTGTTCAGTTAAAGTTTAGTATTTTTAACTGTCTTATTTAACTTTCAATATTTCTCTTTAAATTGCAACTAAATTTCCTCATTAATTACCAATCATAATGATCTCTAATCAGCTTCTGTATGGGGCAATAGTCCGTTGTTTAAGGCTATCTACGAAAAGGATCCACAAATGTGGAATCCTGTCGGAGGGAATCTGTAACTATGAAGTGGGTATTGCATCGACGTGCGATAGGGCACAATGTCCTTAAAATTTGTAGCCGGCTGCGTAGTACGACTGACTATCTGTCAGAAAGAGTTTGCAGAATTGGAATACATTTTACATTTTCCAGCTGCCATTGTATTTGTCTATGTGGCTGAAAAGTTAGTAGACAAATGTGGACAGCAACCAATGTAGGCAATAACCACTAGAAAACAACTATTACGAGTGAACCAGATTTTAACTGGTCCACCCGTAATGTATTGATTTACTGGAAGCAAGATTCTCAGTTATTTTATATATTATTCAATGAAACGTTATTCATTGTAAACTGTGGTATATCGAAAATCAATCATTCGACAGTTGTATCGCGGCTATGTTTCACTACAATGATTGAAAACATTAAGTTTCGTGGTCATGGAACCATAAATAATCTATTTCATGCATTATTATGTTACTATTTTTATCCTTTGCTGCGAAGTTAAAAAAATGTTAACTGTCGAATATATTTTAAAATTTCAGCTCGAATTTCAAAAAATTCTGTCTATTTCTAGATATTTCGTTAACAAATTTGGATAAAAAGTTTCGTAAAAATCCATTAATATTTGTGGCTACTATCGTGTAAACAAGCAGTGACGATGCATGCACAGGCACTGCGGCACTGCGGGAGAGACAGTGCTCTCTCTTCCTCGCAGCCTGGCGTGCAGCTTCCTACTTGCGCATGCGCACAACAGTCAAACACCACGCCGCTGGAACTATGAAGCGTGGTGTTTGACTGTTGTGCACATGCGCACATAGGAAGCTGCACGCGAGGCTGCGAGGGAGAGAGAGAGCACTGTCACTCCCGCAGTGCCTATGCAAGGAATCGTTTACAGACAGACGTCGGTCAGACAGACTGACGAACATCGCTTTAAAAATAGTCAAAACGTGTTCAGGAGGGGCTAAAACATATATCGGCATCAAAATCTCAAAATCGAAAACTTTCGTGAAAATCATATAGCCTGTAGTATGAGAATGTAAAAATTAAATGTATTTATCTCTAAATTGAAACGTATAAGCATCTTCATTACATTCGTTTCCAGCTGAAACAGTTAGGAATATTTAATGCATTTAGCTGAAACACATGGATGTAGTTATAAAAATTCCGTTTCATTATTATAAGTCTACTAGCTATCCTTACTTGCGTTCTGAACTTTTCAAAATTGTTTTAAGTTCAGCATAGCTGGTACCATCGGGCAAATAATGCAATTTATGTGGTATGGCTACCCAGTATATGTATACCATATGTTACAGTGCTGTTTTCCTGTCATGACTTACATGTTTCGTTCCATTTCTATAAATTTTCCAGATGTTATAATTTACGAATCTGAATGTGATGCCGAAATGTATCCCAAAGATGTCTGTAAAATGGCTTGCATCGCATTAAAAACAGTACACAGCGCATTATATGAAATATAATGTATATTAAAATTTTCTATTAGACAGGCGGTTTTAAGTACTTACGAGTAAAAAATAAATACGATAAAAGTGGCTTACGAGATATATCCATTTATTTCATTTAGGAAGTCAAATTGGTTATTTAATTTGTGCGGTCAATGGCTTCTGTCCTATAACCAACCGTTGGACACAGGCACGAAAGTGCTTGACTGTATAATCCCTTCATTACCCGCTGATCATGGTTTCGTGGTTAATGCCGCTGGCTTCTGCCCCAGACGTGCAACACCATTAAAAAGTGTTTTAATGATTCTAATAATTTTACGCATATGTATGCAATCGCAATACTGATAAATTCGTTTATTGGTTTTTATTTTCTCCTATGCAGTATTCAGAAAGTATTATTTTCAAGAAAATTTTCGATTTCGAAAGTTTGACGGCAATATATGTTTTATGACATCCTGAACACTTTTTTTAATATTTTAGGAATGATGTCTGACTATTTGCGGTTGACATTTTGTGTACACCGATAGCTGCCACAAATATTTATGGCTTTTCACAAAGCTTTATATTCTTGTCTAAGCGAAACATCTAGAACTGGATAGCATGTTTTGAAATTCGAAAGGAAAGTTCGAAATTTTATATTTTTTAAACATGGCTGTGTAGGGCTTAATTTATCATAATCATTTTTAAAAAGGGTTATTTGTTGCTCAGTGATTATCAAGCTTTATAGTTTTAATAATTGTAGTAAATATAACAGCGACACACTTTTTTGTTCATGATGTTATTAGCTCCCCCTTAGGGGTACATGTTACACCCCTCAAGTACATTATAAAACTTGCTATCAATCGAAATATTTTTCAAGCCATTTAAAATTAGGTGTAACATGCTATACTTGTGGTTATTAGGAACAATGATACGGATTTTTCAAATTTGTTCAGGAAACATTTGCAAAATAAATAAATAAATAAATAAAAATCACAATCTGCTTAAAGAAGATTCTGGAATGAGAAAGTCAAGTTAAGCTATAATCCAATTAATCTTTGTTTTAAAATATCTCGTTAAAATTATTTGGTTGTTCTTACTACGTAATATGTTTTCCTAATCTTACATGCTTCTATATTATAAAGCAAACCATTCTGGTATCATTCACATCGCCACTAATTAAGAAGTCGTATAGTAAATAGGTTTTATTAAGAAATGTACTACAGTCGAATCATACAGTTATCAATTGTACTTCTCAAGATCGCACTTTGTTGTATTTTATCATATTTTTATGACATTTTTATTATATATTTATCACTATGCATTAAAATATATATGAAGGGACAAAATACTGACATTTTCTGAAAACTTACATTCTACTTTATCCTATGTCAGAATCATTTTTGTGGATATTACTCATTTTATAACTTAGCATCAGATTCAACAAAACCTCAAGTCAAAAAATCGTTCTCACTTGATATTTATCGATTTATGAGGGCTGCTTGAAGTTACAATATAATAATTTAGTTTTCTTTACTTGGTTGTCTGTTTCTTTAAATTGTTTTCTTGTGTATATTACAAGCGCACATATTTCATTTTTATTTCCCGGAATCATGGTTTTAATATTCTTAATTCAAAATATAGCGAGCACTTCAATAGGCAGCAAGCCAATATTCTTAAATGAAATCTAGGTGGAATGGATAATTATTACAGTAGATGTTCTTTTACGAACGTTAATTGTATAAAATAGCAACGGCATTTAACACATTTACACGATTTGACAGATTTACACGATTTGGCAGATTTACACGATTTGGGCACTTTGGAATTTTAAAAAAGGAGAGCATCTTCGTATATGTGTGTTGCTTTTGCTATGTTCTGCCTACACTAACTCAAAACTATTCGCTATTCATCGATATTTCATAAAATTTGGTAGATAAACCTTAGTGTTGATTATATTTTGTAACAATTTGGAAAAATAAACTAGTTATAGTGGATTTTGAGTAAAAGTGGATATATGAGTTACACAGACAGACGGGTGTCACGCTGCAGATCTCCATTATTGCATTTTGCGAAAGAAAATTCAATTTGAAGATTGAAAAAAATATGTGGCGAATATGAAATCTGCCAATGTCAAAATCAAGCATCGTGGTATACTACTAATTGTACTAACTGCTATGTAATTTGTCTTTTCCAAAACAATCTTTAGAATTTGAAAATTTATAAAAATAAATTCAAATGTAACGTTAACATAAGTTTTGGCGAATAAAAATTGTATTTGGCGAAAAAAATATCAATTGGCGATGAGGTTGACGAAAGTAAGCGTAAATGCAGAGCAACTTCTGCACGCACAGCCACACATATATACCATGCTAAAAACAGTCTACTAATATTATAGAGAGCCAAAAATGTGAAAATCCGTTTAAATATATCTTTAAATCATTCCAAAAGTTTCCTTGTACATTTATATTGCAGGGGAAGTAAAACGTTTAACTGCCATACTTATAGAATATATTTCTGAGAAAAAATGCGTAAGCAATATTATTAAATAACAAGCGCAGTATGATGACTCTAATAATTAAATAAGGTTCTGTCAAGCATTTTATTCGAGTATTTGAGCTCAGGAATTCGATAAACAAACTTGGGTGTAGTATAAGAATTACATTAAAATAGCATAAAATAATTCAGGCTTAATTCCAATATACTTGATTGCGTTCAAACTAAATTTACCCTTAAAAGCCAGCATTCTCGATCGATAACAAGTATGTCTCAATTTTATGGCACAACTAATCACTGTAATTTGCGTTCAGAAAGAGTAATCGAACGATCTTTGCTAAAATGACCAAATTGGTTTCTGAAAATTGCAGTTTGGCAGAAGCTGTGCAAGGGACATTTTAAAGAATTTAGTACTCAATTTAGGTATAAATTGTATATACAGTTTACGGTCTGAATGATTAAAACTCCTAAAGTTGTAGATCAGACCATATTAAGATATACCTAACGGATGTATATATGCATTATCTTAAGATTAAGATGATCTTAAATACGCGTACAGCCTCCGGAAAATTCTTTGGTAAGGTTAAAATGTGGGTAATATTTTTATAGAAATACCTATATTCTTTATTCTATGTCGTTCCATGCCTACTTCAGAACCGACTTATACTCGCTTTTTTACAGTTTACATCTACTTCTTTGCAGGTTTTTTTATGCTTCTCTGCTAATGTTTACTTTCTTCGCTGCCGATCTATACTTGCTTCTCTATAGCTTCTGCTTGATTTTCAAGCCAATTTCAATTTTTGCTTTAATTTCCATTTGTTACTCAGTGGATTTCTACTAACTTCTCTGTTCATTTTTACTTGTTTTTCTGACCTTGCGCAGATATCGAACCCTTCTAAGTGTATATAATGTGTTGCAAAATATTGAAAGGTTTCGCATTAAAATTCATAGAAAATAAAGGTATATAGTAATTAACAAAATTAGAATGCGGAAATATTACAAAATGTGTAGCCAAACAGCGAAATTATACGATTTTCGAATGCAACAATATATATATGATTTACATACAAAGTGTCCTAATAGTTTCAAATTTCGATGAATTTGAAATTTCTCTTATATATAGTAAAACTTTTTACGAATTCGGTTTAAAGCTAGTTGAAACTATAACTCTTCGACTTTTTTTTCTATGGTGTCAAGATGAAAGCACAGCAATTTTTCGATCGCTAAGGAACCTGTTTCTGTATAATCGTTTAAAGTGGCTTCAACAATTGTTAATTGAAAACTTAATTCGGATTTGAAACAAAAATCTCGACAGGGTGTAAGAGTTCTGTAGTAGAGGTATCCGTCTACCACATTTTATGGCTGTGGTTTGCTTAGTGTTTCCGCCACACCACCGACAAAAAAACAAGTAAACAAACAGACTGAAATATATCTGCGTAAAGTGCATATCAGGGAAAATTTCTCGAGAATGGAAATAATTATCATCATTTTGTTTAATGTAGCTGCATAGAAAACCTCTATGGCGCACACGACAAGAAAATTTTTCTGAGCTAACTCCCATTTTTATTGCAGACGGAGGCCTATTTCACTCCCTTTTAGAGATAGAGAAAAAAAAGTCAATAACAAACTTGTGAAACGTTGACAAGTTTATATATATATGTCCTGAAAAATTGAGATACACTATAAATCCCCCATACATATAAAACAGCATTAACGTACTCAGACGATTGGGATGCCTTGCATTGGGAAAAGCTATGTGTATAATCGTTGGGCTGCACTGGCATTCCGGTTACATTTCCAAAAAATAATCATTTCGTAATATTTTTCATTAGTAAATATAGTACAACCCTTCCATATAAAACAGCATTTACGTACTTAGACCATTGGGATGCCTTGCATTGGGAAAAATTATGCGTATAATCGTTCCGCTGTATTGGCATTCCGGTTGCATTCTCCAAAAATAAGGATAATTTTGTAACATTCTGCATTAGTAAACATAGTAGAACCCTTCCATTTAAAACAACATTAACACACTCAGACAATTGGGATGCCTTGCATTAGAAAAGCTATGCGTTCATCTGTACTAGCATTTACATTCTCAAAAAAAATGATCATTACGCAATATTCTTCATTAGTAAACATAGTAGGCATATCTCATAAAATCGAAATCAAATAAGACGAAATGACAAACACAATATTTCAGAATACAATATTTCAAATTCTGAAAATACAATACTTCAGATGGATTGCTCCGTCAATCTCAGATTAGTTTATTTATGTTTGTGAATTCGATTACTTCGTTTTCCGACACATCGCCTGTCGAATAAAATAGTTTGCAATCCAACTAAATCTATTAAATCTATAGTTATGCAACTGTCGCCAGACGATTTTGCAGTTCGAATAATAGAATGCTTTATAAAATATCTTATTGGACAATTATTTGCAACTTTTACTGTTGGACAGATATATTTTGTACTAATTTGGCTACATTCTACAACTCTGTAATTGATTTATTCCTATATCCCTAAAATAGAGCGAAATAGCTCTCTGGGCCCCATAAAAAGAGGGAATATCCCTTCCAAAAGTTGTCCCGTGCGATTAACTACAGGGTTTTAGCAATATATTTTTCTGCATCGACTGAAACAAAAGAACGCATTATTTTAATGTATTTAAAAATATAATTACGAACGTGTGTACATATGAACAGAATATTTAGATCATAGATATCACAATTGTTGATGGTACTACGAAATAGCGATATCATGAACCATATATGAAGGCTCCATTATAAGAATCTGCTACTGATTTGATTGACATTATGTTCAATGGTAAGAACTGGCAAACATCATATAGTAACAGAAACCGCCAGTGAGGAAGGGAGAGATTCCAAATTATACTTCTCTTTCAGAAAAGTAACAGAATCCATTAACCGGCTTCGCACTTCTTATGCGCTCGTCGGCAAGGAAGAGCCGATATCTGCAATAGTAGCAAAAAAACTTATATTTGCTATAATTTTGAAAGCCTTAACTCTGCCTCCCTTGCGACGTTCATAATATTATGACAGATATAAGCTTCTTTTGCAGCTATTGCAAATTTCGGCTTTCCCAAGCTGACGAACGCATAATAAGTATAAAACCAGTTCAAAGATGCTATGAAATGCAATGTGAGCGTAATACAGATAAGTAAAACAAAATTTTACACTAATTTTTCAAAAGCATTTATTTTTTCAGAATTTTTGTGCACATTAAATATAAAGGTTAATAAGAACAACGGTCAGGATGCTAGGACCTCTAGTATAAAATATGTTTTATTTACATTCAAGTGCTGGTGGCTTTTGTTTCATTTAGATATAAACTAAACAGTAATAAAATAGAAAATTCGAGATATTTTGGTTTTCGAATTACATATTAAAAATAAAATATAACCAAAAATATTAATTAAGCGATCCCAAAATATTTTAAGTCGAGATTTTTATCGATTTAACGTTACATTACAAACTATAAATTCATTTATTTTTTCTTTATGCAGTGAAAAATTACCTTTTTGAAGAAAAGTCATGCCATTTAAAACGAAATATCCCAACGAAAAAAAAAGGAAATGTTTCTTGCGCAAACTGAGAATCATAGTAAATAATTAAACAAACAAATGAAAGAGATAAGAATGTTTGCTCATCACGAATTCTAAAAATGCAACTCAACTCGTTTCATTCTATTTCACACACAATGTAACTCTCTAATGAAAAATAGATTTTTACCGAAACATCCTGCAAGGAAGAATCGATAAACAAAAGCGGATGTTAGAAAGTAACTTTCAAAAAACATAAAATAACTTTAACTTTTATTTTCAATCTAGTTGATTGCCTTCAAGCTTACCTGATTAAGTTCATCTTTTAAAAGCAAGGAATTGCAATCGATACCAGGTATGCTTCAGTTTTATGGCAAGGCTAATCGCAGTAATTTGCTTTTAGAGGAAGTAATGTAAGGCGTTACTTGGTCAAGCGGGTAAAATGGTAATTCACAGAAATTTGTGATAATTAATTTGTATGTATGTATTAAAAATATCGACGTTCAGCAGAAATAAAAATTTGGCTTATTGATATTGCGTTTCAAAATAGGAAATATTATTTAATGTGGGAAATATCATTTAATGTGGGCTACATGATTTATGGTATTTTGGTCCTTTCGAATACATATTTTAAATTCAGTGCAATTGTCCCTCATTAGGTTTCGCGTACAGCTAACTTAAAATAGGAAAAATACACTCATGTCCTGAAGTCAAGCGGCACAGTGCAAATAGCGGATAAAAAGAAAATTATTTATTCGAATTCATTGAAACTTTCATGTATAATGGTATATAAAAAAGACAATAGCGTGGGGTAATGCAAAGAAAATTATCAATATATAATTAAATAATGTAGATAAACAAAATCAGTTCACTATTGGAGGTCTATCAATACGGAATGTACTGACCTCTGCTGGACTCCTTCGTCGGACATGTCGGAAAGCATCCATTTATGCCAAGAATAAGATCATCTTTATCGGTTTGGGGTATATGTGTCCATTCAAGGAGCAGACATGTTCTTAGCTTCGAAAAGATCCGGGAAAGGTCATAGACAAAACTTAAAGATCTTCCAAGTATTTTCCATACATGCTGTATGGGAGTCAAGTAGGGTAGTCACGATGGTGTGTTTCAGATTCTAAGTACTGATGACCGACAATGCGAGTCCTGTAAACTCATACGTTACTCTCCATTAAAACAGGATCAGGACGCATGGCCGTAAAATATGGGAGAATATATTGAGCAAGTATGTTATTTTTATGCGCTCTGCAGTCACAATATCGCGAGGGAATGTGTGGGAAGGCGATCAGTGCGGGCCATATAGCAATTTATCCTCAAACTATCGCCTCTGTATGAGTGCATTTCTCGGATGTTACTGGCGTCATAGCGAGTTCCAGGCGTTCTCGAGACCAATAACCCTCGGAAATCACTATGTACGCCAAACCGTAACTCATCCGTGAAGACCATAGTACTTCATTGTCGAGGAATCCAGTTGAGGTGATCTCGAGTCCAGTTTAAGTGAGCTCCTCTGTGCGAGGAAGTCAGTGGAACACAAACCACTGGCAGTTTTTCCTACAGCTGACTTGCATGTAACCACCAGTAAACAGTTTGCTGAGATGCCGCTCTCCCTGTCGACACTGTAAGGTCGGAAGCAAGCCGATGGGTAGTGATTGACCTGAGGGATAGTGTTGAATATACAAAAACCGATCATCCTAAGCGGGTGTGACCCTCGTACGTCCACTTACTGGTCTTCGTGACATTATTTCGTCGTTTTGATACCGGTTCCACATACGGTAAATAGAAGAAATATTGACAATTAGGACTGGAACTTTTCCGACTGTCGTTGGTCTCCGTCGAGCAGCATTAAATGCAATGTAATTGAATAAAAAAATACATTTTAATACGATACAGATTTAAGAATTATCTCTATTATTTTGTGTGTGTGTATGTGCGCGCATACCGACTGGGCTATCTCATATTCCACACCAGGATATTCTCCATCCAGCCTATTGTATTATATTTTAATACTAACCAATGAAAACAGTCAATAACAGCTAGCTTCTTTAATTGTAAGAATTTTTCAACTGTTTTTTGTTTCAAACATACATGGTGAAACGGGAAAGATTTATACCTTTTAAAAAATTGATAAAATAGATAGAAGTATGTTTAACTTGTAAAATAATGCATTCATTTTATAAAAATATAAAAAATATTTTTAATGATTTTATAGATCTTTTAAATTAGCTCAAACACTCTTCTACTCAACATTTACGATCGGTAAAAATACAGGAAAAAAATCTGGAAACAAAACTAGAGGTTAGGGACTATTTTTCATAGATTGACATGGGGAAAATGAAACAGGTGGCTAGAGGGAAAATATACTCTCAACATTTAAATCTCCTATTTACTTTGCGATACCGTTTAAATTGCTTAAACATATTGACATAATATTTAAACTACTGAAACTAATTTTACACGATATTTAAGATCGTTAAGTGCTTAATCAAATTCTGCATAGAAATATTATTATATAAATCTGTACAGATTGACATTGACGTAAGATGAGGGTGTCTAAACATCTTAAAATAACATTTAAACGACTCACCAATCTTGATATAACATTTATGATACCTATATATCTTGATATCATATTTAAATCATTTACACATACCGATATAATTAATATATTTAAGTGCAGGTTCTCAAAGAAAAACAGAGTTTGAGATTTATAGAAATCATGAAAAGATTAGACCCTGTTTTAACATGCACTATAATATTGCTATATAAATCCGTATTAATTGGTACATATTTATGTAAATATCAAAGTAAACTACATATATTAATATCACAATGAAGTCCGTTTATTATCTTAATTTAACATTTTATCCATCTAAATAATTTAATTTTACTAAATCTTTGTAAAAATTATTATCTTATTGTATATTAATTTTTCTGTTTTAACACATTTCTACCTAAATTACATTAATTCAAACGAACAGTATCGTTACGAAACGAATCCTCAAGAAACGTGGTTGTATACACAGGATACAAGAACGAATCCAAGTTTCTGGATAACTTAAGTTTTTTCACAAGCATAAAGTAAACAGGAACAATATACAATCAAACAGCACTTAAATGCTCCACTAATTCCACAGAGAAAGCAATATTATTCTCAAAATACTGACAAAATTAATTTCACAAAACAGCTGCTACTATTCTCAAAACATTGACAAAAATCACATCCCAATGTACCTCGCGTTACGTCAATTCGTCAACTCCACTCTCTGATTCAGTGATGACTCCAGTTTATAGTCTCTTCATAGAATCTTCTAGAAATATCTATATCTCAAAGAATAAACGTTCTATCGAGAAATTTCGGAACATTCTCGAAGTCACCGAAGTGGCGATAAATCTCCAAATGTAGCAACCATTCTTTTAACTGGAAAATCCAAGAAACCTTGGACTCGCGTCATCTTTGCGTCATGCTGATGTTATGGACTGTGCTTTCTTTGCCTGAACTTCGAGACGGACGAAAGAGGAGGTGCCAGACGGAATATTGCGCGTTGCAACAATATTTTATGTTGTCAAAGACAGGGAATGCAACATTCTTGCTAAATTTAGCTGCAACGTATTCATAATAGATTTAAACTGTTAATCAATTTAATGTGCTTAGCGTAAGAAATTATCGTCTTAATAGGAAGTCGCTAAGTTAGTTTCAATACTATAATCGTGAGGAAAGTTTTAGCTTTTTATGTCACTCACCGGGCTTGTGAAGCACGCCCAGTGGCCTAGAAGCACTTTTAATACATCTTCATTTTATACGACACTTGCGAAGAAATCCTATATGCCTACTAGGTGTGCAAAGTTTCAACATTATCGTTCACTGTGAGAAGGGTCTTTGGAGGCTTTGTTTGTAGCTTTTGAAACCTCATTTTGTTCGTCCCCAGGGGAGAAATAAAACACTTTTCCGTTAGGTTCTATCATGAGGTCTATGCTATATGTGTGCGAAGATGCAGTCTCCTAGGTACAGATGACTTCTAAAAGGTCAAGATAGAACTTGTTTTAAAAAGAAAGAAAAACATTATCTTGCTCCCCTCCCCCCCTGGGTGGAATCAAAAATGTGCATCCGTTAAGTTCTATCCCATAGTTGATGCTTTAGGTGTCAAGGTTTCAGCCTTCGGGATCACCTGAGGGCTTGGGAAGGGGCTGGAAAAGCACAACCACATCCTCATTTTATACGCATCCATCCTTATTCTATAAGACACCTGCGAGAAAATCCGTTATGTTTCAAAGTACTACCGGTGTGCAAAGTTTCAACCTTCTCGGTCACTGTGAGAAGCGCCTTTGGAGGCTCTGTTTGTGGCATTTGAAGTCCCCATTTTTATCGGCTCAGAGAAGAAATAGAGTTTTGAAACCTGATTTTATTCGCCTTCAAAGGAGGAATAAAATACGTTTTCCTTTAGGTTCTGTACCTCGGTTGATGCTACAAGTATGCAAAGATGTAATCTTCTAGGTACATATGACTTCTATAAGGTCAAGATAGCCATTTTAAAAAAATAACATTTTCTTATCCTCCGCAGTGTAATCGAAAATGCGCATTGGTTAAGATCTTCCCCATGGTTGATACTTTAAGTGTGCAAGATTTCAGCCTTCGAAATCACCGAGAGGGTTGTGGGGGGTGGGGAGGTTTCTAGAAAGAGACGGAGACGTTAGACACTTATTTAAAAGCTGTATTATACATCTCTATAAGTAACATATTAATTGAATATTTAAAATATAGTAAATATAGTATATTAAAATATGTAACTCCAATACATCTGGAAATAAAACGATATTAAAATATCAAACAATATAGTTTCGAGTATGAGCAATGTGCACACGTTATTAAAATTTACCGAATGAGTACAAGCATATTATCAAACAACATAATTTCAAGTTTAAGTAATTGATACATATTATAATCATTTGCCAAGTGCAACAAGCATATATATACATATGATCGACGATTTGTGTTTATTTACGTTACTCTGTTGTAATAAAGTAAGAAGTTACCTTATTTAAAAATACCTTTTTGCAATAACAACACTTTATACACAACATTTTTGTCTTATTTTATAACTTTTGGGTAATTAATTAAATCTTAATCCAGAGCAAAAGCTCCTTAAATTCAGTGAAGATTCTCAGTAAGCGTGCATATAATTAGGCCTACCACAACATTTAGCGTTTTTGCCTTTATTCACCGGTCATTTCAGGAAGATAATATCAAAATCGATTTAATGAATTAATTTTAAGTCATTTTACTCAAGTAAATACTACTATACGAAGTTTGAACTAATTATATTCTTTTCAAAGATATTTTAAAAATAAAAATACAACTTAAAGATATTCTCATTTATTAACATTCACTAAATATAAATTTTCTTGTTATATTTCACGGGCACTAACTACTATTATATTAATTTTTAGTTTAAAATTTCCTGTAGTTACACAAGATAAAGTGTATTAAATGACACAGACTTAAGTAAATTCTACGTTCTTAATAAGGTTATTACAGTCTTATCTGTCATTTTTCTGACAAGTTGGAATTCAATATCATCTTTTCAATGAAAAAATTCCCCCAGCCTGTCAATCGAATTCGATATATATATGAATAATAAATCATAAAGTAAATATAAGAGTAATAATAATTTACAGAATATGGCAATGATTATTATTTCTTGCACGTTTCAATATAAAATAAGAAATTTATGAAAGATTAGTCACATGGTTGAAAATAGGGTGTACACTTCATTTTTGTCTCAAATATTAAACATTTTTATTCTATAGATAAAATCAAGGACAAAGTGTTTTAAAAAATAAAAGGTCTTTTATTTAACACATCCTAAAAGACGTACAAAATATATATTAAAAACTGCCAGAGCGCTTTCGG
Source organism: Amaurobius ferox (assembly GCA_951213105.1). NCBI lineage: Eukaryota > Metazoa > Arthropoda > Arachnida > Araneae > Amaurobiidae > Amaurobius > Amaurobius ferox. Next base: position 91,817,854 of record OX578134.1, read on the forward strand.
ACGTATATACGCCCTTCATCAGTGGCTACATGAATAGAAAAAACATGGAAGGTTTATATATAGAGCGGCCAGTTTAAAGCAAATTTGCATAAAATATAAAATGGTAAATGAACTTACTAAAAATAATACAAGACATATACACGGAAATTACAAAATAAGTTTAAACGCTTAGAATTTTAAATTATTACAAGAAAAGAACTAATACAAATTTTAGGAAAACGTCAAGTATGATGTTCCTGAGAATGACGTCACAAATAACTTTTAAGTAACAATGACTTAATGTGTTAAATAAAAGACCTTTCGTTTTTTAAAACACTTTGTCCTTGATTTTATCTGTTGAATGCAAACGTGATACCAATCTTGCTTATTTTTATTCTATTTTGCACACTTATTTCCTACAGTCATAAGAATTTTCGAAATTTCCCTGTAATTCGATGCTGATTTCATGTACCACCTATAATCAATCTTGATAAATAGATGTCTCAATGAAATTCTTTGAATCGAAAGTGCAAGTTTGGCGGAAATAGTGAGGTGTTTATTATTTTTATTAGCAGTACAGTAGTACAATCCCTAGTAGCAAACCAATGTTGGCAGCCAATATTGGAAATATTGGCCAATATGAAAATATGAAAAATAATATAATGAAAATTTTGGCCAATATGATGACCAATATGAAAAAGGGAACATTTTGATGGAATTTGCCCAATACTGGCTTAAAATATTGGTACAATATTGGAAAAATATAACTCCAATGATGGCTTTTCATTGGAAATATTTTCAATGTCACACCAATATTGGCGAAATATTGTAATAAAAATATTTAGCCAATATAATATGTAACCCTGATGTTTGCCCAAAATTGGGAACACATTGGAAATATTTCCAATGTAATTCCAAGATATACAATATTGACCCAATATTAAACAAATATTAAATGCTACTAGGGATAGTACAGTCATAGTAATAATTGTCGTGTGGTCAGACACATATATCACCTTTTTCTGTAGTCTGGTGGCCACCCATAAAAAAAGTATTGCGTAAAAGGTAAAGCATTGAAATACATACTATGTAATTGATGACATTTCGATTTTGGCAACTTAATTATTTAGAAACTTAGATGTTTTGAAGAGGGAAAAAAAACCGTAAGTGGAAAATTCTTAGTAAACCACGCAACCGTCTCCAGAATTTAATGGTTAATCCTTATTAGTTACTATATAATATTTATCTATAAGCTACCTTATGTTTTAAGTAAAATGCATATTTATAACCGTAAATGGAAAAATATTCGAATGTAGAAATTCTTAGTAACCCCCTACCTCTCCAAAATTTGATACTAAATCCATCTTAATCATCATCTAAACTTTTTTATAGCTGATCTAAAAAGATAAAAAAATAATTTCTTAAAACGCGAATGAATGAAAAGGACATTTTAATTTCATGCCATGAGAATTCTGCCATTTAGTATACTATATTGATAATTATATTAACGAAACTCAAAAATTAGCCTCTCAGAATGGAACTTTGGGAAAGTATTTGCAAAAAGCAGCATTAATCTCACGGAGTTAAACAAAAATACCTTAAAATTTAGAAGCGGAATTAATTAATTTTGATTATAAAAACGGTCGGTGTGTGTTTTGCATGTACGTAATTCCTTTGCATCATTAAAGTAATGTTAATAAAGCCGTAATGAAGCAATTGAGAAATATTTTTATTAAAATATTACGATAAACTTTATAATTTGAGTTTCCAATTATTTATAACAAGGATCATATGAAATGAAGGAAAATAGGCTTATATAGCTCACAATATGTAGAGATACAGGAAGAAAAAATTTGATTTAACGATGATCTTATGTAACTAAATTTTAAATAGTTTATATTTGATTTAAAGTGTTTGAGACAGTTTACTATCATAACTCGAGCTTTATTTTTAAATTCCACAAAACAATGAAAAAAAATCTGTTGTGGGCAGCACATAACTTTCCCTACAGATTCATATTCACGTTATCTTTATATTTTGTCCTGTACTATATACGGTGCCTATCTACAGACCTTTTCCTGTGCGATCTGCGAGACCTATTTACAGCCCATGGTCTTGTGTCCTCCTTGGAAACAATAAAAACATTTCACACTCTCCAAGGAAGGCCAACGACCGTACCGTGCTGAAAACACCGGTTCTCGTTAGATCACCGAAGTCAGGCAGCATCGGGCGCGGTTAGTACTTGGGTGGGTGACCACCTGGGAACACCGCGTGTTGTTGGCTCTTTTCGGGCGCGGCAGCCCAGTGGTTAGCGCGCGATTCTCGCCGCTGCCTGAACTGCCGCCGTGTTCATGCGGAGTACGATCACGTTAAACATGTGGGTCCGTAAGTCCTTCCGAGAGGTTGGTGGTAGGGGAAGGAGGGTACGGTCCCTGTGGATGCCTCCCCCACTGGGTTCCGGTCTAAATTGGGTGGCACTTCCCGGCCGTCCAAACAGTTACCTTACACCTTTCTGGTAGGTCGGACGGTCTGGGTCTCAACAACAACACTCTCCAAGGAGAAATATCTAGATTCATTAGGAGAAATATCTAGATTCATTAGAAGAAGGGTTTAGGTTCATTTTACATCCTTATTTACCTGTTGAAATGGGTCCCTCTTAACGAACCGCCTTAAAGGGGTTAACAGGTAGATAGCAGATAAACCTATGTGTAAAATACCGGTTTAAAACTGTTTTTTCAGCGTAATATAAAACACCCGTAAAATAAAATTTCTTGCAATTATCTTATAAAAGAATAAAGTTCATATAAATATACTTAACTTTTTATGTGTGTAACTGGACATTTACGTGTTTAAAAGTTTCATTTTAGTGACAGAAAAATCAGTTTTTTATGCATTTTTACCCTTATTACATCCCTTATACACAATGGAAGGAAACACAACGTAAGAAAAGAATTGTGACGGGGTCGAAAATTCGAATTCGAGTTTTCGACGGGGGAGCACGTTTTAAGCATCCCTGATCACGAATCAAACATTTTTGAGGTGACTGCTCTGTGTATGGGTGAGTGTGCGTGTGTGTCTGTGTGTGTGTGTGTGTCAGTGAGCTTGTGGATCTGTGGAGACGATATCTCACGAACGAATGGAGCGATTCGAATGAAATTTGGTGAACAAATCACAATCCGTAAATACAGGAAGCCTATTGTTTTTTAAACGCCGTCGAATGTTCAGAACTCCCCTAAATTTTCGAGTGAAATTTTGAAAAATCATCAAAAAATCAAAATCTTTAATAAAATTACGCAAACAGACATTACTTATGTAATTTTTCCTTAGAAAACGATTGAAATAAGCTTTAGAACGCTAGCACGAACTGTTCTTGAGATATGGCACGTTTTCACTTAAATTTATAAGAAAATTCCATAAATTAAAAAAATATAAAACTGTTGAGAAACATGTTCACTTTTCATATGTAATACCATGCAATAAATTTGCTGACATCATTCTCGTGGATCTAGCTCGTTCCATTCATGAGAATTGATACTTTGAGTAATAATTTTGTATTTGAATGCCAATAGTAATATCTATGCTGTAAGAATAACTTATTTCTCCATCACTAATGCTTGGCGAGATTTTGGCGGCGAATTTGGTGAAATGTCGCAAACTTGGCGACTTTTTAAATGTTGCCAAATTAACGAAAATATCGCCAAATGAATAAAAATGACGGTAAATAGATGAAAATGACGATTAATTGACGAAAATTCAATATCTTGAAAAGAATATAAGTATCTACTATAAGAATAACCTATTTTTTTTGCTGTAAAAGTTGTAAATCCATTGACTGCATTATATGAGGAAAGTCATGTGCTGCTCACATCAGATTTTTTTTACTTGCTATATAATATAGTATAGAAAAAAAAACGGCTTTCACAAAAATTTTCGAATTCGATATTTTGATGCCAATATATGTTTTAAGATCTCCTTGACTATTTTGGGATATTTTGACTATTTTTGGAGTAAAGTTCGTGTATATGGATGTCTGTGGTCGATTTATTATGTACAATATAGCAACCACAAATAATAATGGGTTTCCACGAAATTTGATTCGTTACCAAAACTCTGGAACTAAATATATATATATTTTTTTTTTAATTGGAGCGAAAATTTTGAAATTTATTTGAAAGATTATATATTTTTTAACATGGCAGCATAAGGCAAAATTTGACATAATCATGCATTAAAGGGTTTATTTATGGCTCAATATGATCAACGAGATTTAATAGTTTCAATCATTGTTGTGGGGACAAAAAGCTGCAATAAAATTTATTTTGTTCGCTCCGTCTTTTGGGAGCAAGTTACTCCCCAGTGTGTGCATTGTTAAGTATGCTCTCAATCGCAAGATTTTTTCAAGCCCTTTAAAGTGAAAAGTTACACGTTAAAGTTGTAATCATTTGGAAGCACGACACCAATTTAACACTTTACAACATAGTTGAAAGTGTTTATGACTTTGTTCATTCTGTTTGTCTGTCTGTCGTCTGTCTGTCCTTTAGCACGATAACTGCCGTACTTAATATAAGGAGAAAACGAATTCAATTAAATTCTGACTCTCTTTATATCCTCCAGAAAGATAAAAAAAAGATACATTATATAATAAATATCTTCTCAAGAGTTTAATTATTTTATATATGAGAAAGGTTTCACATTTTAAAATAAATATGGTAGGTCACAATTTTTCAAATTTTTAAATAAAATAAATTATTATAGTATTGTGACGAATGGAACTATTGGAAAAATGTTTATGAATGAAATGCTGCTTTTATATGGAGGCGATATATATTTCGATGACGTCATTTGAATGAAGTTCATTTTCTTCGATGAAGTTTTCAAATATAATAAATTAATGTAGTATTGTGATAATTTTAAAAATATTACCTAGGAATGTATCGCATTTTAGAGATGTTTGTATAAAATTGCATTGAAGTTGGAAAGTGTTTCATAATCAATGCTTTATGCATGATTAATCTTTCTTGTTTAATTTTTTCTTGTAAAATTTAAGAAAAAAATGGATTCAGGTATGAGAAAGTCGAGTTGAACCGCACTTCAGTTAATTCTAGTGTGTGATACAAACATTCAAACGATCGTATTGGCACATTCGATAAGTACAATACTTTACTGGTTCAACAGTTGCACCAATTCATTTAGAATATACTAAACATAGTTCTTTTACATGAATGCTAGTTTAATAAAGCAAGTCATTAAAAAATATTCTATTATTATTCTAATCAGGCCACTAGAGAAAATGGCTCGTATTACGTTATTATACAATGTCCAAGAAACGATAAAAAATGTATAGTCTATCAAATTGGAACGTCAAGAACAGCTTTGTGAAAACCATGATTAATAACGCTGTGTTAACTAAAAATACCTGAAAATTTAGAAGTGGGATTAATTAATTTATAGGATAAAAAATGCCAGGGTGGATTCCGTATAAAAGCAATTCCTATGCATCATTAAACTACAGTTAATAGTGCTGGCTTGAAGTAAAGAAGCAAATTTTTATTAAAATATTTCAAGAAACTTCGTAATTTCAGTCTCCCAGATTTTATAATAATGGCCTGGCCTAAAGGACTACAATTAGTTTTTTTAAGGAAATGTATGAGATGAATAAAAATAAACTTCTTGGGGATATGCTTATATATTTAATCTATATAGTTACGATGGGGACAGGTGATTCCAATGAATATCTATATAGTTTTATATATATTTAAAAATTGAAATTATTTAAATAAAAATAATTATAAAAATCTAATGTGGGCAGCATATGACTTTCCTTATATAATGCAGTAAATTTACTACTTTTACAGTAAAAAAAATATAGATTAATTTTATAGTGGATATTTATATTCTTTCCAAGATATTGAATTTTCGTCAATTAGTCATTATTTTCATTGATTTAGCGTCATTTTTATCCATATGGCGAGTTTTTCTTTAATTTAGCAACATTAACAAAAGTCGCAAAATTAGCGACATTCCACCAAATTCATCTCCAAAATCTCGCCAAGCATTATGGACGGAGAAATAAGTTATTCTTACAGCAGATAAATGACTATTCGCGTTCAAATACAAAAGTATTACTCAACGTATATTTTTTCATGAATGGAACAAGCTAGATCCACGAGAATGATGTCACCCAATTTATCGCATGATATTACATATGAAAAGTGAACATGTTTCTCAATAGGAAATATATTTTTTTATATGACTTTTTGATACTTTTTTTGAAAAATGTGCAATATCTCAAGAACGGTTTATGTTAGCGTTCTAAAATTTATTTCAATCGTTTTTTAATGAAAAATTACATAAGAAATGTTTATTTGCGTAACTTTATTAGATATTTTGATTTATTGACGATTTTTTCAAAATTTCACTCGGAAATTTAGGAGGGTTCTGAACATTTGATTGCGTATAAAAACAATAGGCTTCCAATGTTTATAGATTGTAATTTATGTACCAAATTTTTTTCAAATTGTTCTATTCGTACGTCAGTTATCGTCTCCATAAGTTCACTGACACACATACACACACACACAAACACACACACATACTTTCACACACATACACACACACATACTTTCACACACATACACACACACACGCACAGACATCACTACAAAAATGTTCGATTCGTGATCAGGGCAGCTTGAAAGGTGTTCTTCCGTCGAAAACTCGAATTTGAATTTTCTACCCTGTCACAATACTTTCCTTATACATTATGTATATAAGGAGAGTATTTAGTTTAATATAATAATACTTTTTTATGAAAGAATTACAAAACTATTTCGAAAAATACAATTTTATTAACTTCATATCCACGTATTCGTCTACTGTAGTTCGAAAGTAATAATAAAAAAAAAATCTTACGTACTGCTGAAAACTTCCATTAGAAATACATTATAGTAATCTAATTTACGTGATTTTACTTTCCCTGCAAGACATGGCAATGTACAGGAAAAGTACTAAAATCGTGTCAAAAATAGCAACTCGAGTTTTCGATGGCTGTACACACGTTTTAAGAACTCTTGAGCACGAAAAGTCTGTTTTTAGCTGGACGTCTGTGTGTGTTTCTGTGCAATGTATGTATCTACTCTAACTCAAAACCTAAAGGCCAAACTTTGTAAAATTTTAAACGTTAGTCGCTTGGAGTTACCCTGGTGCTAATGGGATTTTGTACAATCCGGGATAAATGATATTGCCTTCTTTTTTGCAAAATGTCCCACAAAAATCGTACGTATCTACTCCAGTTAAAAATTTAAATGTCCAAATTTCACAAAATTCGGTATATAAGTCAATTGTGGTTACTCTAGTGCTAATTAGAATTTGGTACGATTCCTGAAATAAAACAAAAGAACCCTGCTTTTCATTGCGGAATGATCCGTAAAAATAGTCAAAATCTATTATGAATAAAAAGCTACGTTTTCTCTGTCTCATTTACATACTTATTTTATACGTAATTTTCGACGGTGAAACGAATATGACCAACCGCATTACTCTAGGACTAGCCGTTCTCGAGATACTTTTGTTTTTTCGCATTTTTGCGACGACGCCTTTGAAAATACGTCCTATCACAAAATGAAACCTGAAATTGAATTAAAAGGGCAAATGTAGTGTAATTTCAAATAATTTTCCGTGTTATTTTGTGCAATCAAACTCAATTTAATAACTTACAAAAGAGACAACGAATTTTAATCTATAGAGAAGGTTATGTGCTGCCCACAACAGATTTTTACATTCCTTATATACATAATGTATAAGGAACATATTGTGACGGGGTCGAAAATTCTAATTCGAGTTTTTGACGGGAGTGCACGTTTCAAGCATCCCTGATTACGAATCAAACATTTTTGAAGTGATGTCTGTGTGTGTGTGTGTGTGTGTGTGTGTCAGTGAGTCTGTGGAGACGAACGAATGGACCGATTCGAACGAAATTAGGTACAAAAATACCAATCCGTAAACACAGGAAGCCAATTGTTTTTATCCGCAATAGAATGTTCAGAACCCCCCTAAATTTTCGAGTGAAATTTTGAAAAAATCGTCAAAAAATCAAAATCGCTAATAAAGTTACGCAAATAGACATTTCTTGTGTATTTTTCATTAGAAAACGATTAGCATAAATTTTAAAACGCTAACATGAACCGTTCTCGAGATATTGTACATTTTCCAAAAAAGTATCAAAAAGTCATATAAAATTAAAAAAAAATATTTCCTTTTGAGAAACATGTTCACTTTTCATATGTAATACCATGCGATTTATTGGGTGACATCATTCTCGTGAATCTAGCTCGTTCCATTCATGAAAAAAGATACTTTGAGTAATACTTTTGTATTTGAACGCCAATAGTCATTTATCTGCTATAAGAATAACTTATTTCTTCGTCCATAACGCTTGGCGAAATTTTGGCGACGAATTTGGTGGAATGTCGCCAACTTGGCAACTTTTTTAAATATATTGCTAAATTAACGAAAAACTCGCCAAATGGATAAAAATGACGCTAAATCGATGATGTCTCATTGATGATGACGACATGGAAAATGCTGACTCATTGACAAAAATTCAATATCTTGGAAAGAATACATATAACTGCTATAAAAATAGTCTATTTTTTTTACTGCAAAAGTAGTACATTCATTTAAGGAAAGCCATGTGCTGCCCACATCAGATTTCTTTATTTGTATTACTCATAAATATGTTTAATAAAACTCACATGATCCACAGAAATTGAAGCATGAATTTACTGCGCAAATGCTGCTCGGTAGGAAAACGCATGTCGGTAACTAGGTAAGTCGGAGATAAAGCAGAAATTTGTACTGACTCGAAATTATAAATATTGTTACGAACGCATCCTCTAGATCAACGCATTGTGGTTGTTGAAGCAGGATAAAAGAACGAGTGCAAGTTTATGAATAACTTAGGTTTATTCACAAGCACAAAGTAAACAGGAACAATATACAATCAAACAGCACTTAAATGATACATTCATTTCACAAAGTAAGCGAGATTATTCTTAAAAAACTGACGAAAACATTTTCTCAAATCAGCGGCTACTATTCTCAATACAAAAATCACAGTCCAATGTAGCTCGTGTCACATTAATTCGCCAACTGAACTTACAGACTTAGTGATGACTCGTATTTATATTCTCTCCAAAGGAACTTCTGGAAATCTCTATATCTCGAAGAATAATCGTTCTACCGAAAGGCCTCTGGAAGATTCAGGAAGTCGCCAAATGTCGTCAAATTGGCGATGCATCGCCAAATCTGGCAACCCTTACCCGAAGTTCGAATTTATGGCAACCATAGAATGACGCCATGGGAAAGAATGCTCGCACCGCTGTCTTTTTGAGCAAACTCCACGATGGAGCCAGTTGGTCTGCAAAAAAGATGAAAGGCAGGACGGAAGAAGCCGGTCAGAGTATTACACGTTCGCAAGAATATTTTATTTGAACTCTAAAAGAGGAAGTATTATGGTGACTTCAAATATAAATCTATATGTATAAAGAAGCAAAGTATGATCCAACATCACGGGGAAACGGCTGAACTGAATTTGATAAAATTTGGTGGATAGTCTTGAAATAGCCACACTTAAAATGTAGTTTATGTTTCGAGTTTCTAACACCAGGGGTTATCGCGATATTACTGAAAAACAAAACTTTCCTTTGTCTCATCATCACGGGAGAACAGTTGCACCGAATTTAATGAAGTTTTGTGAGTAGGTTTAAAATAGCCCACCATAAATTCAGTCTAAGTTTCGAGTTTCTAAGACTAGGGGTTGACGAGATATTAATGGAAACGAAACTTTTTCCTAGGAGTTCTACTCTCTAACTCCATGATTCCCAACGGAAAAGGTTGGAAATCGTTGGTTTAAAACGTGAAAGCCGATTAAATCTCTGAGTTTTGTGGGAGTTCATTGAATGTATTAATCACCTTTGAAAATCGCAGGTTTGAAATATCAATTTAAATGTAAACTCTATCACAATGGGGTTTTTTTTACAGGCTTACTCAACAAATTTTATTAATTTGAATAATAAATAAATGAATATAAAAATATATACCTATATATATAGAGAGAGAGAGAAGAAAAGTATGTATGTATGATCCAATGGATCTGATTGGCCAAAGAGTGGCTGGCCAATCTGATCCGTTTTTTGACTTACATAATGCAATGAATTTACTTCTTTCCCAGTGAAAAAACAATGTATAAGATTCATGACCCTATTTGTTCCGGTGTAATTTTTGTCAGAGTTTTGCATCCTAAACCCCGAGCAACGGCGGATAATCGCTGCTAGTAAATAAATAAAATTGTTTCAGAAGATCAGTTATCAAGAACATAGATTGGTCAGCCAATTTCACACAAAAATTTTAAATTAAAAAAATAGTCCATATATCGACTACTTGGACAATTGTGCAATTATACAAAAATTATGATGCAATTATAAAAAATTATTTTCAACATCGAATACAAATTTACCAACATTATAATAACGCAATCAAGTTCGCATAAGTATAGAAACGCCAAGAATACATTTCCAGGAATTTTGGTGAATAATGAAATACACGTATACATTTAAGTTATGTTGTTTTAAAAGCTTTCACATAAAAACACTAAACTATGATCAGTCAAGTGCATAGAAGATATGTCTGAAACATAAAAGCGCTCTCATTTCGAGAGATAATGTGTTAAAAGCTTATTTTAGTCTGGAAAACATTATGCAAGGAAATAGTATGTAAATGTGTTCTCCGCATTGTTTAAGTTGCATTTTTAAATAATTATTTCAGAAGAAACGTTAAATTCTCGCTATAATAGTTCCATTACGCTTTACATATTCAAACAAATCCTCTTATTGAAAATCGAAAAAAACTCTCGGTTTAAGTCAATATGTTCATTATTGTGCCATTATTCATAGCTTTCCCTTCAATCTATAAACCAGTTTTAAATATTTTGGCAGTTTTAAAATAAAAATTGTAACCAATGGCGATTAACTTTCTAAAGTCAACTGAATTTAAAAGGGAATGAGTAACATAAAACTCTATTATTTTAAAATAAAATTACTACAAGGCAAATCATAGAAATAGTTTGGGAATGAGACAACCAAGTGGTTGGGAAGGAATTGAACTCGGAGGACCTGAGTACGATTTTCGGACCCAGGAATATTCCAAAACAATCCATGTGCCTACGCTGAGTACGGGCACTTCAAATCTGTTAGTCCGTAAGTCCTTTCGAGAGTTTGGTGGAAACGAAACTGACGTCAGCCCCACTGGGAACAGAATAGTTGAAGATGAAAATATGCGTACACGTGTGCAATTTAAGTACGTATTTATGCGTCGTTAGACGAGTTTATAAATTAATTCAATGAAAATCTCATCAGATATATTGTATAAATTTATACCAAAAAATTTGATATGGGCAGCACATGACTTTCCTTATATACTGTAATTAATTTACTACTTTACAGTTAAAAAAATGTTATTCTTATAGTAGATACTCATATTTTTTCCTAGATATTGAATTTTCTTCAATTAGTCGTCATTTTCATAGATTTACAGCCATTTTTATCCATTTGGCGAGATTTTCGTTAATTTGGCAACATTTAAAAATGTCGCCAGGTTGCCGACATTTCGCTAAATTCGTCGCCAAAATCTCGCCAAGTGTCATAGACGGAGAAATAAGCTATTCTTACAGCGGATAAATGACTATTGGCGTTCAAATACGAAAGTATTACTCAAAGTATCTTTTCTCGTGAATGGAACGAGTTAGATCCACGAGAATGAAGTCACCCAATTTATCGCATGATATTACATATGGAAAGTGAACATGTTTCTTAACAGTTAATATATATTTTTTTTAATTTATAGGATTTTTTGATAAATTTATTTGAAAAATGTGATATGTAACAGGAACGGTTCGTGCTAGCATTCTAAAGTTTATGTCAATCGTTTTGTAAGGAAAAATTACATAAGAAATGTCTATTTGCGTAACATTATTAAAAGTTTTGATTTTTTGATGATTTTTTCAAAATTTCACTCGAAAATTTAGGGGGGTTCTGAACATTCGATTACGTTTTAAAACAATAAACTTCCAGTATTCTCGGATTGTGATTTTTGTACCAAATTTCATTCGAAGCGCTTTATTCGTTTCGTGAGATATCGTCTCCACAGTCTCACTGATACACACACACACACACACACACACACACACACACACACACACATACATACTTTCACACACACACACACACACACATACTTTCACACACACACACACAGACATCACTTCAAAATGTTCGAATCGTGATCAGGGATGTTTGAAACGTGCTCTCCCGTCGAAAACTCGAATTCGAATTTTCGACCCCGTCACAATACTTTCCTTATACATTATGTGTATAAGGAAAGTAATACTTTTCTTATACATTATGTATATAAGGAAAGTAAAAACAAATTAGTAAAATAATTTGATATTTTCATCTGCAGTCTATGGTCGGAATATCCAGCTAAAATAGTGACGAAAACTGTAAGTGCTAGCTAGCTATAAGCAGTTAGGGAGTAATTTGTGACGTTTTGGAAGCCTGTACATGCAATGAATGAGACTGAAAAAATCGAAACTTATTAAACTTTACTGAAGCTTTACTTTGACTGAAGCCATTGATGATTTTTTTTATGTTATAATATACGAGAATGTATCTTTCCTTAATACGATGGATGCATATTTTATTACATTTTTATTCTTCTAAAATACATATATTAAAATCATTCTTGATTCAAGAAAATAATAGCTTAGGAAATATAATATATTTTTCTGAATGTTCACAAATGTCTTATATTCTTAGTAAGAGATTTGAACGTACGCCTCGGAAGGGAAATTTAACGGTTTCGAGTACGATGTTCTCGGATTATCGATTTTGTTTCAGCTCAGGGGTTTTCCTATTTTTATCCGCATGAGACGAATATATAAGCATATACATTTTTGCGAAAATTTTACTTCAAAATATGTCAAAAAAATTGGGAATAAGGATTTAGCATTCATTTTATCTATTTCCTCTCTAAAGCCGGGGGAAAACTTGAGAATGATTTTTTGCCGCAAAACAGAAAGAAAAACAAAACGTATTTTACTTTTGGAGAGTTGGAGATATGTAGTGCCGAGGTTAATAAACGATGTGGTCTTACTACCAAGAGGAAATATTTTTGTACAAATTACGATAGTTTCTGCTATCAGGGCTTATTAATGATATTAAAAACATGTTGTTTCATATATATATATATATCACATATTTTTAATAGATTATATACTTATTTTATGTAGGAACGGTAGAAAAGTCAAACAAAATATTTTATATTAAAAATTTTATTTCATGACAAGTAACTATCTTCACTTGTACCACAATAATTTGCATTATATTGATGAAGCAATAGAAATTAAATATCAAATAATATTTTTTACGAAGCTCTGTGATAAGATTTTCTACCACCTATAAACGCTACAAAACACTTTCTTTGCTAAAGACTTCAAAATCCATCTATAAAATGATTGTCTAATGTGTTTAAGCCCTTTCGGATCTTCAGATGCCTCCTGGAGATATAGAAGAGTGAAACTTTACATATGTATAGTATCAAACATGGAAAAGTACCTAAAAGGGTCGAACTTTCTTTTCTATTTTGGTTGCAAATCAGAAAATAGAGAGGGATATTTAAAAGTATTCCTAGGTACTCCTGAGGCACAGCCCATGACCTAGAAGTCTGATTCTTTACTCATTTATAGAATAACCTAATTGACAGAATCAGACGGAGTAAAATGTTCGTTTTATTTTAGGAGACAGAGGAAATGGGTGGTTTTGAAAATAATTTCCAGATTCTGCCGCAGTACATCACTGATTTAGAAGGCTGAATCTAAGCTTAAGTATAGTATTAACCACGTGACAGTGCCCAGCGGAACGAAATTTCGACTTCATCCCGAGAGACGAAGAAAATTATTTGTATTAGAAATGTTTTTCAAGACAATCATAAGCTTTCTTGTGACCTAGAAAGCAAAATCGACAACTAACTGAGCCCTATTTTCGATTTTCTTCCCTCTGGCAGAGACAATCACGGTTTTTGCACAGACTTCCCAGACCCTAAGAAACTACCAATGACTTCGATAGTTTAAAATGTTCTAACCATTACATAAAATCTAACGTAACCGGATTTTTGATTAAAACGACAATTTTCGATACAAAGCGTCATATACCCTTAAACAAATTATGCATTTAATAAAAGTTGAAACTTTAACTTTTAATATAGTTAATTTAATTATATTTATCAATGATTAAATTATATTTATCAATGATTAAATTATATTTATCAATGATAGTTCTAAAAAAACACATTAAAACTTGCGTTGATATTTGTTCGTAGTTTTTTGTAAAAGTCAAATAGAATTATTATATTTTAAGAACACCAATTTCATGGCAAGTATTATCTTACCTAAGGAGAGTTTCTGGGCAGATATCTTCGGTTGGGGTAATAATTGTTATGAGAATGAAATTATCTTTCAAGAACTTAGTAGCAATTTAAAATAAATGTTTAATATATTGTTACGCCGTATCCTCTGTAATCATGGTATGTGTTCATGACACAAGTATGGATCCAAATTTCTGTATAACTAACACGTGTATTCAGAAGCACAGCATAAACAGGAATAATGTACAGCAAAACCGCACTTAAATGTTCAACTAATTCTGCAAAATAACTGATACTATTCTCAAAACATGGACGAAAGTCATTTCACAAAACAGCCGTTACTATTCCCAAAACATTGACGTACGTCACAGTTCAATGCAGTTCATATCTCGCCAACTGCTTTCCAACTGAGGGATGATTTCTTTTATAGGCCCTCTATAGAGACTTCTGGAAATCTCCCATATTTCGTAGAATATTGGTTATTTCGGAGTATTTCTCGAATCTGCGAATAGTCGCCAAATGTAGCTAAATTGGCAATTAATCGCCAAATCTATCAAAGCTCCACCTGCCTTTAGCATCTGCCAACTCTTTATGCACGTTATAGTAAAGTCTGTGCGGGTGTTTTCTCCGTCTGGTTCTCAAACAAAACGACTCCAGTGAGAAAATATTTATTTATTTATTTATTTATTTATTTATTTATTTATTCAATTAACGTGGCAACTACAGATGAAATCCAGTTACAGTAGCCACACAAGAAATTAAAAAGTACAGAACATAGGATACAAGAATACTAATTAGTAAACATATCAAGCGCATTGAAACAGGCTTTTTTAAAACAGGCAGGGGTCAAGTTAAATATATCAATATCAGCACAATAAGTATTATATAGATCAACAAATTTATAGATAGAATAGCATTTAATATAGTTGCGCTTAACAATAGTATTGTGAAAAAGAGTTTTTTTCCTGGTATTATTGACAGGTATGTGGAATTCCAGGCAAGAAAGTAAAGTAGGGCAATCAATAGTATTATTTAAAACCTTATAATAAAACAAAAGGCAGGACCAGTTTCTTCTTTTTTTAAGAGACATTAAACTATATTTCCGTCTGAGTTCCCTTGTATGCATATCATAAGGATAATAGCCAGTCAATCTGTAATCAATAGTACGTAAAAGTTTATTTTGCACGATTTCTATCCGTTGAGAATGTAGATTGTAAACAGGGTCCCAAATCATTGCACAATATTCCAAGATTGGTTTAACAAGAGTATTATAAATACAAATAATCGTATCAGAACTGGCAAAAACACGAGATCGTCTTAAGGTGAAACCAAGTCTTTGGTAGGCCCTTTTAATAATATTATCGATATGTCTCTGAAAGT
This sequence comes from Amaurobius ferox, assembly GCA_951213105.1. NCBI lineage: Eukaryota > Metazoa > Arthropoda > Arachnida > Araneae > Amaurobiidae > Amaurobius > Amaurobius ferox. The sequence goes on from OX578134.1 coordinate 91,833,691, forward strand.
TAAAAGTATCATCGAAAGTGACACCTAAATCAATAATATGAGTACATCGAGATAGAGATGAAGTATTTAAAATATAATTGTAATTAAGAATATTATGGATCCTAGCAATGCTCATAACATAGCATTTAGAAATATTTAAATGAAGTTTATTTAGTACAGATATTTAGTACAGTTTAATATTTCACGTTCTCAACAATATTTATTTATTTTCCAAGATGTCAACTCCGTAATTGTGTATGTTCTATCTTGAACATTATGAGATATAATTGTTCAATTTATTATTTTCTTTCGTAATCCATCTCTACGGAAAGTATACGAGTATTAACTCTAAATTGACATATCTGTTTAGAAATGATAAATTCGCGATTTTATCATAGCCTACTTATTTTTCTTGAATTCTAAACTTCCCAGTTGATTATTTAATCGAGGATTTTATATGAAGAAGCTCCTTGTAGTTGAGGTAATTGCATGGTAAATCACGAGAACTCATCAACAACCTCTGATATTATGGTTGAAATCTTGCCCATGGTTTGACCCTCATCCATCAATGGTGAGCTTTCTAACCATTAGGACATAGGTCAGTTTCTTTGATTGTGGAAAACTATATCAGATTTATAAAACTATTCGGCTATTTTATAAATTAAAATTTGCAATCACATAAAACTGTTTCAAATAGACACTCTGTTATAAATAATTTAAAATGTACCTTCATAGTCATAATAGGTTATGTATACCCAGTAATATCATTTAACTTGTAAAAAATACATAAATATACATCAAATATACATTTGCGTAACTACCGGAGGAAATGATATCGACATTTTAACGCGGTAAAACGCGCGTGGGGCACTATTTTCCCCTCCCCAGCTGTGGAATTTTTAATTTTCTAGGACCGCTGGGAACAGCCAGTCTAGGAATTAGAAATGCAACACAGTTCGGTTGAGGATTGCATGTTCTCCTTTTCCGATTGATGTTGCTGGAGAATAGACTTTATAGTTTAGAATATTGTGTAGAATTATATCATTGGTTTTAAGAATTGAGGTGGAAAATACTTTGGAGATTTTCTTGTTTTTGGTTGGGATGGGAGGCTGATTATTAGTATTAAGAGGAGTGGCTTTCGCCGAAAATTCCTTAAAATTAAAAAGATGCACATTTATGTTCTTTCATAACTCAAAAAGAAAATTTAAGTAATACTCGAGTTTTATTATGAGGATCTGCGGATAGATTTGTTGTTCCGATGTCGACAAAGACTTTAGCCTTTTCAGGCACTCCTTCTCCAAATCCATATATTCGTTCCATGTATTTAGAATAAAATCATTCGATCAATTACAGGATTAATATTAGCGCTTTATGGCACGATTTAGAAGCGGACACCTTTGTAGTATGAAATTCGTAGAGGGGGATAAATCTTTTTCTGCTTGTCCTTCTGTTTTCCTGCTTCTCCTGCTCACCTCCTGGAACGTATGGGCGTCTCCTTGAGACAGCTGTTGGTTGAGAAGGATATTGTCTGCGATGCTCTTTTGCGGCAGGGTGTTTCTGACTCGAAAAGATTAATAAAAACAATACACACCTTTTGTAGCTGAATTCAAAAAACACATTCTTTAACTGGATGGATTGTCAAAATAAATTGAAATATCATTTTTCTTTAATTTTGGTCTTTCGGGTATAGGATACTCGGGCGCCTACTAGTATGACGTTGAATTTGGCCGTTCACTTTCTTGTTCAGGGAACCGAAGTTAAGACAATGAAATGAAAATATTACGATATCTGGTGAAAACTGTTTCGACTGATAATGAATTGCTTAGTGAAGATGATGAAGAAATTACGGACGGGAATATTGCAGCGATCATAATTTATCTATAGAAAGTGATTCTGACAATGAGAAATTGATAGTGACAATTACTGTGTTTAATTACTTCGTTGCTGAATGATGACTGTTATTCTAAAATGGAAGAGACAAAATGGATGAAAAACAAGTGTCGAACCAATGCAAGAGTGCCTGTGAAAAGCATTATGTTTCAACTTCTTGGGAGCACAAATTATTCAAAGATGTGTCGACTCCTCTGGGTTCTTGGAATCTTCTTATGGACGGATTTATGATAAAAATTATTGTTGGTTGTATTAATATTTATATTGTGATCGGGATGCGAATAAAACTTACTAATCTGAAATGTGAGTTGACTGTCCTCAATCTGGAAACACATTGAAAAGTCAAGGTAAATAAAATATGTTACATATGCAAAATGTGTTTATTTTTTTTTTACTTTTTATTCTATTTACCATAATATTTAATGTCGAAAACCCAGACCTTTCGACTCGTCGTAGGACATGAGCAGCTGTTTGGACGGCCGGAAGAGCATAATATTTAATAAGAGCATACTATTTAATTAAGAGCATAATTTTAAAATGTCATAAATTGTAATCGGATGTAAGATACCCATTGTGCTCCCTCGCTTTCGCAGTTCTCATGCGCCCTCTCCTAGGTTAAAATTATTCCCTTGCAAATTATGTGTATTTCTTCGATAGAAGCATTCATATAACAAGAAAGATCAATCATGCTTAAAGCATTGATTATGAAACACTTTCCAACTTCAATGCAATTTTATTTAAAAAAGTCGAAAATGCAATACATTCCTCGGTAATATTTTAAAACTTATCACGATACTACATTGATTTATTATATTTGAAAACTTAAACCTTCATTGAAAAAAATGAACTTCATTCAAAAGACGGCATTGAAATATAAATTGCGTGGTTTAAATATCTCTAAAATGCAATACATTCCACGGTAATATTTTTAAATCTATCATAATACTACGATAATACATTATATTTGAAAACTTCATCGAAAACAACTGAAATTAATTCAAATGACGTCATAGAAAAAATAACACGCCTGGATCTCTCTATAAAAGCAGGATTTCATTCATAACTTTCTCCATTTCATTCATCACAATACTATAATAATTTATTTTATTTAAAAATTAAGACCATGGAGCTACAATTCATAAACTTTAAGCTTAAAACTTCATCGAAAAATATCGTCCTTCTGTTTATAAAATCAATTAATATTTCATTCATATCAGCCATGCAGACTCCATGGACTGAATTACTTTGTGTTAAAGAAATACAGTAATTCTAATACAACTCATTCTACATATTTTGCTGTTTACATTTTACATAGGTGAAAAATAGGCTTAATTGTAGAAATAATCAAATTTGAATGAGAATTTAAACTCAAATATATTTTCATTGTGTTGTTTTACTATGTAGATGCACAGAATTTAAGCAGAAATAAAGTAGTTTTAGGATGGATACAACACTCAATATGAATTAAAAAGAACTTTAAAAAATCTCGAATTTGAAACAAGATGGATGCCATATCTCATTTTGAAGTGGGTCATGTGATCGTTTCATATCATGGTCACGTGATCGTTTCATATAAGATGTGTAATTATTATTTTAATTTTTATTTAAAAAACTACTGAATATATTTAGCTGAATTTTTTTTTATATATTTTATGGAACAATTTGACTATTACCTAAAATTTTCGAAGCAATTTGTGAATTTTAAATCCGCTTAAAAAATGTTAGAAAAATTAGGTCCCATAGGGCTCAATGTATTTCATTTTTTCAACCCGGGTTCAATCCAAAACTAATTGTGTGATATTATTCATTTATATTCCCATAGGTCCTACAGACCGTCTGAACAACATACTAAAATTTCATTTTGATTAAGTCATTTTTACGGCAGTTATCGTGCTAACGGACAGACAGACAGACAGACAGACAGACAGACAGACAGACAGACAGAATGAACAAAGTCATAAACACTTTTCAACTTTGTTGTAAAGTGTTAAAAATTAAGTAGTCGTAATTGTATAAAGAGTGTTGTCGCGCCTCACTATCAGGTCAGGAATGGTACATATTACTCAAAATATCAAATGCAAATGCAAGATAACAAGCAAAAACTAACAATAAAAGTGGGAATCGCTAATAGGGACATATTAACCATTGGAATCGAAACCATGATAACAAATAATATTTTAGCAGGAGCTGACATGTCAACCAAGCCTACATCCACATGTTAAGTCACAGGAGGGCAAGAGTTTGAACTGAGAGGATATTTAAAATAAGTTGAAAAGAAGATGATGTCAAATAGGATTATAAAATCCTTTAATTACTCACAAAAGTAAGAAAATGATGAGATATTATAAGATTAAAGAAATAAATAAACTCTTGTAAGCTTAAATTGATGACAAAATAGAAAGAATATAGAAATTAAGTAGGAGTGAATTGCGATAAAAGCATAATATGGTTAAAAATAGAAATAATTACATACAAAACTAAATATTGCATAGTAATATGACAAAATGAATAAAACAAGACATTTTGGGATCTACATGAGTTCACCTCATCAAACTCATGCGCTGAAATTACTAAAAAACAAACTGCTACAACAGCGGCTTCAACAGACGGCTTACAATAACAGAGGACTTACTACTACAGACAGCTTACAACATTGGCTTATAATGATCACTCACAACACTGGCTTACAATGAGGACTCTCACAATGCTCTTAAAATAACAGTACTCACGTAATGTTCATAAGTCTGTCAAGGAAATACAAAGATTATGCATTCTGCCATGCGACAGTTATTTTCATTGTAATATCTCTGATATGTATTAAAAATAATCCTTGCGCACTAGGAACTTTTCAAAAATAGCATTTTTTGTCAATATTCCAAAGTAGCTTCTTCTTAGCAACATATTTGAATATACGCTTAGAAACGTAGATTTGCAGATTGGGAGTGCGATATTCTGAGATTATTGATTCTGTTTCAGCTCAAGGGCTTCTTCCTTTCATATTTTGTTCCTTTTTTGTTAGAGGAATACATATACATATACATTTTGTAAAAATTTTTACTTCAAAAAGTGTCAAAGAAACTGAGAATATAGATTTAATACATGCTTTATTTATTTTTTCTTCTCTCACGCGAAGGGAACTAGCGAGACATTTCTGGAGTTCCATATTTGATGCATTTTTGAAGATACACGCATTCTAATGTTTAAACGAAAGGGTCAGACATCATGCATGTCAACTTTTCTAAAAGAAAATTTTCGAATTATTTTTGGATAAACAAATGCAAGAATTTACTTTATTAATACGTAACTCAATTTGCTTCTTTTTAATAAGTTCCGATTATCAAGTTGGATTTGCCAGAAATATAAGCTAATTTAGTATTTTGAAATATTTGGATACACTGTTATCTGGAAAAGTTACAAATGTTAGTGCACTTTTCAACGTTTACTATAATTTCGTTGCATTGAAAGTAGTAAAGTCATTGCATAATGTAGAGGAAATAATGTGCTGTGCACATCAGATTTTTATTATATACAAAATATATTGTCTGGGGAAAATATTTTGATGAGGTCAAAAATTCCAATTCGAGTTTTGGACGGAAGGGCACTTTTCACTCTGAACTCAAGTCGATCGCTTATGATATAATAGCTGTGTATGCATGTATGTGTGTGTGTGTACATGGATGCAATTTCACATTCCTACACACACACATAAAATTTTCGAATGAAATTTTGACAAAATATTCGACAAATCAGATCTTTTTTGTTACATAAATCAGAGTAAAAATCAGAATCTTAATGTAACGTAAATACTATTTTAAGTAATGCTCCAATAGAAGACAAAGGGCACAGTGCTTAGAAGTCTAGCGTAAACCGTTCTTGAGATATTGCACGTTTTCCTTATAAATTTATCAAAAAAATTAAATATACATATACAATAAAAATATTAACTGCCGTAAAATGTGTTTGCTTTTTATGTACAATATTATGCAACAAATCTGTTAACATCAGTCCTGTGTATCTAGTTCGTTGCATTCACAAGAAGATACTTTGGTTAGTACTTTTGTATTTGCACGCCAACTATAAGAATAACCTATTTATCCGTCCATAACGCTTGGTTAAAAGATCTTTGTGCACTAGTCTTCTTTTAGTACACTACTATTGTTTAATAGTAACAAACAATTTGCCAATATTCGTATATATATATATATATATATATATAAAAAATCCCTACTCGCAGTCTGTCTGTATGGACCGGCCATAAATTTGGCCCGTCAATATCGCCAATTTTGAGTTATTTTTTCTTTTGTAACAGTGCTTTATTGACAAAAAAAAATCGTTAAAATTGCAAAATTGACGCTAAATTAATGAATTTATTATTAAAACAGTTTTACATATAGACTATATAGCTTCCTGTTAATATTAATAATGATAATAATTGCCACTTTAGATATGCACGAAATATAAGTCAATTAGGCACTTCGAAATGCTGTCATCTGAGAAAGTGCCAAATGCACACTTCATTGTTAAAATATCGTGGCGTGAATCTTATATATGAATTTTTTTCTGTGAAAAAAGTAAATGCATTTAATTATGTAGGAAAAGCCAGTTTCTGCCGACATCAGATGCATTTTTAATATGTATATAAATTTATTGTAGCCAATTTAAGGTTTGAGTTTTCAATTACATTAATTAAAATTGCCATTTACAAAAGAAACCAGCTAAGTAATATACCAATCACTAACAGATACATACGTATTTACACTCCATTTTGCTTATCTGTTTTTAGTTTATATAATTTTAGACAACACCTAATTCCTTTTATAATTGTGTTTTTATCATTTCAATTTGATCATTTCCAGAATAGAACATTAAACTTTGGGAAAATATATAATTAACTAATCGATTTTTTTTATATAAATATGTCTTAAAAGAATATTGGTAGTTGCAAATCGAATGATTTCTATTGTCAGTAAAATATTAGCTTTGAACAAAGATAAACGTTTCAATCTCGAAAGTAAAAATAATTTTGACAAAGTTCCTTCAACGATTAAATGAACATAACCGTAGATTGTTATGCCAGATGGCTTATTTTTGACTCAAATCCCATATATTTTGTTAAATATAGAGAATTATAAAAGACTCCGATTAATTTTTGTGAGATTGTCTTATCATTGAAAATTTTTGTGAGTTTTTCTATTATTGACATGTATGCATACTAGTGTTAGCATAATGCTGTAGTGTATTGTGTTTATACAAAAGCAACTATATAAAATTTACTTACTATACAGGGTGCCCCAAACAGATTGAAACACTAATTCTTTATCTGTTGGAGATGAGTGGGCAATGTGCATTGCAAAAATGTTAAATGCAAGGTAGGAAATACGACTACGTTAATGAAATAGTCCTCCTATTAATTTTCAAAAAATTACACTTTTTTAAATTTTTATACGACACCCTTAGACAAATTTGGTCAATCAGAAATTTTTTTATTTTTAATACAACAAGTTCATTAAAAAAAACCTCATATCTGTATCTTTAAAATCAACTGAATCATGATAAAGGAACAAATCTGACTTATGCCACTTTCCGTACCATGTGAAAGGCTGTTTCATCAGTGAAAATAGGGATCATAAACAGATCGAAGATGGAAATTGTTTAGATCAAAAATACGTTAATATGTGTTAAAATTTTTATCACAAATACATCTAAATAAATCATTACACAGACAGAGGACATATAAAGCAATGATACTGACTTCGCGGTTGGGTATCCTATATATTATCATCCAGTTTTATCTGTTTTGTGATATGGAACACATTTACATTTCTAATTTTATATATGGTCCCCATTCACAATGTTCAGTTGTCAATTAAATATAACTCGCTCAATTTTAAAGATATATATATGCAGGTCTTTTTAATGATCTTGTTGCATTAAAAATAAAATTTTTCTGATTGACCAAATTAGTCTAAGGAGGGGGGGGTGTCGTATAAAAATTTTAAAAAATGTAACTTTTTGAAAATTAATGGGAGGGCTATTTCATTAACGTAATCTTATTTCCTACCTTACTTTCAACATTTTTGCAATTTACATTGCCCACTTATCTTCAACAGGTAAATAAGTAAAGCGTGTTTCAATCTTTTTGGGACACCCTGTATACAGGGTGTCCCAAAAAGTATTCTTGAACCTTAAGAACGAATATCTCGGAAACGATTAAAGATAAGAGTGTGAAATAAAGTGTATATGTATTGGACAGCAAGTAACATTTACATTCGATGGTTTCCAAAACATAGTTCGCGTTTAAATTTCCTTTAAATTGTGGTGTGTTCTTCAGTTCATTTATTCTTCTTTGTGTTCTGCTTTCGATACATGAAAGAATATTTTATGAAGTTAATGAGGTGGACAGAGACATTGGAAGACAGAGGTATTGGTTAGAGCAATGAATTTTCATTGAGCTTGATTGCCAAAACTTTTAACGTAGATGTCAAGTATCGAAAGGTTGGGATGGAAAAAAAAAATAAAAATTGTTCATAAAATTTGAAACGACAAGAAACGGTGAAGTTGATTTTACTATATACGTCTACCAGAGCCATCTATTGGCAAAAATTTTAACTATTTTTTGAAACCACAGTAAGTACATTTTACTGGCTGTTCACAAATTATACACTTTATTTCACCCTTTTATCTGTAACTGTTTCCGAGAAATTCATTTTTAATGTTCGGGGGTCTATTTTGGGGCACCATGTATACCCAAGTAAATATCCATTTTATCACGTTCTTATTTAAACGATTTATTTATAACATTGAATTATGTATTTCAAATTGCACCAACTTTGCAAAATTATATCAAACCATTGCTATATGATCCAATGACATTTTGAACACATTAAATAAGAAACAGAAATTATTCCTAAAATAGATTCAATATTATGAATAACATAATCTATATCTTGAGAATTATTGATCATAATACCTTGAGCATTCATATTCTAAATTACTAAAATCAAATATCTGTCTAAAACTGAATTCTAAACGTTCTTCTCCATTACAAGATAACTATAACCTTATGCATATACCCGTACTGCGGATTGTAGGGAAAGTAAAACAAAATTTAAATTATATATTTTAATTAACTGAATAAAATATATTTCATCATATTCCTCGGAGAGTCTTATCGCTACAGACCGGAATGTATTCATCTCAACTTAAATTTAATGGCATTGGATACGGAATTTCCATTATCGATTTTGTCACTTGGAGGATTTTTCACTGTCACCACGAGGCAGGTATATTCGATAAACGTTATTGCACAGAAAACTATTAAAACCTTTCGAGAATGAAGATTTAAAATTCAGTATTCGTTTACTACTCCGTTTGGCGATACAGAATTCAGTTCAAAATAATTCATATATTTGGAACATGTCAAGTACATGCAGGATTCTTTAGAATGTCCTTAAACACCCAAATGCATGTGTAATAAGAGTTTCATAAGTGCACATATTAGGTAAGTCTATAGAAAATTGACTATACCCGATCAAATAAAAGAGATTGCAGCGTCCCTAGCGGGGAATTCAAGAAATTAGCTTTACGTAAACGACAACAAAGCGAGGTAGACGAAAAAAGCTGATTGTAGAGCATTGTTTAATTAGTCATAATCGACACCAGAAGAGAACAAATCGCGTATACTGAAAATACAGTTTCGTAGATTTGGGTTTAATTTTATTATTATTTTCTTAAAGAGAAAACTGCAGAGAAATGGTCACGCAATGATATGAGTGTGTTGAATGATTTATTTTCAGAGTTTTGACAAGTGTAAATATTGAAAGCAAAATGTTTTTGTAAGCGTAGGAAACCAACTGTACCTGTGCTATTCGAATGCATAATTATTCATGTTTAAAACCACATGCTCTGCTCTCAAAGGAATGTTTTGATATATATGTAAGTTTGCGTTTTTTGATCATGTATCTTCACTAAAGATTTTGAAGAAAAACATATATGGATATTTTACTTTTGAGGAAACTTATATTATATATATATATATATATATATATATATATATATATATATATATATATATATATATATATATATATATATATATATATATACATATATTCTAGAATTACGATAAAACGTTTTATTATTTTAAAATAAACAAGACAAACACACAGATATATATATATATATATATATATATATATATAAACAACTTTTAAGGACAAGGCGATGTTGGATCGTGTGCAGTTAGCCATTCTACGGCGGACGCATACATGACTCGATATGGGCGATGGTCATTTTGAGCATCTTCCTATGTAAACATAATTTCATACGCAAGTATCGATGTTCATGTTTCCAATAAAGCTTATATTTCGTGCACAGGATGTGACGTCACCTTTTTTCTTTCGCATTTTTCTTAAAAACTATGAGTCGTAGAGATGTGGTTCTTGGGTCCTTTTTATGTACTCCCAGCGAGAATTTTCGCTCTGCAGAGTTTATGTGGTGTTGACGGGACACCCTATATACTATCCTGTTCTGCCATAATAACCCACCCCATCCTAATTTCCTCTAAATTCTAATGAACATTTAAAATAAAAATACTTTTCAATGTCATATTATTGTAAAGTTATTTAACTCAACCTAAATACATGTATATCTACCAGTTAGATTTGAAAAGATTTAAGTTAAAACAAACTGTAAATCAATTCTCCAAACTGTGAAATATCGGATATCGGCCATGCATTTTGCCAAACAGTAACAAATTTGGCGATATTGGCGTCAGAGTTGGCGATACGACAAATAGATATAATAAAATATAAATGCAGATTTATGCTATATTTTTCTATCATAATATCTCGTTCTAGTTTCCGCTAAACTTTAATGATTACTTAAAATAAAATAATTTTTAATGCTACAGTATTGTAAATTTATTTAATTCAACCTAAATGCATGTACATCTACCAGTTAAATTAAAAATGACTTAAGTTAAAATAAACTGCAAATTGGTTCTCGAATTCACCATTCCGCTAAATCATTTTTCTACAAACACTTGGAAACTCATTCACGATTAACACTGAAGAGGCTCACTTACGGAAGGAAAATTATTTCCGAGAGTTTAAAACAGCGAAACAAGATGGAATTCCAAAATATATAGCTGTTAGCTATTTCACTGGTCAAGCTCTTTAAGCTCATTTGCATTTAGAAAGGCGTATTCATCAAAGGGAGAGGAGTTGGCTTAGATTGTTGCTTCAATTATCGACCTTTTAAAGGAATGGAAATATGGCAGACCCTTTCAAGTGGAGGGTATAGCATTGAGTATAAGCTTATGATATTCAGAATAAAATATGCAAGTTTTGTAGTGTGCCTGCTTGAAATTCTAAGTTTATTTATTTTGAAATCTCTTGGGGGATTCTTGAATATGCAAATAGTGGGAAATTTAATACAAACGACGGAAACAGTTTCTTACTCGCATATATTTCCAATGTTTTTGACTTCGAATGTATCACAGGAACTTCGAGATAAATTATAGTATAAAAATGTATTTAAATTTTTTATTTCAGTGATAAGGAAACATTTGTTAGATTCATGAAGTTTTTTTTTCAATGCGTTACATAAATTTCTATATTAAAATAATTCTTATTTTTCGAATTCATGTTGCTGTTAAATTAACTTGAGGAGTAAACCCGTCATAAGGCTGGCAAAAGTTGAAAAACATTATGTGCTAATCATTATATGCCATCCATATGAATTTACAAAATAGTTTTTCTCATTCGTCAGCCTGTAAGATTTGCGCTCCTAATATCCACAGACACACTTCCATCTCATTCAATAACAATGTTTCTGTTGCCACTCCATATCGACTGTTACGACATATCATCCGGAATCGTGTGTGTACTCTCAGGATACAATAATGAGTCTAAATTTCTGTAAAACAAACGCTTTCTTAAAGCACCAACTAACGTTAAAGCGAACAGTATGTAGCGAATATCTAAATAACTCTCTTACAAAATCATTAAACAACTATTAGATACAATAAAACAGCATCTAAATGAACTAATACGCAAAATAAATACTATTCTCAAAACACTGACGTATTCAACAATTCAAATTAGCCCATATCACGTCAACTGCTCTCCAACTGATGGCTGGCTCTCTTATGTACGACTTCTCTTATATACTGCTCTCCATAGAGATTTCTAGAAAATGCTTGTATCTCCAATAATATTCGACATTTCGTAAAAGTTCTGGTATATTCGAAAACTCGCCAAATCTGGCACCCATTCTTCAAAAAGTACGGCAACTCTACTTTCACGCAATAGAAATGGCTGCCTGTTCGTTCGTTACTAATTCCCCCGTGGTGAAGGGGCGCCTACGCACCACGTCTACAAGACCTGTCCCATGGCGAAGGGGAAGATATTTGCAACTTCACTTTTATAGAGGCTCCCCGAAGGGCGGAAGTCTGACTTGGCCTCGACATGACAACATCCATGCTCGCTGGCGGAATTCGAACCCGCAACGCCGGAAACGCATGTCCCTGACCGCTCGACCACCGGATCGGCATGGTTGCCTGTAAATGTTATTAGGCAAAACACAGAGAAATATTTTACACATTTGTAGCAATACTATATTATCCCGTAACATAACGCAATTAATTTTTCACTCCCCCTTGAACCCCTAAAAAATATAGCTGTCCCATAATTAGGGAAACTCAATTTGAGTAAAGAGTATTAAATTATTAATTTCCTAAAAGCGGCAAGAATTATCAAATAAATTAAAATAAAAAATAGTGTGCATTTTTTGAGTTATTTAATTATCGACAATTCTGCAACATTTTCGTGTATATGGCAATTTTGTCAATTTTACGGCATTTTTCATAAAAATTCGCCAGGTTTGTCACCCAGTTCGCAGACATTTATTGCCAAGTGGGACAAATGCCAATACAAACAGACCCTACTGAAACATTAATATTCCATACGCTTATTAATTTGCTTAAATTGCAAACTCTTTAAGAAACAAAAAAATCAATAATCAACTTGTGTTTTGATTTTTAATTATTATCAATTTAACGTCATTTTAGTTAATTTCATTTAATTTTCATTCATATGGCGACATTCTGATAAATTTTACGATATTTACGTCAATTTGTAAAATAAAATATATAGATGAAGACTTTATTTTATATATCTTAAAAATATACAAAATAAAGTCTCCACATTCGTCGTTAACGTCACCAAGTTTTCATCAAGAGTTCCGGACAGTCAAATAGACCTGTGTACCATAGACCATTATAGTATTGATAGATAGCAATTGTTTAATTAGGGTCAACATTATTTTTGATTTTGTGTGACTGTACGAAAAAGTAGCAAAAAAATAAAATCAACCATGATGCGGTAACACCCCAATTTCCCGGCAATGTATTTAAGAAATGTCTAAGTTTAGCTATGCCATTCTAAGTCAAAAAATATTACAATCTTTAAGCGCTAAATTGTATCAGGATTTTTTCTAATTAGCATCGCATACTTAATATCATTAGGTTAATCTGCAGTTCATTTTGACCAAGTTAATCGTAATCTGATTAACTTGGTATTCCCTTAACTGAATTAGAAAATAGTGTCCAGCTGTAGTATAAAGCTAGCAACTAATGTTTCAAATTTACTCCAAAACTAACGCAAAAACACGACAGGATTTATTTTATGTACCAACAAAAAAATATTATGTTTTTAAAACACTTTCCAACATAGTTGAAAAGTGTTTATGACTTTGTTCATTCTGTATGTCTGTCTCTCTGCCCGCTCGCACGATAACTGCCGTAACAATGACTTTATCAAAACGAAATTGTAGTATGTTATTGAGACAATCTGTGGGACATATGGGAATGTAAATGAATAACATCACCTAATTAGTTTTGGATTGATCCCGGGTTGAAAAAGTGAAATGCATTGAACCCTAATTTTTCAAACAGTTTTTAAGCGAAGTTAAAATTCACAAATTGCTTCAAAAATTTTAGGAAATATTCAAATTACCCCATAAAATATATAAAAAAATGCCAACAAAATATGTTCAATAACTTTTTAAATAAAGATTAAAATAATAAAATTACATCCATATTATATGAAAAGATCACGTGACCCATTTCAAAATAAAATATGGCATCTATATTTTTTACCCAGTGTAAAAAACGTGATTTTTAAAGTTCTTTTAAATTTCTATTTAGTGTTGCATCCGTTCTAAAACCGCTTCGTTTTTGCTTTTTTTTCTGTGCATCTATATTCTACGCAAAAGCAATTACAATAATTTTTAGTTTAAATGTTCAAACTTTAATTATTTCTACAATAAAGCCTAATTTTAATGGATGCAGAATGTAAACAATTGATTGTAAGATGACTTGTATAAGAATTGGTGAATTTTTTTTTCACGCAGAATCATTTAGCTCTAAAACCTGGAATTTAAGTGATATGATTGAAACTGTCATTGCTTTTACATAGAGCCAAGCGGTTTATTTTCGATGGCGTCATTTGAATAAAGTTAATTTTTTCCCATGACGTTTTAAGATTTCAAATATAATAAATTACTGTAGTACTGTGATAATTTAAAATATATCAGCCCTGAATGTATCGCATTTTAGATATGTTTCAATAAAATTACATTTCAGTTGAAAAGTGTTTCATAATCATTGTTTTATGCATGATTGATCTATCTTGTTTAATAATAATATCAGAAAAGCTGGAGAGACATCGGTGATATTACCCAGTAACACACACATTGTGGACGTTCGTATGCTATCCAATTTAGGTCGCACACAATGGAGGTGGAGGCTACAGGCATCGAACCCTCCTTAACCTGCTCGTCACCACTCAAAACGAATTTTGAATCTACTGATTTAACTTGATCAAACTCTACGTGGACGCCAGAATACGTCAGACAGGGGGAGAATTTAACTTGAGGCTTCTTCCTTATTCGAGCCATAACCACTGGGGTATCCCAGCCCTCCATATTACGTCAATGCACAGTATTTTGTGTACTTTTAAAACAAATATATTTTCATTTTATCAGTTTTTACTACAAAAACGTATAATACATTCGTTACAAATCTTTTTGAAATTATGTCACAACGATGAAATAAAATATGAGCCATACGAAAACATATACTGGGTGTCTCAAAAAGATTGAAACGCGCTTTAGTTCTTTACCTGTTAGAGATAAGTGGGCAATGTAAATTGCAAAAATGTTGAAAGTAAGGTTGGAAATAAGACTACGTTAATGAAATAGTCCTCCCATTAATTTTCAAAAAGTTATACTTTTTAAATTTTTATACCACCCCCTTAGACAAATCTGGTCAATCAGATTTTTTTTTTAATGCAACAGGATCATTAAAAAACCCCGCATATCTGTATCTTTCAAATTGAGCAAGGTATATTTAATTGAAAATTGAACATTGTGAATGGGGACCATATATCAAATTAGAAATGTAAATGTGTGACATATCACAAAAAAGATAAAACTGGATGATAATACATAGGATACCCAACCGCGTAGTGAGTATCGCTGCTCTTTATATCTGCCTGTGCATTACTTTATTTAGAGGCATTTGTGATAAAAAACGTTGACACATAACGTATTTTTGATCTAAACAATTTCCATCGTCAATTTGTTTATGACCCCTATTTTCACTGGTGAAACAGCCTATCACATGTTAAGGAAAAGTGGCGTAAGTCAGGTTCTTTCTTTTATCTTAATTGAGTTGATTTTAAAGATGCAGATATGCGTTTTTTTAATGATATTGTTGCATTAAAAATAAAAATTTTCTGATTGACCAAATTAGTCTAAGGGGGTCGTATAAAAATTTAAAAAGTGTAACTTCTTGAAAATTAATGGGAGGGCTATTTCCTTAACGTAGTCTCATTTCCTACCTTGCTTTCAGCATTTTTGTAATTTACATTGCCACTTATCTTCAACAGGTAAATAATTAAAGCGCGTTTCAAACTTTTTGGATCACCCTGTATACACTTTTGTTTTCAAAAGTGTGCCATCCCATCTCAAAAATTTTGACAGCAATTTCAAAGTAAAATCGCCAGTTTCGTATCTTATGAAGTATTTTGAAATTTTTAACTTTTCGAAAAAAGTTTAATAGAATTTTCTGATGTTTCGAAAGTTTTGCTAAAATTCGATTTAGTAATTCTTTTTCGCGGCGCAGTTTTGTTCCGAGTTCAATCAAAATTTAATATAAAACCTTTTTAGCAAATGAACTTTCAAAACATTTTCTTTGTTTGAAAATATCAAAAATTGTAGAGATTATTGCAAGTCAAATTTTTTATTAAAATTGATATTTCGTGATGTTTTTCTGTTTTATTCCCAAAAACATTATGCTTAAAATATTTTCATTATAAATATACAAATTTTTGTCACATCCTTTTAACTTTTCAGAAAAAAGAGCTATATGCAGTAGTAATAAATCTTTCGAGGCATTTCCACTATAAATATTTAGATATTCATAAATTCTATGAACATTCTTTAAAATCTTATGTGAAAAAGTAGCATTGTTTCTGATGTGCCGGAACCCATCCAATATGAGATAAGACTTTCATATTGAGTACAAGACGCACATTCTAAAAATCCGTTTATATAAACTTGGTTGTTTATCTATTTGTTTATCCCCTAAATAAATACACAGTTTTTGACTGATTTTTTTTCAAATTTAGGATTTATGTATTTAGTGCGCTGCAGAGCACAAGCTAAGTTCAATGCTCTAACAGACAAAGCCTTAATATTTGAAATCTCTAACACGCACAATTTTCACGAGCTATCAAGTGGCTTTTCACCCCTATGTATTTAAGAAACTAAAATGAGTGGAGTGTTGATGTGTTGAATGCTGATATGTTGAATGTCTTGAAATGAAAATGTGTAGAATGCTGATATGTTAAATGTGTTGAATAAAAATTCCCACTTTTAAATCTAAACTCTAAATCCGGCTAAAGCAAAAATGTTTTAATTTAATTTTATCGGATAAATGCAATAGATGGATGCAATAGAAGGAGAGATGCAATATATAGATGCAATAGAAGGATAAATGCAATGGATGGATGCAATAGAAGGATAAATGCAATAGATGGATGTAATAGAAGGATAAATGAAATAGATGGATGCAATAGAAGGATAAATGAAATAGATGGATGCAATAGAAGGATAAATGCAATAGATGGATGCAATAGAGGGATAAATGCAATTGATGGATGATATTGAATATTGCATTGAGTTTTATTGTTTTCTTAAATTTTAATCATGTTAATTAATAATATAACTTTCACTGTATACATAGTTTATTGAATAGGAGAAGTCGTGGAACAAAACGAGGATTAGAATTCAAATTTCGAATGACATTCGAGAATTCGAATTTGAAGAGCACCTTTTAAGCATCCCTGAACTCGAATCGAACGTGTTTGAAATTATGGTTGTCTGTGTGTGTGTATCCGTGAGTCTGTGGATGCAAAATCTCACGATCGAATAGAGCGCTTCAAATGAAATTTGTTAGACATATTACAGTCAGTGAATTCTGGATTTGAAACGAAATCGGATGTTAAAAAAAAAACCAAATTTCCGAATAAAATTTTATAAAAATCAGTAACAATTCAAACTCTTCAACAATGTTAATCAAATGTTCTTTTCTTATGTAATTCTTCACTGCAAAACGAATGATATAAACTTCAGAAACCCGTCATGAACCGTTCTCAAGATATTGCAAATTTTTAAATAATTTTATCAAAATAATTAATTATGTATTAGCAATTATACTAAAACTTATGAAAAATATTTGTTTACATTCCACATGTAATAAGTACGTAACAAATATGTTAACTACATTTCTCGTGGATCTCGTTCTTTCCATTCACGAGAGAAAATACTTTGAATATTAGCTTTGAATTTTGTATTTGTATTTTAGAGAATCACTACTCTCCATTTGTTGGCAACGCTTGACAACCAATATAGTGAACTTGGCGACTAATGTAATGAGATATCTCCAAATTTTCACCAGATTGACGAAAATATCGTCAAAATTGCAAAAGTGATGCCAAATTGATAAATTAAATTATTAAAATATTTTAATATATAGAGTACATTACTTATTTCACATGCTACCAATATTGCCAGCTTAGAGTTGCGTAAAATATAAGTTGATTATGAACTTTGAAATAGTGCTATCATCCATGCTATCATACGAAAAAGCGTCGAATGTACAATTAATTCAACACTAAAAACATTGTGCCGAGTTATATTGTTTTTTCACTATAAAAGAAGTAAAAGCATTGCATTATATACGGAAAGTCATGTGCTGCCCATATCAGATTATTCTTAATTTCGTATGTGCTATATTTTATTTTGGTAAATGTGTTTTCAATTAATTTATTTCCAATCGTGATGAACTATGTATATTGCCTTTAAATTTATTAAATTTATTTCCAGCAGCGGGATTAAACCGACACTGTGTCCTTCATTTTTAATGGCTACATGCATGTACTTAAGTGCAAAATTCCTATAATTTGCTTTCTTACAACAGTCATTTGTTATGATAAGATTTATACAAAGCTACATATCATAATAGAATATTCTTCATTCGAATATCATGTTCACATTATCTTAACTGTAGTTTATTCAGTTTTACAAATATATGTTCATAAACAAATATATATTCATAATAAACTTAACGCATACCTTCCGGCTTGCTTGCATAATATACCACAGAGAAATAAACAGCTTTAAAAGTCAATATATTGCATAGTTTTTATTTTGGAGTCAAAGTTTCAAACATATGTTGAAAAATGTGTGTTTTAAAGTTTATGACTGGAGTTTAAGCCTTATTTGGCCTTTGTTGCAAAAATTAAAGTCGAAAACGCAAATTATGCACAATTTATCCTAGACTCCCCCTATATATGCAAAGTTTCGAAACACGCACTTTTTTCCTAGTAAAGTCCAAGAAGATCATTTTCTTAATTGAAGAAAAGCAAACATACATTTTGAATTTCTTTAGATATGTTTTATTTTTGACTTAAATTGTGGTAATCATTCTTATAAAACGACTACCATGAGCTGATAAATGTTAAGTATTCAAGACATTTACTGCATACTTATACAGATATTTGATGTTGACATCACATGCAGGTGTTTATTTTAAAAATAGCTTGATGTTATTTTTGATTTACTCAAGCGACATTAAAAGAAATTTTGAGAAAATTGCAATCTGAGAATAAGTCATGCATGTTTTCTAAGTACATCAGTTTTTTCTGCTCGAAACGAAGAATAAATTTATGACGCACTGCATAAATAAGTTAAAAATGTTGTAGAACCAAATGCAATTTACTGTTTAATTTTCTGTAATGCAATTTTAAATTATAAAAGAATTCAATGAAATTATATTTTGATTTTGGAGAATTGTCTAAACATTTTGACAATTTATGATTTTCACGTTAGTAGTTAACACATAAAAGTGACTAATATATCTGCAAAATTTATATATTATTAACACTCATATACATTATCTGATACAGAATTTTTGCTTTTTCGTACGTAGTATTTGAGAAAATATTGTTTTCATAAAAAATTCCGATTTCGAAATTTTAATACCAATTTATGTTATAAGAACTCCTGAATATGTTTTGACTATTTTTGGAGTAATGGTCGTCTGTATGTCTGTATGTCTGTTTGTCTGTATGTATGTATGTAAGTGGTCAATTTCACGATAGCGGCCCCAAATATTAATGGATTTTCACGAAATTTTATATTCGGCTTTGTTATCCTTAAATCAAGTACTACAGGTAGATAGATTATTTTAAATTCAAGCAAAAACTTCCCCCTGGAAGGTACATTGTTTAAAGTCAAGTTAAGCTACAGTCCAGTTAATTAATTACAACTTACATACCATACCTTATAGTTTAGAACCTTTATATGTGTGTTGTGTCCAATAACCCTTTAAAATTTTATACCAATTTCTGTCAGTGTTAAGCAATGTTGTTCCCATAAGCAAAACCGTAATCCTAAAAGCTTTATGAGTTAGCTTATATTTTTTTGTCTTTAGGAAGTATCTAACCCTTGTTATCCTGGTGACACAGCACATTATGTTATCCTGGTGACACAGCACATTATGTTATCCTTGTGGCACAGCACATTATGTTATCCTGGTGACACAGCTTATTGCGTTATCTATCTTACTTTTTGTAGAGTTTAGCGAGTACTTCATATTGAATAACATGCTGGTAGAAAAATATTTTTCTCATTAGTTCCTAGCAGTAAAATTTAGCAGAGAAATGCAATAATAAAGTATGGCTAATTGTCAATATGTTGACCATTTTTACTTCGAACTTGGGACCGTTTTTATGGCAATAAAGTCTGAAATTTTCAAAAGATAAATGAAAACATTACTCGGCAAGAAAGTCGTTTCAGAGTTGTTCCACCCAGTCATCATTTAGCTTGCCCATTGACTGTTACACACGAGACATATTTGTGTAAGCATTTCAAAAGGCAATGATTTACAGAAATAGTTAAAAAGAATGAAATCCTGTTCAGTACTGATTTCTCAATTACCAGAAACAATTTCATTCTAAACACATAGATTAAATTTAAGTACTCTGTCACAAAAGCAAAATATTTCGTTTGAGTATAATACGTTAGGCTTAACACTTCTTTTTCAAATGAAACTGCATTGATTGCCATCGTAATCTAATACTTCTTATTTCACAGAAAATTACTCCATTCCCCATTCTAAAACAGGTAAAAAAAAATTTCCTTTTTCACGAATTGGGTTAATCAAGCAGTCTTGTGAAGCCATCAGCTAGATTGCGAAGAAAATTTATGCATTATTACGTTGATTTCTAATTTAGTTCTTTTGCATCGATTCCATTTACTTTTTTACCAAACTTTGAGAGATTTAGTTTCAAATTTGTTTCCCTTTGTGTATGTCTTTCGTAGCTATATATGTAAAGGACAGAAAGAAGTAATTTAAAATAGACCTTCCAAAAAAATCTTGACTTTTTTGGCAATTTGTTAGTCACAGTAGATAAATTATACGGCATATGGATTTAAAATGTTTTTTATCATTCGAAATGCTCGATTTTCTGATCAACTCAAATTCAAATAATTGAAATTATATTGAAAAAAAAAATGTTGTCGTTGATTTGAAAGTTACATTTTTCAGTTAATAAGTACTTCAAAAATTATCAGTTTGAGTAGACAGCATTGATATAATACGTAAATATATTAATTACATATTAATAAGTATAATTCCCTGCATTAGACATTACAGTAAATAATAATTAAGTTTTGCAGATTAAGAGAAAGTCATCTAGCAAATTTTTAAGCAATACCACGAAACTTCTTTGAAAATATGATGTACACTTTCAAATAAATTGACTATCTCGATGACACTATAGGAGTGTTATCTCTTATAATGATAACTTAAGAAATAAATTTGATTCATTTATTGAAGTTCATTCAGTAACTTCCATTCGCGTAAATTTTAAGATCTGACAATGCCTTTCTACGATTTTTTATTCGCTAGCGATTAAGTGCAACATACTGGGTTGGTCATTTGCACATTAAATATTATTTATCCTTTTAGAAAGTTTCTCCCCTTCATACCAGTAGTTTTTGATTCCCATGTATGACTGCAGAAATATCTATAATTTTAACATTTGCAGTCATTTAGAATTTTTTTCAGCTAAGTTAAGACTTAAGTTGCGACTTGAACAAATATGCTACCTCAACCCAGCGTTTTATGTCACTATTTCTTATTTATTGTTTACCAGCAGATATACTTGGTATTGCTTGAAATTGTAGTAGCATTTATTCTCGTACCATTTTTTATACCATTGGAACAATTATTTCAATTTGTCAATCAAATTATTTAAAAAATTATTTCAGGTTTTTCAGTAAAATATTTTTCAAAATCTTACTATATCCCATGGTTTTAATGATATAAAGCAATCAGACAAAATAATGTTATAACACAATCAGATAAAATAATGTTATAACACAATCAGGTAAAATAATGATATAACACAATCATCTTACATACCAAAATATGTTTACCTATGTTTCAAGTATGTGTGTTGTTGTTGAGACCCAGACCGTCCGACCTACCAGAAAGGTGTAAGGTAACTGTATGGACGGCCGGGAAGTGCCACCCAATTTAGACCGGAACCCAGTGGGGGAGGCATCCACAGGGACCGTACCCTCCTTCCCCTACCACCAACCTCTCGGAAAAATCTCAGAAGGAAGTGCCACCCAATTTAGACCGGAACCCAGTGGGGGAGGCATCCACAGGGACCGTACCCTCCTTCCCCTACCACCAACCTCTCGGAAGGACTTACGGACCCACATGTTTAACGTGATCGTACTCCGCATGAACACGGCGGCATTTTGTGGTAGCGTGCAAATCTAGCGCGCAAACCACGGGGATACCGCACCCGAGATGGCCAACAGCACGCGGTGTTCCGAGGTGGTCACCCACCAAGTACTAACCGCGCCCGATGCTGCTTGACTTCGGTGATCTAACGAGAACCGGTGTTTTCAGCACGGTACGGCCGTTGGCGTCAAGTATGTGTGTGTCGGCTGTAGGGGAATTTGCTACAAAGGTATTTCAGGACCCAAAACGGTGCATTTGGGCAAGATTTTCTTTTAAATTCGAATTAGTTTTTTAATTTTTCTATGTTTTAACACGATTTGGGGCGAATTTCACACAAATCGGTTCTTTACCGAGCGAAAATATTATCACAGCGTTTGCACCTTAACACCATCAGAAAAATCGAAAAAAGTACTTTCTAGCGATGATTATACCGAATATAACTAGTACCGCAACCAAAAAAGTAAAATTAGCAAAGTTCTATACTTTGAAGAAAATTTGCGTGTAAATCTTCACATTCTAACAGAAATCATTGTAGAATAAATTCATTATTTTAATTTCTGTGGTTTTTTTAAACAAATGCATAAAAACTGAGATTCTCAAATCCGCTTGCACTGCAGATGAAGTCCGGTGAAATGTTTAACTGGTTGACTGCGCATGCTCAACTCACGGCAGAGTTTAAGACACGCCTTCTTTCCGACAGAAAGGAGCGATTCTTTTCTTTTATTTTATTTTTGGTTTTCCTATGGTTACAGAAATTGAAGCAGTTTGAAGATGCGATTTATAAATGTGTATTAATTAAGTAGCATATATGCTTGCTTATTTGCGACACTGACATTGCCGACTATTTCATTGTAGTTGATATATGTTTTTCAATTTCTTTATTTAAATAGGATAAATTAAAAGAAAATCGTCAGTCGTATAGAAGAAATACAATTGATATAATTTTGTTGATAAGCATATAACATAACTTTCCTCAAATCATGTATCAGAAATTGAAAAGCGTATGTCCTGTGTTATTTCATTGGAAGAGTTTTTTAATTATACATATCCAAACAACTCCGTAAAATAAAACCCCACTTTCCATATTTACAGAAGTATTTGATATTGTAGTTAATGGAAATCGTTAATTTGATCAATTAGTTGAAAAATGCTGTTGTGTTTACACAAACACAAAGAATCTGAATAAAATCTGAAAATTACGAATATTTGTCATGCATGTAATGGAATTATAGAATCATTTTTTTTTAAATTAGGGAATGCAATTACGAACATTATAAGTAATTATATACTCTAAAACCTTTCAAAACTCAATATTTTAAACTTCAAATTATTGTGATGCAATGACATATTTAGAAATCAACTCATTTTAAGACTTCACTTGAAAGCATTTTGTTAGGAATATTTAAATATATTTAGGAATTTGAGAATCAGTCTAACTAAGTTACTGCGAAAATAATAATTATATACAGACCTATGAGTCATATTTCTATTTTTCTGTTTGCTATGTGTGTTTATTATGTAAGTATTAAGAAGGTTACCTATATACAGTAATAGATGTTAAACACATATAATGGAAAACATAAAATCATCAAAAAATTCCTCTCGTGTTTCAGTTTGTATCTCTTCCAGTTAAATATTTCCATACAAATGCTAAACACGCACCATTACTGATTAATATCATTATTTATTATAAGCCCCCTACAAACTATTACTACACCACCCTACCAAAAAAAGCGTAATTAAATTGCAAAGGTCTAGATCCCTTAACAAAGAGCACCCGTTCCTTAAATGACGAAACTCTCTATATTTTGAATCAGAAATACCCAATTATAAATTTTCACAAAGCGACAGACATTATCAAAGAAATCAAACTGCATGTTTAAGATACTGAATTATTTCCAAGTTGGTGACCTTTTCCAAAAATCGCCAAATTGGCGATATTGTGCTAAATATTTCACGATATTTCCAGCCAAGTGTTACAAACAGACAGGAAGGAACTTATTTTAGAGCATGCTACTTAAGTACAGACATTTATGAACATTTTGAACAGTACTGATACTCGAATAAAAACTTATTTTTGAGTACTAATACTCAAAGAAATACAGCATACACATAAAAACAAACTGTTCTACTAGTTTGAATGACAAATAACACTATTTTTCTTTACTGAAAATAAGCTTGATCTCACTTATTTAAGTCAAATAGGCAACTGATGGGTGCAAGCATGGCTGAAGGTAGCAGGCGTGGCTGAAGGTAGCACACGTGGCTTAAGGAGGAAATAAATTGCCTACACCATGAATTGGCCATCGAAATTTGTTGATTGTTCTTGAATAAGTTCGGCTGCGCTACTAGTCGATCTTAAAAAAGCAGGCTGCAAGTTGTCTTTAAATTTAGTAGCCTATTTTAATTTTGTTCTTTTGCTGTATTTAAGAAGTACTTCATATTGTGTTTTATTGCAGTAGTTTTTGAGTAATTAATTGAAAGTACCATTACTCTATCATTAATCAATTCATCAAGTGTTAATCAATTTATTTTAGTTAATTAAAAGTATTTCAACTTTGATAGGTATCACTAATACTCTATTATTTTGAAATATTGCCAAAAATCTTGTGTACTAGATTTGCGTACTGATAATATTGTGTAAAAATCTTGCGTACTTGCTTACTATTAATCTTGGGTCTGAGTTTCAAACTGCAATAGTGATTAAAATATTCTAAACACTCAATGAAATTTTGCTCTGAGTCGAATTTTAACATTTACAGCATTAGTTAAAGATAAAACAACAGCTTTATAGCATACACAAAGCTAATATATCAAGTCCCAGGAACACACTTTTATTTTAAACCTGGAGATTAAATTTAAGTACGTTGTTGTAAAAGCACAATACTTTTATTTATGCCGAACCATTTGGTTTAACTTTTTTTCGAGTAAAACGCCATTGATCGTATTTGTAATCTAATACTTTTTATTTCCCAGAAAATTACTCTTTAATCCATTACAAAAAAGGAAGAATTCTTTTCCAGTTAAACAAATTGGGTTAATCAAGCGAATTTGGCAATCCATCAAGTTGATTGTGAAGAAAACATATTCACTATTACGTAGGTTTATAATTTAGTTCTTTATATCATTTCTCTCTATCATGTATTTACTTAAGTTCTGATGAAGTTTCTACACTTAACTTATTCAAGGAATCTGCCTTGTCAGTGTTTATGATTTTAATTTTAAACAAAAGACATTAATTACTTTCTAAATCCAGAATACATTAAATTTTGAATTGTGATTATATATTGATTTTATCTGCTTCCAGCTATTTTATAAATCTAATCGACTTGTTTTAGAAGATATTGAAACTCAAGATCATGACAAACAAGCTGTGTCAATGTAAAACCCAGTAAAATAACAGGAATTTAATTAAAAACGACATCGAATGGAAGAAATATGCATGGTTGTATTAGTCCGGATTATATGAAAGAAATTAGAACTTTCCTTTGCGGTCAGAGTGGAAAAAACCAGGGTAAATGGGATATCGGGGTAGAAATAAATTATAACTGAGACGAATCTTGTATAACTATTTTGCCTAATAGTATTCAAAATTTATTGCAACGAAACAGTGTCAAGTAGGTGTATCAACATCCACTGAATGTTGCATTGCAGTAATTGTTGAAATTTGCTGTTTTGCGATTGTAACTTTCCTGTACTCCATGCTGATTTTTCTGAGAAAATCGAGACAACAATAATTTTAATTGGTCTTGTCTGAAATTGGGTGAGCCGAAACCCATGAACCGGGATGGATGATAGTGACATTTTTAATGATTCTACGAATTCAATGAGTTTGCTAATTCGATAAAAGAAAATATGGTTCTTCAACTTGTTTGCAGTACGTGCCTCCCACAAAAGGAATTTTGAATTTAAAAATTAAGCTCCCGACAACCGTATTATTCTACTATACCCCCCCTCCTCATTGTTCACATGAACGACAGTTCCTCGATCTGGTTTTAATTAAATATTTGTTTTATAAAAAAAATTGCGACTCTGTGGCAGTCATATTCGGGCAAGCAATTGCGTTAGCAACAAGCATGAGGACTGCGTAGAAGAGATATGAAGAACTATTTGGCCAACTAGCATGAATATCTTAATATATTCCCTTTTACTAGCTGCAACGACTGATATTCCAATTGTTGAGACACCAACTACTGCTCCTGAAAAATGTTCGGCCAATTTGTCGCGAACGTTTTGGTATACTCGACAGAGAAGACAAAGTTTTGAAATCAAACACATTTATTAAACATGAAATAACAAGGCAGTTGATCGAAAACAGTGGAGTACAAGCATTTCTCGCAATAACTCAGAGTTACACTCGGTAGGGTGACCATTGAGAACACCCCTGGAGGAAGAGGAACCAAGAGAATACACATATTTTCTGATACATAAAATAAACACAATATTCCTCATATTATACTTGACATTTATATACGACATTTGTATACTTTGAACATATACGACATTTTCATATAACATCATCAATGACTTGATACTCACGAGGATTTGACAATTAACACTCTATTCGTTAGGTGGAAGACTAAATATATATAAAACTTTACCTCGTCTCTTTTAAATATAACATTTACAATTCTGTACCATGGGAAAGGATATCAGGATGGACTCTCGGCATAAACTCATCGAGATTCTTGCGCAGAACAAAATCCATAATGGTCGGGAAACTTGATTACACAACATCATGCTGGCGGAATTCGACATCTTGGTTGGTTACGGAGATTGGTTGATTCGTACCTTAGGACACAAGGAGGAGTCAGGCAAATACAAATCGCTGTAAAATGAGCTTTCCCTCTTGCCCTATTAGCGATTCAAGCCGACCAGTGAAAGAACCATTTTCTCTTTTCACAAGACTCATTATTCCATTACTACCAGGCTGATTCATTTAAAAACACGAGTGACTCATCTCTGAACCGAGCCAAACGACTCTACGCACAACTTGTCGAACTATGTTACATATTTTAATCACATCCTTCCACTTTCAAAATTAATCCACCTTTTCTTAAAATTCGCGATCATACGCGAATCAAACACACACGTCTACATTTCTCCACGACTCCTTCCACTCTGCTTCCAAAATCCCTTTTCAAACTCGCGCGTGCGCAAAACCTGCAAGTTCCCAACTAGCGACTGAGAAGCGAAAATACAAAACTATTACTATTTTTCTGGAACATAAACACTTTTGCGATTTTAGAGTTCACTTCCCTTAAAAGTCAATGTAATTGAAAACATGTAGAAAAGACATCTATATTTCGAAATTGACACTTTCAATCACACAGAAATAAAACAATACTTTAATATACAATTTTAACACAGAGGTGTGAAAGCCTTATCACACTCCTTCGGGGCCCGGGAGAAAAATTTCCTGCAAAGCGGGGAATTTTTCCGCACAATACTAGGAAAATACCTGCATTAAGTTCCCAATGACATATGTTCCATTGAGAGGAATTTAGTGTAAATTTTGAGCGATGTACATGTACATCAAAGAAAAAAAACAAAAACAAACAAGATCATGACCAGCATAATAACCAAAATCCAAGAGTGGCCTAAAGTTTGACTCGTGAGTCAAAAAAAAATAAGTCTCAATACAAGCATAGACCTTTACAAGACAACACCAAATTAACAAGACACAAATGATGAAATTGCCCCTTTTAAAATTTAAACACTAATACATTTTCTGGTGAGTACCACAGAGACATGAAAATTTAATTTACTCAACTCACAAAAAGTTTAACTAAACAAAAAGTTTTCTTTCTTCAAAAATTTTACAATTAAAATTCTATAAATTTACTTTTCACAGAAATCAATTTATTAACTATTATCCAACCTTGCCAACAAATTACTTTAAAGGACATTTAAAAAAATTACTAATTTAGAAAATGAGACAAATTTTCAAACCAAGAATGTTGATCAGGCACCCAGGCAAGAAACAAGTCCATTAGAAAGTTGCAAACCTAGAGGTGGCGGTACCCCCAACCAATAAGTCAACAAACACCAAATGACAAAAAAAAATTTCTAAAATTTACTAGACCTTTAAATTAAAAAAAAAATCATTCACACATTCATAAAATAAAACAGAGATAAAAATTATCAGTTATCCTTAAAAATCCTTACCAAAACTCTAATCCATCAAGTACTTAATTATCTTAAAATTACTTTAAAACATTACTGCTTATCATTAAAGTAAAGCAAAAAAAAATTATTATTTAAGTATTTAGAATTTTAAAACACTACTTCAACCTGATTAACATGGCACTCACATTCAGAAAGCTGCACTGGCACAGAACTTGCAGTACAGAACATTCAGCTGACTGACACATAAAGCAAATTACACAGAAGTTCAGAAATATTGGATCCATTTTAACATAGCATACAGTTTTGCAAAACATTTTGTGAAACAATTGAAAATATAATATTATGAAACATAACTGTCCATCTCACAACAATATCAGTCTTTTTTTTGAAAATGTGAGAATTTCATAATTTAAACATTTTACTTTACTTTTTGAGCCAATTGCTCTCTTGACATATTGCCTTAATTGACAAGTAACTTTAATGAATAAATTGGCCTCTTGGGCGCAAGTCATACTTGTGTGAATTAGGAACATTTTGAGTTTTAACCCTATTTTGATGGTTTAGAAAATATCTACTTTTAAATTGTCTTGTTTCTTGAGTTGAAGAATTATCAATGTTATCATTATATGTGCTAGAAATCAATTCACTACGTCTAGGAGGTAAAGGAGTTAATCTATTAACGTGGACCAATTGCTGATTACATGGATTGTTTTTGTGTTGAATGACAAAGTTAACTTCAGTTGTTTGCTTGATAACTTCAAAAGGACCATGATTTAAAGAACTGAGTTTTTTTGATTGGCCTGGCCGAATATGAGGTGTGTAAAGATAGACCAGATCACCAACTTTAATCTTAGGCATTTTAGCAGATTTATGTTGTTGAAGTTGTTGTGATTCCTGAGCTTCCTCAAGGTTTTTCTTAACAGTTACAAAGGTCTTTTTTAAGCGAACCTGTAAGTCATCTGAATAATCATGAGTAGATTTGTAAACTGGATATTTTACACCTGTTAAAAGAGCATCAGGTAGCACAGGGTCTCGACCAAAGACAAGATGTGCTGGGGACTCGCCTGTTGAGGCATGGACTGACGTTCTATGAGCCATTAAAGCAAATTGAATCATCCGATCCCAATCGCCCTTATCAGAATAGACCAGATTCTTTAAGGATCTAACTAACGTACCGTTCAGTCTTTCGACTAGCCCGTCTGACTGGGGATGGTACGCTGAAGTATTATGTTTTTTTATGCCTAATTTCTTGTATAGATTGTTGGCAGCTTCAGAAATGAAGTTACTACCTTGATCCGTAATTAAGTGAGCAGGAATTCCATGAATACTTATAAATCTCTCTAAACAAGCAAGAATATCCTCCGTTTTAACTGTAGCAAGTGGATAAGCCTCTGGCCATCTAGTGAAGTAATCTGTAATGACAAGAATGTACTTCATCCCAGAATTCGAGATAGGTAGTGGGCCGACTACATCCATAGCCACACGTTCAAAAGGATAAGTTGTAATAGGAAATTTCTGTATTGGAGCCTTGTTGTTACGAAAACCTCTGTTTTGTACACAAGTTGTGCACGACTTCACATAATTTTCAGTCTGAGCATGCATGTCTGGCCAATAATAGTTAACTGAAATTTTTGCCAGAGTTCTTTGAAAACCACAATGTGCAGCAACAGGAGAATCATGGCAAAGCCATAGAATTTCTGAGACTAAGTCTTGAGGAATAACTACTCTCTCATTATATTGCTGTCTATGCTTTGGATTTTTGTGTATGCAATGTAACATATCATTTTTCATGAAAAATGAAAGTTTTTGTGGGTATGGTTTTACACCTTTTTCCAGAAGATTTTTGATTTTTATACATCTAGGATCTTTCAATTGACCAATAGCTATCCTAGTTACCAGAGAAGCTTCCACAGTAGTCTGTACTTGATCTTGAGAATTTTCAACGATTGCATTTATGTTTTCACTACTATCATTATTCTGTACCACTACTCTTCCAGAAATTTTCGTAGGGACAGATTCTACAATACTTTTAGGAACAGTTTGTTTCTGAGTGTTTTTAGATTTCTTTGAAGAAGACTCATCAATACATCTCGAAAAATAGTCCGCTACAACATTATGTTTCCCCGGTTTATGAATGATTTCATAATCAAAAGCCTGCAATGAAACGATCCAGCGAGCTATGCGCGAAGTAGGATCTCTTAATTTGAAAATGAACGATAAGGATGCTTGATCACAGTAAATTTTGAAATGTTTGCCTAGGAGATAGTGCTTAAATTGCTGGGTAGCCCAAACCACAGCCAAAGCTTCTTTCTCGACTACACTGTAATTCACTTCAGCACCTTGTAATTTTCGACTAGCAAAGGAAACTGGGTGAGATAACCCATTTTCATCCAATTGCGAAAGAACTGATCCCAAAGCGTAATTAGAGGCATCTGTATGCAAAGTAAAGGGCAAATTAAAATTTGGTAATTTTAAAATTGGTTCTTGAATAAGCTTGTTCTTAAGTATTTCAAAAGCTTCCTGAGCCTCCTGACTCCACACAAACTTTTTCTGCTTTGATTTTAAAAGATTAGTTAGTGGAAGAGTAATCTTTGCATAGTCTGGTACAAACTTCCTATAAAAGCCTGTCAAACCCAAAAATTGTCTGATATTCTTGACACAGGTGGGTACTTTAAATTTTTGCACTAAATCAATGTTATGAGGGTCTGGCTGAACTTTTCCCTCAGACACTCTGAAACCTAAGTACTTTATTGTCTTTCTGAAAAAGAAGCATTTTGATGGCTTTAACTTAAGACCATGTTGAGATAATTTAATAAAAACTTCTTCTAATTTCATCATGTGTTCTTCAAAAGTTTTTGATGAGATGATAACATCATCTATGTATATTCCTGATAACCCTGCCAGTACAAGAGACATTAATCTCTGAAAAGACGCTGGTGCGTTTTTTAGACCAAAAGGGGTCCTACACCATTCGTAGTGACCGGTGGGCGTGGAAAAAGCTGTTTTGTGTGAATCCTGTGGATTCAAATGCAATTGGTAGAATCCTGAAGTTAAGTCCAAAGTTGAGAAAAATGTAGCACCTGCTAAATTATCAATCAATTCACTAATGTTAGGAATTGGAAAATTTTCTGTAATAGTAAGTTTGTTTAACTTGCGAAAATCACAACATAATCTATAAGAACCATCCGGTTTCCTTACAAACAGTACTGGCGTATTGTAAGGTGAAAAACTAGGTTTAATTATTTTAGCTTCTAATAATTCTGTGACTTGTCTATTGAGTTCCCCTTGTAAATGATGTGGAACTTTATATGGTTTCTGATAAACAGGAACAGATGTTTCCAAATTTATCTCATGTAATATGGTTTTACAACCAGACAACTCAGCAACATTCTTTGCAAAAACTTGTCTATATTTATTCAACAAAGTTGATAATTTATGTTTTTGATCTTTTTGGAGATGACTCAGGTCAAAATCTCCTCCCCAACTTTCAAAAGGCTCCAAAGGTTCACTGGAGTCCAACTCTCCCTCACTCACTACATTAACTTCAACCTCCTCAGACACCTGAATTTCCTGAACATGAGCCACTTTTCTACCCTTATTCAAATGATAAGGTTTTTCCTCTGGGTTAGCAACACGAACCCAAATAATTCCATCCTTAGGAGCTCTATATACAGCTCTAGCAATGAAGATGTGGTCATTTTTCTCTGATTCCAGAAGCAAGGTGGAATTTTCCGGAAACCCTTCTGAAAGTTTGATTTTAATAAATGATTCAGATAAAGGAGGAATTA
The DNA here is from genome assembly GCA_951213105.1 of Amaurobius ferox. Classification (NCBI taxonomy): domain Eukaryota; kingdom Metazoa; phylum Arthropoda; class Arachnida; order Araneae; family Amaurobiidae; genus Amaurobius; species Amaurobius ferox. Next base: position 91,865,863 of record OX578134.1, read on the forward strand.
TACATTTTTGTGAATTTTTCACAATAATTGGCTCTTTAATTTTTGTATTTAGAGTTTCTTTTACTCTACATAAGTTATTAACAGTTTTAATGTTTAAGTTCTTATGCTGTGCCACTTCTTCAGTACCACCTCTAACATGATTTTGCTTTTCCCCCATATGCAAAGTAACATTCTGTGCATTTACTACCAAATCTCTAAAAGATTTGCTTCCATTTTCCAAATCGTTAATATGTACCTCTTCACTACCCAAATGTGGCACTACATTATTTTCCGAAAAATTTCTGCTCACATACTCTTCCCGAATGACCTGAGACTCATTCACTACCGGTGCTAGATCTGCTTTGCATTTGGCACATGCATTCGTATGGAACTCTTTCGGTTTACAGTCCTCTACCACACGAACATTTTTTCCACTACTCATCTGCGAGTCAGGCACAGCAATACGCTTTGCGACACTACTTAGGTTTGAGTCTGCAATTTCCGACTCATTTGCCGGTTCATGATTTGAAATCGAAAGTAAATTATTCGTACATTGATAACCAACAAAAGGAATGGAAGAGTTTGAAAACTTAAAACAGAAGTGATTATAATCTATAATAGCATTATGTTTATGTAAAAACTTGTTACCAAGGATTACATTATATGAAATAGGAGCTGGTGATTTTAACACAAAAAATTCGGTAGGGAATCTTTCTTTTCCCAAATTTAGCGAAATAGTGGCTAAACATTCAACTTTAGTATCTTGTGAACTAAAGCTACGCAAAATTGTTGGTTTGTATGTTAGCAACATATGTGCAATGGGTACAGTATTTAAAGCTTCCTCATACACTAAATTAATTGAACTACCCGTATCAATCAATATTGACACTTCACTGCTCACTAATTTTCCTTTTATAATAGAAGAAGATGACAAAGAATTTGTAATATTATGACAAATATTATTTTCCTCAAAATGTGATGTTTGCCTATCAAAAGTTTTTCTATTATTATAATTGTGCATGGGATATCTACTCTGATTCCCAGAAGAATGATTTTTGGAATTTTGCAAAGATTTATATGACTCCTTATTTTTATAATTTTGCGTTCCTTGCTTTCTATACTTCCACTCATTTGCAGACATTTGCCCTCTGTGTCTTTCACCCTGGTGATACCTAGTTCCAGGACTGGTATAAATTTTCCTACATTTTATACCGTACACATCTCTTTTTTGAAAAACCTTTTTCCAACACTGTTCTTGAACGTGACCTAATTTACCACATTTGTCACACTTTGGACGCGGTGAACGCTTTTCGTTAACTTTATCTGAATTAAACTTAAATTTTTCTATTTTACCCCTAAGAAATTCAATGTCCCTTTCCTGTTCTAACACTTTTCTTTTTAAATCCGACATACTTTCACTTTGATCTGGTGTGAGAACATATTTTTCTGGTGTGAGAACACCTTTTTTTGTAAGTACCGGATTAGTCAAGTACATAGCATTATTTTCATTTAAAATAGATTCCTCAAGAATTGCAAGTTTTCTAGCCGAATAAAAATCTCTAGGGTTTTGTGACAACACCAATCTTTTTAGTTCCGGATATAAACCATTAATAAATGAAGTTTTCAAAAGTGTTTGCCTGATTTTATTCTCACTTTCGGAATCTACATCTTCCGGAACAACCTTAAATGAAGCAGCTTCGATTCTCATCGAAAACTGTTTAACCGACTCATTTGGTCTCTGTGTAAAGTTCACGAGTGAAATTATGTTTTTAGTAACATTTTCGGTCACTTCAAAATGATCTTTCAAAATGTGAATAATTTCCTGCAAATTTTTACAATTTCTGTGCTTTGGATTCTCTTCAATCAATCTATTTGCTTCCCCCTCTAAATTCAATCTCAAACAAACCAATTTGTCACACTCACTCCAGTTTGCATGAGTGGCTACTAAATTTAACTTTTCCAAAAACTGTGACAACGAAAGCTCTGAATTTCCCGAGAATTTTGGAATATGATATGCGAACTTAGGTGTGAAAATATGGAATGATTTTAACATGTTATCATTTACCGATGAAGCACTGTTTTGATTTGGCAAAGTGCCAGAAGAAGAATTCAGACATACCGGCGATTTATCTGATATATTTTCCTCATTAGATTTAGCTTTGTGGCTAACATTTTTAACTTTACTTCTAGAATTAACAGTATCCGACTCAGTAGCAATATCAAGCGACAAATTCAAGGAGGAATTTAATTTTTTACTTGAATTTTTACTCATCTTACCGACATTTACTTTTTTGTTTCTAGTAATTGGAGCCATTTTTCATAACAATCAAATATACTCGTATAGTTTAACACAATATGCAATTGCAATGTTCTTAAACAGTATTTACAATAAAACCAGTTTTTATCAAATCAAATGACATAAATATGCAAACAAATCAATTTTTTTTATCAAATGGCACATATCAAATTCCAAGAACACTCGTTTTTGAGAATACCGAAAACAGAACATGGAACTCTGTTTACTTAAGAAAACACTCATTTTAGCACAACGGTAATTTTTAACCTTCAAAATTTCAATTCTTAAGAAAATTTTTAAAAATTTTAATTCTCTCAGCTCTTCCCCACTCACCGAGAAAAGTAACGGCACCAATTCTGTCGCGAACGTTTTGGTATACTCGACAGAGAAGACAAAGTTTTGAAATCAAACACATTTATTAAACATGAAATAACAAGGCAGTTGATCGAAAACAGTGGAGTACAAGCATTTTTCGCAATAACTCAGAGTTACACTCGGTAGGGTGACCATTGAGAACACCCCTGGAGGAAGAGGAACCAAGAGAATACACATATTTTCTGATACATAAAATAAACACAATATTCCTCATATTATACTTGACATTTATATACGACATTTGTATACTTTGAACATATACGACATTTTCATATAACATCATCAATGACTTGATACTCACGAGGATTTGACAATTAACACTCTATTCGTTAGGTGGAAGACTAAATATATATAAAACTTTACCTCGTCTCTTTTAAATATAACATTTACAATTCTGTACCATGGGAAAGGATATCAGGATGGACTCTCGGCATAAACTCATCGAGATTCTTGCGCAGAACAAAATCCATAATGGTCGGGAAACTTGATTACACAACATCATGCTGGCGGAATTCGACATCTTGGTTGGTTACGGAGATTGGTTGATTCGTACCTTAGGACACAAGGAGGAGTCAGGCAAATACAAATCGCTGTAAAATGAGCTTTCCCTCTTGCCCTATTAGCGATTCAAGCCGACCAGTGAAAGAACCATTTTCTCTTTTCACAAGACTCATTATTCCATTACTACCAGGCTGATTCATTTAAAAACACGAGTGACTCATCTCTGAACCGAGCCAAACGACTCTACGCACAACTTGTCGAACTATGTTACATATTTTAATCACATCCTTCCACTTTCAAAATTAATCCACCTTTTCTTAAAATTCGCGATCATACGCGAATCAAACACACACGTCTACATTTCTCCACGACTCCTTCCACTCTGCTTCCAAAATCCCTTTCAAACTCGCGCGTGCGCAAAACCTGCAAGTTCCCAACTAGCGACTGACAAGGGAAAATACAAAACTATTACTATTTTTCTGGAACATAAACACTTTTGCGATTTTAGAGTTCACTTCCCTTAAAAGTCAATGTAATTGAAAACATGTAGAAAAGACATCTATATTTCGAAATTGACACTTTCAATCACACAGAAATAAAACAATACTTTAATATACAATTTTAACACAGAGGTGTGAAAGCCTTATCACAAATTTATCAGCATATTCTATTGTTCATCCCTAATCAAACCACCTTCGGAACCTAGACTTCAATATTCATGAATGTCTGATGTTCATATCATTAAGGATAGTGTGTCAAGTTTCTAGCCTTTTGTCCCCCCCCCAAAAAAAAATGCCAGGGCAGACCGCAATGTGAATTAGGGATAGAAACAAATAGAAAGGCATAGAAGCAAAACTGTAGTTCTTATATCATCTCCAAACGAGGACGTGCGAAGTTAAACAAGCAAAAAATAGTAGAATAAAGTAAATCTGTTTGACAAAAATACAAGAAAATTATGGGAAAGTATATAAACCAAGATAGCGCATAAAAAAGTTGAGTGAGAAATGTGGCAAAAATCGAAAAAAATGAAGACACAGCATCTTTGTATAGTAATGAATTATATTCAACCTCAAATAAAGGTCGAATTTCATGTATTGGGTGTAAAAGGTGGCCCATTAACTTATGTGTCAAAATAAAAAGTGGCGATGATCAATCCGTACTTATTTGCAAAATTTATAAAGTAAAAAAAAATTCACATTTTACAAAATGTCTGTTTCTATTCTATCCCATGCACATCCCCATTCTGCTCCGCATATGGAGCAAAATACAGGTTTTTGCATTTTTAGTTTTAAAAACTAACTTTTTGAATTGTTGATTATTATATACCTGATGTCAGTTTTACAATGCTTGAATAAATTACTCTTTATTTTCTTATTTCGCTTCTAATATTATTTACACTTTCAAAATGTTGTCCGAACGTTATGTACCTCATACCGGCATATTCTTCCCTACAATAAACTTCAATAGACTCTTCAGTTGTATCAGCGATCCTTCACAAAAAATACACTTATGGCTAAGCATTTTATTTACAATGAAGAATTTTCGAGATATTTATAATTTGGCATTTTTAAAATTACAAATAAATATGTAAAGCTTGAAATATCATTGCAAATTGATAATAAACTCACTATTATTCAATCACTTAATGCTCTGTAATTACTGTCAAACAAACACCATAATTTAGTAGTTATCACCGAATTTTACTTTCCTTATATACAATAATGTATAAGGAAAATATTGTGACGGGGTCGAAAATTCGAATTCGAGTTTTCGACGGGAGAGCACGTTTCAAGCATCCCTGATCACGACTTGAACATTTTGAGGTGATGCCTGTGTGTGTGTGTGTGTGTGTGTGTGAAAGTATGTGTGTGTGTGTGTATGTGTGTGTGTGTATGTGTGTGTGTGTGTGTGTGTGAAAGTATGTGTGTGTGTGTGTGTGTCTGTGTGTCAGTGAGACTGTGGAGACGATAACTGACGAATAAATGGACCGATTCAAACGAAATTTGGTGCAAAAATCACAATCCATGAGTACTGGAAGCCTATTGCTTTTATACGCAATCGAATATTCAGAACCCACCTAAATTTTCGAGTAAAATTTTGAAAGAATCATTGAAAAATCAAAACCTTTAATAAAGTTACGCAGATAGACATTTCTTATATAACTTTTCATTAGAAAACGATTGATAAAAATTTTGGAACGATAGCATGAACCGTTCTCGAGATATTGCACATTGTTCAAAACAATTATCGAAAAATTATCAAAAATTAAAAAAAAAATATTAACCGTTGAGAAAAATGTTTACTTTTCATATGTAATAGCATGCGATAAATTTGATGACATCATTCTCGTGGATCTAGCTCGTTCCATTCATGAAAAATATACTTTGAGTAATACTTTTGTATTTGAACGCCAATAGTCATTTATCTGTTGTATGAATAGCTTATTTCTCCGTCTATAAAGTTTGGCGAGATTTTAGCGACGGATTTGGTGGAATGTCGCCAACTTGGCGACTTGTTTAAATGTTGCTAAGTTAACGAAAAACTCCCCAAATGGATAAAAATGTGGCTAAACCAATGAAAATGGCGGCTAATTGACGAAAATTCAATATCGTGGAAAGAATATATCTACTATAGGAATAACCTATAGTTTTTACTGTTAAAAGAGTAAATGCATTGCATTATATATTATATTATCATGTGTTGCCCACATTAGATTTTTTTTTTTTTTTTGAGAACTTCGAAATTATAATTTTCCAGGGGAAACTCGAAAATTCTCAAAATAATCAAGCTTCATTCCGTGAAATTTGCATAATTCAGTGAAATTTGCTTCGCTGATTTTAATCGTTATCACCTAATAACCTAATAATTTGCAACAAGATCCAATTTTGTTTTGGCCTTACCTATCGAAAATTTTGGAATAAGTGGGGAAAGTCCTGAACGAGACGGATCAGACTGTTTCTACTTGCTGTAAGATTAAACAACTTGAATCTTTTCTAGAACGATAAATATTGCAAAAGTTTTGTGATCACAAAGAAAATTTTAATGGTTTATTCAATGCCAATGCGCGATTCAAAGAAATGAAATTCATTTTTAAAAACGAAATGTCAAATGCACCTGTCTTTCAAGAAATATTGAAAACACAGTATTTAAAACAAAAGGATGTATAAGATATATTCAGAATTGGCTTGGTTGAATAAATAGCAACGATAAATATGTATTTGAAATATATAAGCTAGCATTTTGTTTATTATATATTTATATAACGCTTGAAACTGATCTGTAAAAGAATTGACTTACTTTGAGAAAAGGTTGTTGATTGATTAAAAGGTTGAAAAACAGACACGTAGTTTCTTATATTTAAAGTAATCAATTGTGCCAAGTATATACTGACAAAATTTTCTAGGATTCTCAAAGATTGCTCATATCATATTTTAGAATCATATAATTTATCGAGAAATTGAAATATTACAATATTATTTTAAAATAAAGTGTACTAATGCATCCTAAAAAAATCTGATGTCAGCAGCACATGACTTTCCTTATATGATGCAATGAATTTGCTACTTTTACAGTAAAAATATAGATTATTCTTATAGTAGATACTTATATTTCCCCCAAGATATTGAATTTTCGTCAATTGGTCGTCGTGTTCATAGATTTAGCGTCATTTTTATCCATTTGGCTAGATTTTCGTTAATTTGGCAACATTTAAAAAAATTCGCTAAGTTGGCGACATTCCGCCATATTCGTTGCCAAAATCTCGCCAGGTGTTATAAACGGAGAAATAAGGTATTCCTGTAGCAGATAAATGACTATTGGCGTTCAAATACAAAAGTATTACTCAAAGTATATTTTCTCATGAATGGAACGAGCTCCACGAGAATGATGTTACCAAATTTATCGCATGATAATGCACATGAAATGTGAACATGTTTATCAACAGTTAATATTTATTTTAATTTATTGGATATTTTGATGAATTTATTTGAAAATTGCGCAATATATCGAGAACGGTTCGTGCTAACTTTCTAAAGTTTGTGTCAATGGTTTTCTAAGGAAAACCTACATGAGAAATGTCTATTTGCGTAACTTTATTAAATGTTTTGATTTTTTGACGATTTTTTTTTATTTTATTCGAAAATTTAGGGGGTTCTGAACATTTGATTGTGTTTAAAAACAATAGGCTTCCAGTTTTCACGGATTGTAATTTTTGTACCCAATTCCATTCAAATAGCTCCTTTCATTCATGAAATATCGTCTCCACAGACTCACTGACACACACACACACACATACTTGCACACACACACACACATATATACTTGCACACACACACATACTGGCACACACACACAGACATCACCTCAAAAATGTTCGATTCGCGATCAGGGACGTTTGAAACATGCTCTCTCGCCGAAAACTCGAATTTGAATTTCCGACTACGTCACAATACTTTCCTTATACATTATATGTATATAAGGAAAGTAATATATCAGCAATATCTTCTGCTTTTTAATATGTCAGACGATAATTACACACATCTATATAAAGATGGTGTTTTCCTAAACTGAAAACATATTTATTTTAGAGCAATCTTTCTCTAGACAATCTTATGAGTGCTGCAGAATCCATTTCGATAATAGGTGTTTGCAATTTCGTCCCAATTGTTCAAAGGAAGAGTGTCAGCTGACCAGTTACAAGATCTAGATTTCTATTCCCGGTTGGGACAGCAAAGTCCTTTAAAATAGAAACTGAACAGACCAACTCTGTAGGTTAGTGCACAGATGCTGAAGATCTGAAAGTGATCCTAGTACGAATAGAACGGATTCAGTTGACTCTGGCATATGGAACGCAGATTTCAAAGCCGCAGAATAACGGTCACGGAAGAAGCTAGCCTATAGGACAAAAATAGCATCAAAAGGTTAATCTGGGGTAAAAATAGCAGCATATGATCAGTCAGATTGTCAGTTGCACACCAAAATGGCATTAAAGAGTGGACAATGCAGAATCAACATCGGCAATAACAATTTGGTATTTCGTCCCAGTTGCTCAACGGTAGAGTCGGTTGACCTGTTCAAAGATTCAGGGTTCGATTTCCGGATGGGGCAGTAAGGTTATTTACAGAGTGCCGCTGGATATTTTCAAGGGTGTTCATTGAAGAGTTTTCACAGCGCTTTCTCTATTTCAGACAGTTTATCCTGAGTCAACATGAAAGGTCCGTCTGTTCTCCCTTTGTCTGTAATAGATTCAATAATATATATAACTCTTTACTAATGTTTGAATTGTTAGGTGTTTTGAAGATCGGATATTTCTTCAGAAACTCTGTACTGGCACTCTCGTAAGAATGATTAGGGAAATATTGCTTTTGAATTAAAAAATTATTTTACTATGGGAAGCACCTTCTCTTGATTGATAAAAAATAAGTGTGATTTTATCTTCTGACGTAGCAAACATCGTCATCGATGTTTAACAACATAAAAGTTGGGACACTTTAAAATCTCCTTTGATCTATGGTTCGTATTAAGTTTTATATGTTGTGAAAAACTGGAGAAATTATCCGTTTCAGACATTATGAAATTTATCAGTTTTCGAAATTACTAAAATTATCAGCTTTGAGCGATGAAATACGCTAAAAGTAAATATTGATGATATCAGGTTTTCTTCTTCATCTAGAGATTTGACTTAGCATTAACTTTTCATAGAATGTGTGTGAGTGTTCTACAAATATCGAGTGTTTGCCATTAAGCTTATTTAAATATATTGTTTATCTATTTAATTCAAATACAAATTGAAAATGACAATAGTGAAGTCTAGTTAATTAGAAAAAGTAATGAATAAAAGAAAATACTGATAATTAAAACGGTGAGTATAAATTTGTAATATTAACATTTAAAATAAAAATCAGACAATTTAAAACACCCAAATGTTTATCGCAATTGCCTTGTTGCTAAGAGTATGCAGTACGTGATGTCTCTATGGTGATTTTCTCATGGTGTAACTCACGCTACTAAGTACACAAAAAATAACATATTTATTAAAACTGGGCTCTCTGTGAGAAGCCCAAGCAACCATCAAAAAGTTTCTTTTAAAATATTAAGCATTCAATTTTCTTACTGTTTACTACTTTTTGTTCTTTCGAATATTTTCTTTTCCTTTTAAGTTTTCTTTGTTTCTACGCTTGAGGCGTAAAGAAAAACAACTCTACCTGGCATTCCATCAAACACCTGAGGAAGGCACCAATTTCTTTCTTATCGAAAACTGTAGTCGGACTGTTTGTTTTGTCGTTTTCTGTCATGATGAAATATGTTGAAAGATTCAGTAATTCTGTTTGAAGTTTTTACACGAAATTTCTTTGTGTCTTATCCAAGCTAGGTTAAATCGCGATGCTATGTATTTCTGGGGAACAAAATATATGAAATACATATGCACTATAAATACATGCTCCAGAGAAAACAGAATTAAATATTTCAGTTAACTTTCTATGCATTTGCGGCTGGTTGCTAAACCACAAATTTTAAACAAATATGTTTTTACTTTCCTTATATACATAATGTATAAGGAAAGTATTGTTACGGGGTCGAAAATTCAAATTCGAATTTTCGACGAGAGAGCACGTTTCAAGCATCCCTGATCACGAATAAAATATTTCTGAGGTGATGTATGTGCGTGTGTGTGAAAGTATGTGTGTGTCAGTGAGACTGTGAGGACGATATCTCACAAACAAATGGAGCGATTCGAATTAAATTTGGTACAAAAATCACAATCCGTGAATACTGGAAGCTTATTGTTTTTCAACGCAATCGTCCCCTAAATTTTCATATGAAATTTTGAAAAAATCATTAAAAAATCAAAACCTTTAATAAAATTATGCAAATAGACATTTCTTATGTAATTTTTTCTTATAAAACGATTGACATAAACTTCAGAACGCAAGCATGATCCGTTCTCGAGATATTGTACATTTTTCAAATAAATTTATCAAAAAATCCCATAAATTAAAAAAATATATTAATCGTTGAGAAACATGTTCACTTTTCATATGTGATATCCTGCGATGAATTGGGTGATATACGAATCTAGATCGTTCCATTCATGAGAAAAGATACTTTGAGTAACACATCTGTATTTGAACCCCAATAGTCATTTATATGCTATAAGAATAACTTATTTCTCCGTCCATAACGCTTAGCGAGATTTTAGCGGCGGATTTGGCGGAATGTCGCCACTTGGCGACTTTTTGAAATGTTGCCAAATTAAAGAAAATCTAGCCAAATGGATAAAAATGACGCTAAATCAAAGAAAATGACGACTCATTGACGAAAATTCAATATCTTGGAAAGAATATAAATATCTACTATAAGAACAATATTTTTTTTACTGTAAAAGTAGTAAATTCATTACATTATATAAGAAAAGTTATGTGTTGCTATCATCAGATTTTTTTTTATTTGGCTTGAATTTTGATTTTGCGGTGATTAACTCCTTTGGAAGTTTACAAACAATCAAATCACATTGCTCTCACAGTAGAAAGTATCGAGGAATTATGACGAGATCGAAAATTCGAATTCTAGTTTTTGACGGATTTACACGTTTTAAGAATTCCTAAACTTGGATCGAAGGTTGGCTCGGAGATGTTTGTGTACGGGTAGGTATATATGTATCCCAGAGTATATGGATATGGTATCTGTCGAACGAGTACAACGTTTCGAATGTAATTTAAGAAAGTTATTCATTTCTTGTGCAACGTATCAGCTACCAGGAGTGTTGCCTAGACGAAAAGCTTGCTTAATCGGGGAGTGGGGGTCACAACTACCGGCCATTTTTTGGTATATTGCTCCCATTTTCTTGTCTACTTTTCTGGTATGATATTTAAATCCACATTGTAGTGCAGCATCGCGCCTTATTCGTGTGATTTCTGGTATATTATAACTTTCACACTTATATATATATATATATATATATATATATATATGTGTGTGTGTGTGTGTGTGTGTGTATAGCATGTTAAAAATAATTTTATACATGCTAAAAATGTCGTGTGACACTAAATCCGGTTTAAATATGTTCCTAAATATTTATTTCTTTTGAAACGTTCTGTAATATGAAAATGGATGTGAATACGATTTTTCATAAATGATTATTTATTATTTCATGAACTTATACACTTTTTATAAATACATTTTCTCTTCGTTATATAAATATAACCACTTTTATTCGAGAGCAGTCGAAAAAAGTGCGACACATAACTCCGGAAATATGAATATGTACAAAATATTTCTTCTTTTCAAAATATTCTGAATGTAATTTGCTCCAATGCGCTTTTTCCTTTTACACCTCACACAGGTTCTTCGATACTTTCTATTCCTTATATACTTTTTTTATATATATAAGATGAGGTTTTAAGAAAAACAGCTAAATCTGGCATTTCATGAAACACCTGAGGAAGACTCAGTTTTTTTTTATCTTAAATTCCATTCCGATTCTATATTTTGCCATTTTCTTTTGATCTGCGCTGAAAGTTTCAGTTATTCCTTTTAAAGCTTTCATATAAAATATGTCTGTGTCAGTTTTAAGTTACAATTTGCAATTATGGTTCTATTTCTTTTCGACAAATAAATTAATATAAGGAACAATAACTGTATAGAATGGGTAAGCCTACTAAGATGCCAGTTCTTTAAAATTTGACATATGTTTAACCCACTCAAGTTCAAATCGAATTTTACTTATGCGGTGTTATCGAAAACCCGTCTACATTAAATTTTGAATTCGTGTATTGTACATAGAAATTAAAACAGTACATTTTTTGGTAATACAATATATAAAAGATATAGCAAAAACATCTGATGTGGACAGCAGGTGGTTTTTACTACATAATGCAAGTACTTTACTTATTTCAATGCGAAATAATGATGGACAAAATGAACAATGTTTTTAGCAGTGAAAAGTACACTCACATTTGACGCTTTTATAGATGGCAAAGTGGCAATGTGTAAATTCATTCTGAAATATAAAATTAACTTATATTTTGCGCAAATAGAGCTTGGCAATTGTAAATATTGCTAACATTTGCTAAACACTATACTCAATTATATGAAATATGGAAATTAGGAATTCATCATTGACCTTATTTTCGTAACTTTAGCATTATTTTTTCCAATCTGGCGACATTCTCGTCATATTGACCCCTCATTAAAGAGTCTTCAAATTGGTGATTTTTCGCCAATTTGATGCCAATGCTGCCAAATTTTTCACCAAGTGTTACACATTTAATGATAATTACTGCTGTTTATTTTCGCGTATTTTGTCAGATACATTCATTTTTAGAAACGTGCAATATCTCGAGATTGGTTCAAACCAGCGGTATAAATTTTATTTCATTCGTTTCAAAATAAGTACAAAATGATTATTTATTTAAAATTTCTAAATGTCCGAATTTTTTTATGATTTTCTCAAAAATTTATTTGAGAATTTAAAATCAACAGAATTCTAGTGTTCACGGAACGTAATAATCGTACCAAATTACGTTCTGAGCGCTCGATTCGTTAGTGAGATATTGCATCCACATACACACACACACAGAGTGAGTGAGTGAGTGAGTTCATCTCCCAAACTTTCTATTGGAGTTCAGGGATGCTTAAAACGGGCTTTTCCATCGAAAACTCGAATTCGAATATTCGATCCCGTCACAATACTTTCCTATATATTGTACTGTGTACGTAAAGAAAACAATGCAGTTTTAATACACCAGACAATAAATACAGACCTCACTTTTATCAGTCGAAAATCATGGCGTTTACTCAGAACGAAATACTTTTTATTATAGAGCATCATGTATCAATCAATTTCATGAGAGTATGATTGGGAGAGTTTTAGAAGAATTCTTTGTGCAACTATCTAATTTTATTGCACTTAAGCAGTGCAGTAAAATTAGATAGTTTTTCCTGAGTTAAAATAGAAAGCCTGACTCCTCATTCTGTCTCAACAGATTCAATTTCTCTTATATGCTTTACTAACCTCTTAACTGTTGAATTACTGAGCATGGGTGTTTTTCTGAGACTCTTCAAAAATGTATTCATTATAATGGTTAGAGAAAAATTTGATCCAAAATGAAAATTGTTTTACTATGATAAAACACATGTTCTTCATTCGGAAATATTGCCTGACGTAACAGTAGACGATATTCCTGATATATTTTTGAGGTTAGTGCAATATGACGAAAAAAATTCTACTATTCCAATTTCTCACTGCATTATATAATTTTAAAATTTGATCGAGTTTTCAGTTACCCATATTATACAATAATACTATGATGTGTCTAACACTAACAAGTGGTTTTCTAGTAATAAAAAATATGATGTAGGCAGCACATGACTTTACTTATATAATGCAAAGAATTTACTACTTTTACAGTAAAAAAAAATAGGTTATTCTTATACTAGATACTTATATTTTTTCCAATATATTAAATTTTCGTCAATTAGTCGTCATTTTCCTTGATTTTGCGTCATTTTTATCCATTTGGCGAGTTTTTCGTTAATTTAGCAACATTGAAGAAAATGGCCAAGTTGGCGACATCCCACCAAATTCGTCGCCAAAATCTCGCCAAGCGTTATGGACGGAGAAATAATTTATTCTTACTGCAGATAAATGACTATTGACGGTCAAACACAAAAGTATTACTCAAAGTATCTTTTTTCATGACTTTTGGAAAAATTTTTGAAAAATGTGCAATATATCGAGAACGGTTCATATTAGCGTTCTAAAATTTATGTCAATCGTTTTCTAATGAAAAATTACATAAGATTTTCATTAATTTGGCAGCATTTAAAAAGTCGTCAATTTGGCGACATTCCGCCAAATTCGTCGGCGAAATCATCAAGCGTTATGGACAGATAAATAAGTTATTCCTATAGCAGATAAATGATTATTGGAGTTCAAGTACATAAGCATTACTCAAAGTATCTTTTCTCATGAATGGGACGGGCTAGATCCACGAGAATGATGTCACCACATTTATTGCATGATAATACATATGAAAAGTGAACATGTTTCTCAACAGTTAATTTTTTTTTTTAATTTATTGGATATTTTGATAAATTTATTTAAAAAATTTGCAATATTTCAAGAACGGTTCGCACTAGCGTTCTAAAGTTTATGTTACTCGTTTTCTAAGGAAAAGTTACAGTTGTCTAGTTGAGTAACTTTATTAATGGTTTTAATTCTTTGATGATTTTTCAAAATTTCATTCGAAAATTTAGGGAGGTTCTGAACATTCGATTGCGTTTAAAAACAATAGGCTTCTAGAATTCAAGGATTGTAATTTTTGTACCAAATTTCACCAGAATCGGTCATCTCGTTCGTTAGCTATCGTCTCCAGTCCCACTGACACACACACATACTTTCACACACCCACACACACATACTTTCACACACCCACACACACATACTTTCACACACATACTTTCACACACGCACACACACATACTTTTACACACACACACACACACATACTTTCACACACACACACACACACTCAGGCATCACCTCAAAAACGTCTGATTCGTGTTCAGGGATGTTTGAAACGTGCTCTCCCGTCGAAAACTCGAATTCGAATTTTCGACCCCGTTACAATACTTTTCTTAAACATTATATGTACATAAGGAAAGTAATAAATTTCCATATTATAAGGTAACTGTAAGTAGATAACTGTAAGTAGATAACTGTAATCAGAGCCTTTTGGTGACTCGATCTGACAGAATAATTCTAGGCCTATTATTTCAGATTAAAATAAGCATGTCCAATTTTATGAAATTCGTTTGGGTTTTTTTTTCGAAAAAAATCTCTCTTCTTGTTATCTTGTTAATGAAGAAAATAATTTTGGCAGAAGGGAGCATGATAACTTTGGCAATTAAAAAATAATTTCTTTAGCTCGTCTCTGGTTAAAAAGTACTTTAGGTTACTAAACTAAAGGATTAGGAACTTTAGTAAAGATTTAGGAACTTTAGTAAAGGTTTAGGTACTTAACTAAAGGTTAAAATGTAACCAATCATTTTACATTAATTAATTAATTTAATGAAAAAAATCCACAAAATTAAATATTATCTTTAGTAAGGATGATATTAATTGCGCATTTTCACTGGGATAAAAATCGTGTAATATCTCGAGGATGGCGCATTGTTAGCATCCCATAAATTATATCATTACTTTTGGATGCAATAATACATATCAAAAGTTTATTTCATTAACATCATAAATATTTTAAAGGTTTTTTTTTAAACATTGTTTAAAAGTGGGGAGCAGATCACGCTATCTTCCGTCTTTGAGAATAAATAGCCTTTTTTTTTACATTTACCAATTAAAAGATCATTGCCAAAGTTCTTGAATACATCATTAAAAAAATATTGACTCTATTTCTTCAAACTATATAGTTTACGCAGACGGAAATAGACAAAAAGACATATAAAGAACACATAAGTAACGCATTTAAGCACAAATAAGACTAAATGTAGCATACACCTGGTTCGAGGATGCACTGTATCCACTTCGTCATTGCAAGTAAACCAAAAAATCCGAAGTTAAAAAGACGATATGGGAGCAAATAGAAGAAACAGATGGGTGTATATATCCAAGCTTTGGATTAAGAGATCACCTGGATTAAGAGCTCACCAATCAGAAAGCAGAATAAAGAACATTCTATCCACTCAAAACCGACTAATAACACACAATATTGTGTGCGCCGATAAACAACAGAAATACACAAATGAGACGAGCTAAGCGCAAACAGGACTAAATAAAACAACGAGACGAAAAAGTAGTTAAAACGACGCATAAGAGCCCCAAAGTTTAAGAAATGGGGAAAAAAGTACAAGGTACTCCACCAGACCGCGGACAAATATGGAGTGCTGGACAAGTTATTAAATAAATGACTATAATTTTTCTGGGTATGAATCGGATATGCATCAACGAA
The DNA here is from genome assembly GCA_951213105.1 of Amaurobius ferox. Classification (NCBI taxonomy): domain Eukaryota; kingdom Metazoa; phylum Arthropoda; class Arachnida; order Araneae; family Amaurobiidae; genus Amaurobius; species Amaurobius ferox. The sequence continues at coordinate 91,881,979 of OX578134.1, forward strand.
GTCAAGATCATAGATTAGCGTGCATGTTTGCATGATCTTTACTGAAGAAAACTCAAAACGAAGGTCAAGATGATAGCAATGTTGAGCAATTGAATATTTATCAAATTCCTGCTTTTTGACATAATTCAACATGTTTTATTCGTGGTTAAATATGTTGCTCAAGTTTTCTTTTCTTTGACAAACAGTGTTTTTACTTATTTAAAAGATATATGCCCATACACTGAAAAATAATACTAATTAACTAAATTGTGTGAAATATATAAGGGGAACATCCAGATTAGGAATTTTGATCCCACCAAAATAATTTTCCTTTAACATTCTGTACTGATGAGAAATCCAACATCAATATTGCCGATTTTCTGTCAAATGAGGTTTAACTTTTATTATTCGATGGGAATTTGAAATATGCTTATGCTAATATATGCATTCAAAATCGTCTTTTTTTTACTTTACATTTTGTGCAAAAATAATTTTAATGGGATATTTATATGTCAAAATTATGTCAAGTTCTCCATTGGCTATATACTATATATTTATTATATGCCATGCATTTAGATAATACAATTTTCCATATCCGTTTCACAATATTGAATGTACAAAAACGAAGATGGATTTCAAATGGGTGAAAATTGAAGAGGAGAAGGAAACCTAAATTCCATATCAGACAACTGGAATTTTATCATTAAAAAAACAATAAATAATATTTTACAATGTTATTATTCATAAATTCATTCATCATTATCGATATAGTCTTGTTTAGAGACACAAAAATGAGTCCAAAAATCTAGATAACTTCGTTTAAAGGAGTAACAAACAAAGACAGAAACTAAATAAAATTAACTGTAATCTAGCTCAACTCAACTTCCTCATATCAGAATTCATTTTTAGTAGCTTGGTGGTGATGATAACAATGCATTTTGAAAAGTGGATATCATGGGTGTATATTATTACAATTATATCATGTTACTCCTCACTTAAAAAGGCTTGAAAAAATCTTTCGATTGATTTCATACTTGACAATGTACTCCTGGGGGTAATGACTACGTCAACAAAAAAAATTGTACCAGAGCTATTTTCCACTGAAACTGTTAAATATGTTATCATTGGGCTATAAATAAAATATTTTATGTATGAGTATGGCATATTTTTCCCTTTGCTCCCATGTTAAAAAACATATAATTTCGAATAAATTTCGAAGTTTCCGCTCAAATTAAAAAAAACCTATCTAGTTCTACATTTATCGATAACAAAGCCGGGTATAAAGTTTGGGGAATATCCATTAATATTTGTGACCGTTATCGTGTGCACAGGAAATCAACCATAGACAGATAGACGGATATCACTCCGTAAATAGTCATCGAAAGTTGTTCAGGAGGTTTTTAAACATATATTGGCATCAAACTCTTGAATTCTAAACTTTTCGGGAAAACAATACTTACAATAATACAACTCCAAATAATATTACATAATATGAAAAAGTATATATTAACTTTCTAACCATCCAGAAAACTTTGATAATAATCTTTAGATACTATAAAATAGCGTTTAACTACTTTATAAGCACAGAAACATTCATTTTTCAATTTTTTTTCCGCACATGACAAAAGCCATCAAGTCGGTGATTCTCCGTCAAACTTATCAGAAAAATCATGTGAACCAGACTCCTGCGCAATGCCAGTTCATGCATGTCACTTTGGCATGAAATGTCATTTCTATATCCACAGTAACTTACTGATATGGCAAAAATTGACGCAAAACTAACACACTATGCTTTGTTTGGAGCACTATCTACTTTAAAAAATGTTTAAACACGTGGTAGTGTTTACAATTAAAGACCTGTATTCCCACCATATGAGCAGACTTCATGGTTTGATGTTGTATTTCTTTTCAATTAATGTAACTAGAAAAATATATAAGAAATAACTGCAATAGTATTTTTAAACATTATTCACTTGGTAACTGATTCAAATTATATATGCATAGTTAATAACCTGCGCTTATATGTTTCGACGTTCTACGTGAATAAAATTATATGAAACTAGTATTTAAGCCGTTCAAAGACAGGAAAACTAACACTCACTAACTAACACACAATACTAATAAGGATTAAGCTGTGATATTTTTAAATAACTTATATTTTGTTATATAACGCTTCGCAAAATTGGTCTTAATCGAAAATTCGGTTCCGTTATTTTCTAACCTGTAGTCGATTCAATGCCGCATAGTTTTTATTGAAATGACAAGTATCGAACATGAAATCGTCCTGTCAATGGGAAGAAGAGAGCGCGGGATAAAAGTGTATTTTTTCAACACCAAGAGAAACCCTAGAGTGCACCGTGTCTCACCATAGGACAGTTGTTTTTGAAGCGACATTTGTGGTGTTTGATGGAAGCACGACCTACATCTGGAAGACCCAGACCACTCAATTCGCCCTAGAGTATGAACCATGGAATGAGCAGCTGATTGAGTGGCCGGTCAAGACGTACGTGTCGAAAACCCAGACCACTCCACTCATCCTGAGGTTTGAGCAGCTGTTTGAGTGGTCGGTAACGACGTACGGGTGAAAAAACTCAGTCTTCTACGTCACCGTTGGGGACAGATTGCTTGGGGCCAAAAAATATTTTTAAAAACTCGTCGATTTCTCTTCCTCCAGAGGGATAAATCGAAAATCCGGCTTCATTAATTTCTGTCACCTAAGCGGTTCTAAAACTATGCAAAAACTTAGTCTTATACGTCACCAGGGGGTTTCTAGAGGACGTCGAAATACAAAAGTACGTTGGACAATTATTATACAGATATGTTTACTGACAAATTTCCATAAAATCGGTGGTAAGTTTAGGAACATTCAGGAATAAACTTCATTCCCTTTCTCACCTTTTTCCCCCCCACGTTTTTCAATATTTTCCTTTTTCTACATATTTTCTTTGTTTTCTCAGTTGAGGTTTCGAAACAAACAACTTTATCTGACATTTCAGCAAACGCCCGAGGAGGACACATTTTTTTCTTCTTATCAAAAACTCCATTCTGACTGTCTGTCCTGTCATTTTTTCTTCTTTGATGAAATCTATTCAACGCTCCAGTGATTCTGTTTGAAGCTTTCACGCAAAATTTCTTTGTGTCTTATCTGCTTTGGGTTACTGTTGGGTAAGTAATCATGACACTGTCTATTTCCAAAGAAATAAAATCGTATGCACCACAATAAATAAAGACGAGGTGAAAGTCTAAAATAGAAGAGGATTATAGTTCAAGAGTTTCTTTGTTTCACAATTCAAGTGCTTTATATTTATTAAATCTCGAGTATACCCATTAAATAATCAAAATTACAAAAGTAGAAAAGTCTTATACATTTGCATTTTTAATTGATTACATTTTGTAAAGTACGCTTGTTTAAGCAGGTAATTAAACAATTGATCCCCGTTTCACCAGATTGCTTAACTATTGCGTAACATATTAAAATCCTCTTGCCCCATACTTGTGAGCGGAAATGGCCACAAAAACATGCTCCACGAGTAGTGAGAGATGACTAGTTGGACAATTTCTCACTTTTATCCAAAGTCCTGTTACAGGGCAGAAGTGTTTTCACTACTCGAAGAATTACTAAGATCCGCTTTGTCCTATATTTCCTTCTATTTTTGGTTTAAACCCTATATACTCACACTTCCAGTTTTCAGATATAAACGAAATTTCTGATCCCTATGATCAAATCCTTTCTGCATTTAATTTACGCAGGACAGTATCATGTTTATTATAATTATTCTAGCAGTGAAAAGACGTCTGCCCTGTAACAGGGCTTTGAATAAAATTGGGAAATTGCTCAATTAGTCATCCCTTCCTACTTGTGGATCATGGTTTTGTGATCATTGCCTCTCATAAGCAAGGGGTAAGAGATAGTATAATCAACGAGTACAAAATATATATCCATTGAAACAAAATCGCCTTCCTATGGGGCTAGAGTCGGTTTCTTGTGGTCTGGTCGAATCTAATACAATGGTCGCTGACGTTACTGCATCCGAAGTAAATACTTCTACAAGAGAAATTCACAAACCCCGTCTATTCTGTTGTCCTTTATCAACAGTTTCAACTAATAACAGCAGTTTTAAATATGTATCATAGTCCATACGCAAGTATTCACACAGATCTCGGCTGCAAAAGCGACCGTAACATGCTCTTCTTTTGACAACTAGATTCACACTAAAACTTCAGAACTGCGCAAAAATTGTAGCGATGTGCTGAGGGATAACTTGGACAAATCTTTTACCTGAGTAGCAGACTTGTGCAGTTAATATTAAATTGCATCTAGCAATAAAACGTTACAACTTGGGCTGATTTAATGAGTTTTATGCACTGATTATTTCATCGTCATTGTCTGTTCCGTGCTGGCTAACGGCAATGGCCGCAAAACCATGGTGCACGATTTGTGAGAAATAATCATTTCAGCATTTTTGCTTTTGCTTTTATGAACTTTTGTTAATTGTGACATGAATAGTAGGGTCTTGTGAACGTTTCTCATTGGTGTTATTAAGAACTCAGTCATCCTACCCATATACTCCATAGAAACCTGCATTACATCACTTAGTGCAGCTAAATTGGTAAACTGCGGACCTTGAACCAAATGTGGCCCGGGGGTGGGTTAAATACTGCTCGTGGGATAAATAACCTAAATATCCTGCGTTCTGTCCGATAAGCGTACGTTTTTTTTTATTTTCATATAGAAAACTACGTAAAACCAGTGCTGAATGGATTTATTGAATTTAAACATATTTTTCAAGATTTTGAGGTTATTGAGTTCAATCTGAATATTTTTACAATATCATTTAATGTGGATTACGAAAATGCGAGAACTACATGACAGCTCGAATTGATAGAACTGCGATGCAGCTCTGACATAAAGCGAGCTTTTTTAAGCACAACATATAAGGATTTTCATAAATCTATGTTTAAATCCACTCTTCCGAATTTGATAAATGATGTCCCAAAATAAATGGTAATGTTTACATCTTCATGCAAACTAGCGTTTGTAACCGCATAAAACATGGAAATAGAAACCGATTTCCGGGACCTGAGTTCCCTACATATCACACCCCATCATTTTATGTTCTGTGATTGAACCTAATAATTTTGCAAATATTTATCATTGTTTTTTTATTTGAATATTTAACCATATTTAAATGGATATTGAAAACAAAATTTTGGGGCCCACCATTTTTTTTTTACTTTACTTATATACAGTAATGTATAAGGAAAATATTGTGACGGAGTCGAAAATCCGAATTCGAGTTTTCGACGGAAGAGCACGTTTCAAGCATCCCTGATCACGAATCGAACATTTTTTGAAGTGATGTCTGTGTGTATATATATATGTGTGTGTGTGTGTGTGTGTGTGTGAAAGTATGTGTGTGAAAGTATGTGTGCGTGTGTGTGTGTATGTGTGTGTGTCAGTGAGGCTGTGGAGACTATAACTATTGAACGAAAGGACCGATTTGAACGACATTTGGTACAATCCATATACACTGGAATTAATTACAATCCATATACACTGGAAGACTATTGTTTTTATACGCAATCGAATGTTCAGAACCCATCTAAATTTTCGAGTGAAATTTTGAAAAAATCGTCAAAAAATCACGACATCTAACAAAATTACGCAAATAGACTTTTTATGTAATTTTTCATTAGAAAACGATTGGCATAAATTTTAGAACGCCAACATAAACCGTTCTTGAGATATTGCACATTTTTAAAAAAAAAATTATCAAAAAAGCATATAAAATAATAAAAGAATATTCCCTACTGAGAAGCATGTTTAATTTTCATGTGTAATTCCATGCGACAAATTTGGTGACATCTTTCTCGTGGATCCAGCTCGTTCCATTCATGAAAAAAAAATACTTTGAGTAATACTTTTGTATTTGAACGCCAATAGTAATTTCTCTGCTGTAAGAATAACTTATCTCCGTCCATAATGCTTGGCGATATTTTGGCGACAAATTTGGTGGAAAGTCCCCAACTTGGCGACTTTTTTTTAAATGTTGCTAAATTAACGAACATTTCGCCAAATCGATAAAAATGACTCTAAATCAATGAAAATGACGACTCATTGACGAAAATTCAATATCTTGGAAAGAATATAAATATCTACTATGAAAATAATATATTTATTTTACTGTAAAAGTAGTAAATTTATTGCATTATATAAGAAAAGCCATGTGCTGCCCACATCAGATTTTTTTCTTCGTTTTAGCTCTGTGTTAGTATTTATTGTCTGATTGTATCTTAATTCAAAATTTTGATAAAAAAGGCTTAAGGCATATTGACATCTTTCATAGTAAGAGATCCGAATTAAAAACCTTTATTTAGGAGTTACTAAATAAAATAATAGTAAACCATATCGCTTGTTCATTACTTAAAAATTCAAAATCCGTGTTTATAGGAGACAAAATAACTGATTATACAATTATTTAAATTACTGTAATAACATTGACATACACTCATATTATTTTTGTATTTTAATTTTTCCCTAAATCAGGCTTATCTCTTAGTTTCCAATTCATATTTCTTTTTATTTATTAAGTGAAAGAATCTTGCTCGGTTGTTCTAAATTTGAAATTGGCTTACTGATGATGTTTAATTAACGAACTGGGGTAATTATTATTTATCTTAGAATACATTCTTAAGAATCGTATATTTATAGATGTTTAGATATCAAGACAAAAAACGTTAATTATTTCAGAATGTCTTAATTTTGAGATATAATTGTATTTTAATTCAAGTTTGTAAAATACTTCTTTTCGACTATGGTATTATTATCTTGTACAAATTGGATAAGTGGAAAATAAACAAAGGAATTAAATATTTGTTTGTGCAGAATAATTAATGATTAGCGTCTTGTGTATTTCACAAATGCCCATGTTTATTAAGATTTTATTTTTAAATTTAGTAAGCTAGGATTAGTATCTGTTCTATAAACATGTAGTTCGTTATTTATTCGTATAGTATACAATGACAAAGTCAGTTAAGTTATGAAATTCCTTAATTTGGGGGTATTATCGTATTAGTACTCGTATGTTTTCATTTTTCTGTATGTTTGAAATCCGTCAATATGACGTCGGTAAATTCTCAGTATTCTTGAAAAGCAAATATTTGTGGTAATAACCAAACACTGCACATTATTTAATAAAAATTTAATTGCTTGATAAATGTATAATTTAATAGATGATATGGAACAAATGAATGACATGATAATGATGTAACAAAATAAAGGCTGATAACATTGAGAACACAAACTTGCGATGTGCTGCTTCAAAAAAAAAAAAAATCTTTAACCACTATACAACATTCAGCGTTTATTTGAAATGTCAAAATTTTAATATAACAACATTTTCTGCATTTCGAAAATAAAAAATCTGATGTGGGCAGCACATGACTTTCCTTATAATAATGCAATGAATTTACTACTTTTACAGTTAAAAAAATGCTATTCTTATAGTAGATACATATATTCTTTCCAAGATAGAGAATTTTTTCAATTAGTCGTCATTTTCATTGATTTAGAGTCATGTTTCTCCATTTGGCGAGATTTTCGTTAACTTGGCAACATATAAAAATGTTGCCAATTTGGTGACATTCCGCTAAATTCCAATTTGGTGACATTCGTCGCCAAAATCTCGCCAAACATTATGGACTGAGAAATAAGTTATTCTTACAGCGGATAAATGACTATTGGCGTTCAAATACAAAAATATTACTCAAAGTAACGTTTCTCGTAAATGGAACGAGTTAGATCCACGAAAATGATGTCACCAAATTTATTGCATGCTATTACATATGAAAAGTGAACATGTTTCTTAAGAGTTAATATTTCATTTTAATTTATGGGATTTTTTGATAAATTTATTTGAAAAATGTGTTATATCTCGAGAACGGTTCATGCTAGCGTTTTAAAGTTTATGTCAATTATTTTCTAAGGAAAAATTACATAAGAAATGTCTATTTGCGTAACTTTATTAAAGGTTTTTATTTTTTGATGATTTTTTAAAAATGTCACTCGAAAATTTAGGGGGGGGGGGTTCTGAACATTCGACTGTGTTTTAAAACAACAGGCTTCCAGTATTCACGGATTGTGATTTTTATGCCAAATTTAATTCGAATCGCTCCCTTCGTTCGTTAGTTATCGTCTCCACAGTCTCACTGACACACACACACACACACACACACACACACACACACACACACACACACACACACACACACACACACACACACACACTCACACATACACACACACACACACACACACACACACACACACACACACACACACACACACACACACACACACACACACGCACGCACCCACAGACATGACTTCAAAAATGTTCGATTCGTGGTCAGAGGTGCTTGAAACGTACTCTTCCGTCGAAAACTCGAATTCGAATTTTCGAACCCGCCACAATACTTTCCTTATACATTATGTATATAAGGAAAGTAATAAATTAAAGTTTTTTTTTCGAAGATATATGAATGAGAATGATTATAAAAATGAGAACTAACTAGTCATGAAACAAATGTTGCTTTGATAAATAATTTTTGCGTACTTTAAATGATATATTTTACGATACTAATGTCATCAGTCTAGGTTTCATTTAAGAAGTGCTACAATCGCAGTTACTTGTTTGCTATTCAAATTCCGCCCGTAAAGGCTGCCGTAACATAGCCATTACAGCAAATATAAGAAAATATATTACTCTCCTATTAAAAAATTGTAAAATATTAAAAATATCCATAAGTTATAATAAATTTCAGTATCATTATAATAATATTGCTAGTTTGATTACCTTGATAGTTTTCATAATTTTAGCAAGGTTAGTCTTGTACAAGTTTAGTATATAATTCAACACGACATTAACAGTTATTTTGTAAATTTTCGAATAAAAGATATAGAACAAACAGATTCAACATGCAAAATTAAATTACAACAACAATCACGGCAGACAAGATCACAAACTAAAAACTTAATAATCAGTCTTGTTTTTATAAACTACGAGAATTCCCCATCTTATTGAATCCGAAGAAAGACCCCTTCCATTTTAAATCCTTATATTTATTTAGACATGTAAATACGATAAATATTCAGAGTTTAGGAACTTCATACTTCTAATTTGCTAAGAACATTTCTACTTCTGCTATTATCTTAAGGACTGCTGCTGTAGTTAAAGCGAATTTAATTTTAAATGCTAATTCAAATGCATGTGGGAATGCTTCTAAATGTCATCTAAATATTTACAGTGATTTCTTCAGATCATTAAATGCGAATTCAGTTTTCAAAATATATAAACGAATAAATTTAATCACAATTACTTTTGTTATGTTTAAATTTACTGTATAAATATACAAATATAAAATGAACAAGAAAGATCAATAATGCATATAGCAATGGTTATAAAACACTTTCCAAATGTAATGTAATTTTACACTTTAAATTTCTGTTCAAAAAATATTAGGCACTGTTTACCTAAATATTTAATCCGATTTCTTTTAAATATACTGTATATGATTTTAAGCGCTGAAATTATAACTGTTTTTTATTACTATGGAAAACACTTTCATTTTTGCAATCATTAAAAAATAATTCTGTGTTTAAAATTAATAAAAGTTATCTTTTGAACTACACATCTAGTATCAAAGTTTAACCATTTATGTGAGCTTTGTGAATATCTTTATACTGATATTTAAATGAACCAGACAAGAATTGTGGCTGGTAGCATAAGTAGTATAACAATTATGTAACTAGTGTGCTTTTCCTGAAGAGAGTGTTTATGATCGCACGATAAAAACAGGAAAGTCTTTTAAAAGTAACTCAATTTTAAAATTACCAGTGCTTATTTATAACGAAGAGAGTAATGACACTAAACGAATACTTTTATATCAGAAAAAAATATATTTAAACATCTCTCAAATGTAATGCATTCAGCGCTGACATTTTTTAAATTATCACAGTACTACAGTAATTTATTATATTTAAAAACGTAAAACGTAATCTAAAAATACAATGCTAGTTGCAGAAAATGAATTTTATTCGAATGTGTCTCCAAAAATAATGTTTACGATGCTTTTGCGATTAATACTTTGGCACATTTATAATAATTCGTATGTTACAGACACTGCATCTTTTGTTTATATCATGTTAAATTAGTTCTCGAAATTATTGTAACTATGCTAAACCATTTAATTTCATAAATTGTCTGTATCTAGGCAAAATAAATGAATGTTTCATTCATATTACTTATATTACAGATTCCAGAGCTAAATAATTCGTTTTATGTGCAAAAAATTCGGCAATTGTTATACAACTTACCTCACAATCGCTTGATTTGTTTACATTCTGTATGCTATTGTTTAGCGTAAAAATTATTCTTCGTTTTAGGGATAAAACAATTTTAGTGTCTATTTAAAATAAAAAAAAAAATATCATAACTGCGTTGTCATACAATTTAAATACACAGCTTGAAAAATGTTTGAAAAATTACATCCTATAGGGTTTAGTAGGTTCAACCCTGGTTAAATCCAAAACTAATTGGGCAATATTATTCATTTTCATTCCGAAACATTCCACAGACGTTTCAACAACAAACTAAAAGGACATTTCGTTAAAGATATTTTTACGAAAGTGATTGTGAGAGCGGACAGACAGACAGAAGGATGGGTTAAAAAAGGAATTAATTAGAATAGTAAGAAATGGGTGTGTACTAATTCGCTATAAACAACGAAAATATCCAAACAATTTCGTTAAATGCGTCTTTAAACAACTTATGGTATAAAACAATTCGACATGTCTATTAAACTTCACAAACCTGAGGAAAAAAATCTGATGTGGGCAGCACATGACTTTCCTTATATAATGCAATGAATTTACTACTTTTACAGTAAAAAAATAGATTATTATTATAGTAGATATTTATATTCTTTCCAAGATATTAAAATTTCGTCAATGAGTCGTCATTCGTTAATTTAGCAACATTGAAGAAAATCGCCAAGTTGGCGACATCCCACCAAATTCGTCGCCAAAATCTCGCCAAGGGTTATGGACGGAGAAATAATTTATTCTTACTGCAGATAAATGACTATTGACGTTCAAACACAAAAGTTTTACTCAAAGTATCTTTTTTCATGACTTTTGGAAAAATTTTTGAAAAATGTGCAATATCTCGAGAACGGTTCATGTTAGCGTTCTAAAATTTATGTCAATCGTTTTCTAATGAAAAATTACATAAGAAATGTATATTTGCGTAACTTTATTAGATGTTCTGATTTTTTGACGATTGTTTCAACATTTTTACGGATTGTAAACGGATGTTGTTACGGATGTTGTCCGATGTTGTTTATGGATTGTAAATTTTGTACCAAATTTCATTCCAATCGGTCCATTCGTTTGTCAGTTACCGTCTCCACAGTCTAACTCACACACACACACACACACACACACACACACACACACACACACACACACACACACACACACACACACACACACACACACATACACACACACACATACACACACACACAGACATCACTTCAAAAATGTTCGATTCGTGATCAGGGATGCTTGAAACGTGCTCTTCCGTCGAAAACTCGAAATCGTATTTTCGATTCCGTCACAATACTTTCCTTATACAATATTGTATATAAGGATATTAAAAATATGTAGATCTCACATCGTCTCACTGCAAAAGACAAAATAAGATCGAAATATGATGATTAACTTATCTATTGTGTTATGATCAAACAATATCTCCACTGCAAAATTTAGAAAGATTTAAGGAGCAGCACATGAAAGAATTAAACACGAACAAAAGCTTTCAGTCAAGCTTGGAATCAAAGTACATGTATGAAAACCTGCAAAGAAAAATAGGAAATTTAAATTGTTTTAAATCTCCATTGCTTTGGTTTTTATTATTATACTCTGGTATTTTAGTATTTGTATTTAAGTATTTGATTTGCTGTTCCTTATATAATTATAATTTTTTGTTAAATATTTTGATATGTTTTCTTTAAATTGCCATTCTCTTTTTGCTATTCCGTGTTTTCTCTGACAACCGTCGTAATTGATTAACCCTTACGCTGCGCTGCACAGTTTTATAATAAATAAGAAAGATCAATCATGCTTAAAGCATTGACTCTAAAACACTTTCCAACTTCAATGCAATTTTATTTTAACAAGTCTAAAATTCAATACATTTATCGGTAATATTTTGAAACTTATCACAATACTGCATTAATTTATTATATTTGAAAACTTAAACCTTCATCGAAAAAAATGAAATTCATTCAAATGACGGCATTGAAATATAAATTGTCTGGTTTAAACATCTCTAAATTGTTATACATTCCTCGGTAACAGTTTTAGAAATATCATAATACTACGATAATTTATTATATTTGAAAACTTCATCGAAAACAACTGAAATTAATTCAAATGACGCCATAGAAAAAATAACAAGCCTGGATCTCTCTATAAAAACAGGATTCCATTCATAACTTTCTCCCATTCATTGCATTCATCACAATACTATAATATTTTATTTTATTTAAACATTTTGTTTAAGACCATGGAGCTACAAAAAATTAAACTCTATGCTTGAAACTTCATCGAAAAAAATCGTCCTTCTCTTTATGAAGTCAATTAATATTTCATTCATATCAGCCATGCAGACTCCATGGACTAAATTTTTTTGTGTTTAAAAAATACAGGAATTCTAATACAACTCATTCTATATATTTTGCTGTTTACATTTTACATAGGTGAAAAATAGGCTTAGTTGTAGAAATAATCAAATTTAGATGAGCATTTAAACTCAAATATATTGTCATTGCGTTGTTTCAGTATGTAGATGCACAGAATTTAAGCAAAAATAAAGTAGTTTTAGGACGGATACAACACTCAATATGAATTAAAAAGAACTTTAAAAAAATCACGATTTTGAAACAAGATGGATACCATATATCATTTTGAAGTGGGTCATGTGATCGTTTCATATCATGGTCACATGATCGTTTCATATAAGAGGTGTAATTATTATTTTAATTTTTATTTAAAAAACTACTGAATATATTTCGCTGAATTTTTATTATATATTTTATGGAACAATTTGAATATTACCTAAAATTTTTGATGCAATTTGTGAATTTTAAATCCGCTTAAAAAATGTTTGAAAAATTATGTCCCATAGGGCTCAATGTATTTCATTTTTTCGACCCGGGTTCAATCCAAATCTAATTGGGTAATATTATTCATTTATATTCCCGTAGGTTCTACAGACCGTCTGAACAACATACTAAAATTTCATTTTGATTAAGTCATTTTTACGGCAGTTATCGTGCTAAAGGATAGACAGACAGACAGACAGACAGACAGACAGACAGACAGAATGAACAAAGTCATAAACACTTTTCAACTTTGTAGTAAAGTGTTAATAAAAAAAAATACATCCCCACTGCAGAATACAGAATTTGCTCGTAAAATGACCAGTGGCATTTTACATACACAGAAATATTATTTTCAAGCAATATTTCCACTGCAAGGCACAAAATGAGGTTAAAAGATATCACTTAACTTTCTACCTATTTCAAAGTGTTATTTTTATGCACTATTCAAACTTCAAAGAGCAAAATAAGTGCAAAATATGATTATCAAGTTATTACGTATTCAAAAATGCGGTTTTTATAAAACATCCATTGTTTGAAATTTGGCACCTTTGGCAACGTCGTTTACATCACAAACAGAGCTCATAGAAAAACAATATTTAGAAAACGAAATGTGTGAAGGGGATTTTTGAAGTCATGTATCCCACAATTTTTTATGTGGGAAATATTGACTCACTAAATTAATCGTAATATTTTTAAGCTATTTTAGCGTAAAAATATATCATTATATTTCCATTACTTCTATTATCATCAAAAACATTCCTTTGTATCCATTACTTCAACACCGTGTTTAAGATGCGAACAGTGTGTTAATCATTCCCTCTGTTTCTATTCCATATTTTTCGTTTTATATTTGTTTCCAATTTCTGTTGTTGCAGCACTTAATTTCTCCATAGCGATCTGAATGTTCCCTTAACAGCCAATTTTTGAATTTATGGGTGTAACTGCGCTATATTTTGCGTTCTAAAGAATTCTACTCGATTTAATTTATAAACTGTTCGTTATTGTGGATTTTATTTTATCCCGTGTTTTACTAGCAATTTTACTTCTACACTGTACCATGTAATGCACTTCTTATACCATACAATGTATATCCTATAATGTAATGTAACATATTGTACCATGATCACCTAATGAAATGCCCAGGACTCTCTGGTGACATGCACAAAAGGTATTGGCTCGCAAGGGAGAGGATGCAGGCCCTTCAAGCTGTCTGGCTGTTTTGGATTTGTGTTTTTGGCTACCGTCCATGTATCTCCTATGTTTGTTTTATTGCTGTTTTTGTTGCTTGTTCATGCTTCTTGTTTCTTGAAATAGTTTTTCTCCTGTATTTTTGGTGTTGTGTATTTGTACACCAGTGAATGATTTGTATCAAGTGCTGCTGCTAGAAATTAAAAAAAAAACATATTGTACCATATAATGCAGTAAACCATATTACTTCTACACTGTATCATATAATTTGATATATGTTTCCAATTTCCGGTTTTACGATCCTAACTTTCTCTATAGCGATCTAAATATTCACTTAAAGGTCAACTTCTGAATTTCCTGGTGTGACTTCGCTGTTTTCTGTGTTCTAGAGAATGCAGCTCGATATAACTTCTAAACTGTCCATATTTTCATGCTTCATTTTATCCCATGATTTACTAGCAAGTTTACCTCTACACCGAACTATATATTGCATATATATGGATATGTAATTATTAATCATATGTAATTATATGTAATTATTAATATAATGCATATATACGGATATGTAATTATTAATCATAATTATTAATCAATGCTACTTAAAATATTTAAATCTCCAAATTTTTTTGTACATGACAATACTTTAAAGCTATTTTAGCATAAAAATATATCATTTACTTTAAAATCATTGCATTAATATTTATCTTTCGCATTTAAAACATGTTTTTATTCTTGTTACGGAAATGACATAACACTCATTTTAGTGGAAAGGCCAAATATATAAACGTATTAAATATTTGAGAATAAAATCAAAACATCCTTACGTTCAAACCAGCATTCTTAACGTATTAAAATACTATAGAATTTAACAAAATTTAACGAAAAATTGTACTAAGAACTTTTATTCGACGTCCATGTTTGAATAATGGAATAAATATTCAAATTTTTTAATCTAAATTCATGCTGCAGCCATAATTCATAAACAGTTTTCATTCTTCGACTCAGGAAGTAATACATCCAGAGTGAATTAATTATTTAATATCAAGTAGCCATGCTGCATACTTGTTTTAAATCACAATGAAATTTTATATCTGATCTCATAATCTTAAAAAACTTACCGAAACCTCGGTATTTAAGTTTTATAAACATGCATAAAATTCTGTGGAGTAAATTATATTTTAATAAGGTTACTCCAATAATTAAATATATATTAGTTTAAAAATAATACTGTACACTTTTTATTAAGATAATAAAAGTACTGTAATATTTTCAACTTTTAATACCCCGGTATTACTTAGAGTAATATATATATATATATATATATATATATATATAATATAAAAGTTTGAAATTTTCTAACAAGCTTACATAATAAAAGTATAAAATTATTAGCTGCATTTGAGCAATAAATTAAATGTATTTTGCATTGTCATTTCTATTTACTCATTTTTTTGCATTTGCATATTTGCAAAGTACCTTTAATATTTTAAGTATGCTACGGTATTTATAAAAATTATATATATATAGAAGAATTTTTTTTACTTGTATAATATATACCTGAGATTGATTAGTAATAGGAAATGTTCTATATAGCAAAAGATAAATGAAAATGGATTGAAATTGTGATATCAAAAAGACTGCAGGACAAGCTGTGGAATAATTTCAAAGGAACATGAAAGTAAACGTTATAAATAGAAAACGTACTAAATTGGTATAAAACACCCCTTTTTTCCCGTTCCATATATAAGTTAAGGTATGGAATAAGATATGCATGCGGTAAAGAAGTGTGGAAAAATGTATTTTAACTATACATTTATAAATTATAACTATTTTTATAAATCATATACACAATGCAGGTACTTAAGGTACTAAACCCCTTGTTCCCTGCTTAAACATACATGGTGTAAATGCAAGAACTGTGTGTATATATATATATATATTATGGTTTAATTTCTTTTATTTCTTTGTATTTTGTAGAAAATTTTGGAATAGTGTATTATGAGTTACTACTTACATTCTAACATTGGATTTACTAATTTATATATATATATATATATATATATATATATATATATATATATATATATATGCATAATGTGTGTATACATGTTCAAGAAAAGAAAAAACCACGAAACGCAAGTAAGTGTCCTATTAAAATTTAACGAAGCATCATTAATTATGCAACAGATTCATAATATTTTTTCGAATGAAAAATGTTTTTCTATGGCTATTACAATCATTAAATATGTATTTAATTTTTGAGTAACAATGTTCGTTTTCCTAGTGAGGAGTTTAAGTTTTGTTTTCTTTTAACTTGAGTACTATGTTGTAAAATATATATATAAATAAAAAGTCAGCAAACCTAATAATATATAATTTTTATTTAACGAAATATTTCATCAAACTGCATAATCAGTATTTCAGATTGTACTTTTTGAAGAAAAATCAGGATGTAATCGCCAAGTTCATGTGCACAAAAGCCGCAGAAAATGGTGCAGGATTCATTACTAATAGGAGGTGTTCACGCACGATCCTAGCTTTTGGAATTCAAGATGTGTTACAGTCTTTTTAATGTGTTTCAGGTTTCGCTTTAGATTGCATGAAAGATATGTTGAAATAATAGGAAGATTATGAATACAATTTTGAATTGTTTGACCTAAAAGTATAAAAATAATTACCTATATTTCTTTAACTTAGTCGTTTTTAAAAGTTTAGCGAATCATCTTCGGCTGTGTGAGTAAATGTTTGCATTGTACTTTTTCTTAAGAGTCTCAGAAGTCTTAAAAATCCATAAACATAGTTATTTCCCATGATTCACATTTTATTTTTACCCCCTCTCCAGTACATTAATAATATCAAAAATGTTATGGATAATAAATTAATGCCTGTAGCACATACGCTAACTTTTTCAATACAGTGAATCCGATAAAAATGTTTTTAAAAATTGTATGATTTTAATAAATTTATTAAAATATATTATTATTATTTCGCTTGCACACATAATTGAAACAAAACTGTTGCTTCCAGAAGCAAAAATATTACTGTTTTACTGCAACAGTATCGTTTTAAGAAATTATATTTCAAAATAAAAACACTTGCATAACTCAAGTTTTAAAAATTAAATTTAAAAATTACATTAAATTTAAAATTACATTAAATTTAAAATTAGATTAAATTTAAAATCTTATTTTAAGACTCCTGAAATCCCTTAAGAAAACAAATGGATGAAATGAATCGATTCAATAATTATCCGATTTCATATTTTAGATATCAAGTTCTTAAACTCAATGTTTTATATTTGGATATAACTCCTTGTCGTGTGTTTCGTCCAAAATAAGTGCATTAATTATAAAGGATAAGGCACGCATTTTTTACAAGGTTGATAATGATTTAAACATAGCGAGAACATTTCAAATTAATCTTTATGAAAATAATGATAAAGTTAGTTTTTACTTTAAATTTAGCTAAAAAATGTACCTAATTAGATATCTTAACTTTTCACATGACGTTTTTGGACTGGAAACTTCGCTTAAATGAAACACAGATTAAAATGTGAGAATTATTATTTATTCTTCCCAGTCAGAAGCATTTTGAATTCTTTTAAGGGTTAAAAATTTTATTTCGCCGTTGAGGAATGGAAATTAAACCTGACAGTTACTAAACTAAAGAATATTTTAGAATATATTTCGAATTCATAAATTAATTCAGAGAATTGGGATTTTCCTTTTAGTTTGTGCGCCTCCAAGTGTGATGCAAAGCCAAATTAAGTCAGCCATTTTTATGGCAACTTAAGTGGGGGCTTGCTTTAAAAGGTTAAAAATTGAATTAATTCCAAGCCTACATTAACGTGTGTCTAGAGAAATGGAAAGTGTCAGATGAAAAACGGAAATGAAAAGTTTCTCTAAAATAGCAAAATTAAATTGCAAAAGCTTTTTAATAAATAACGGGCTCAGAAATCCCAACTTACTCTTTGCCACGTTTGTTAAGGCAAAATAATATAAAAGTCAGGGTTATGACTTAGTTCATTACAACAAATGGAGACGCGCTTCACTGGATAAAGGGTTTCTAAGCCAGACACTTACGTTGAAGAACCGTTACTGGGGGAATTAGATTTTTTTTTCATCATTTCATTTCCTTCTATATTTCATTTAATGATGGACCTTTAAACTTTCACAGCCTAGTTACTATGATTACTAGATAGATTACTTCCGAAGATTCTTTAGCGTTGGAGGAAACAGGAAGAAAATCCGGAAGCAGTTGGATCTTTGACCGACATTTGATCTGGAAATTTCTATATGACACTGAAAAGTGGGCATGGGTGAAACAGTATAAAAGGCCAAGTAGCGAGGTTACCAGGTATACACGATCACTTGTTCTCCAACAGCAAAACACTTCAGCAGTGAAGCAGTAGCAGTAACCATGATATCTTCAATGAAAGCAACTGTTATCCTCATGTTCGTTGTTATCATGGCTTTTGTTTTCGTGCAAGAATCCTCAGCGTTCCATCTTATGGGAGGAAAACATAATAGTGGAGGCGGTATTGCTGATATTCTGGCAGCAGGGCTAATTGTCAGCCTTCTACAGGAAGGGATCTAAATTAAAATTCTGAAGTAAGTTGCCCTATTTGTTTTTTATATGAATTATTTTTAATTAAGATCATTTATTCATAGTTATTTCGAAATCAATCAGATTAAAACAAGAATAAGAACCTGTCGTCCATTGAACTAATTATAATATTCAAAGTTTATTTCTGACTATGTTTGAATTCTTAATTATTTTAAAAAAATAACCGTACAACTAGCTCTTAAATGTAATTAAAATTTCTAAATTTATGTACAGCAAAGTAACATGAATTAAAACATAATATATTTAAATTTAAAAATATAATAATATTTTAGGATGGAAATAAAAGTATTTATTCTATCAAAATCCAGAATAAATTAACATTGCTTTTGTGTGTTCAAAGAATTATTGCTGGCCGAATGACACAGTATGTATAAAATTAATCACGTTAATATATTGCACTTCGGATTCAATAATGTCATAACTCAAAAATGGCAATTTTGAGTTAATGTCATATTTGGATTAACGAGGATCAAAACTTTACTATAACCGTGCAGAATGGCATTTCCGTAGTTGTTAAACTCGTCATGCAATGCATGCGTCAATGGATTATTTTTTCTCATTTGTTGTTCACATTGAAAAATAAGAATTTTTGTAGTTGTGACGCTATTGAATAAATTGTAAGTAAAACTTTATTTAGCATTTTCTTTCTTACAAAAACATCTAGCATTAAATTATGATTTATTAAGTTAATTGATTTATCGTTAAAAGCAAAACCAAAATAAAAACATTCGCAATTGATTACATTGTAAAGTAATACTTCTTAATTCAGTTTAATTTTAAATTAAGACAACCACATGATTGTTAACTTTCAATTTTATCTACGATTTAAAAACAAACTCTTATTTCCCATATTTAACTTAATTCACAACTATTTACCCTATAGTTTTGTATGTTCAAAGGTGTCCACATCATACGAAAATTTGAAATACCTTTGAAATACAAGTTTGTGTCAGATACATGGTTAAAGAAAATTACAATCTTATACAAAATATTAAATTACAAAATAATATTAAATATTAAATTACAATCTATAAGTTAAATTACAATCGTATACTAAATATTAAAGCACTATATGAATTACATCGTGCTGTAACATAAACCTTAAGTTTGTAACTATGTACTTTATTTCATGAGTACAAATACATAACTACCTTATTCAGTAAAAATATTTGATAAAAATTGTGTAACTATCGTTTCTTTCAAGCATTACAGATATATATGTTTTTCCATCGATATTAAAATAACAATAAACCTATTTTCAAATAGAAAATTTAGATGTTCAAAGGTTCCTACTCTTCCCTACTCTTATATTCATTTTAAAGAAGCTATATATTGGAAAACAAAAACAAACATATTTAAAAAAAAATCACCAGCAAATAGATCACGTATAGAAAATAATGTTTGTAAACCTAAGAAAGGGAATCCTACCTAGACAATGATGTTGAGAAATTCGTCTGAAAAAAATAATGGTATTTTATTCTTTATTTGAAAATATATGCATATAATCAAATTTAATATTCACATTCCTTCAAGAACATTGTATTAAATTTACAACTAGAGTTAAATTTCACTAAAAAAACTACCCCTGATGATTATAAAAGTTACATGCAAAACACGTATTTTAATAATATTTGAAATGCAATATGGTATTCAACAGAGAAAAGAAATATATTAAATAGATGGTATTGATATTAATTAATTAATAAATTCAAACCATTTTTACCAACAGAAACATAACAAAATATCTAAGTAGTGTATGTTAGCAAATAAATCAGTGAAAAATTCGATACCATTACAGTAATTTTAGACTTTGTAGTTTACAATTTGAATTTTTAGAATTTTTTGTGCAATAAATTTCAATACAGTGTTTTTTTTATTTTAGCATGAGTTTCATATAGATATTTATTATAATATTTTAATGTTGTAAGTCTTAAGAGATAATTCTGAAAAAATTAAAATTTGAACAACAAGTAAGGAAAGCAACTCACTCTCAAATATTCTCAAACGTTACACACACATTTGGAATACACCTATAGTGCAGATAACAACATGATATTGTCTGAAATAAGAGCGTATTTCAAATGAAAAATAAAATGGTTTGTATTTTCAAATTTAAAATTATTAACACTATAGGTAAATACGTCATTGTGCCATAAATAGCACAGATGTAATAGTATTTTTTTCTGTTACAGTAACCATAACATTTACTTTAAAATAATCTTTATCATAAGTTTTATTTTAAAGTAATATTTATCATAAGTTTATTTTAAAAGAATCTTCACTATAACTTTGATTTTACGACTCTATTAACAAAAATATGAATTATAATTTCAATAACAGTAATTGTTTAAATAGCAGTAATTTGTAAGAACTATAGTTTTAATTTTAAAAATATCTATTTTTATGGTAGAAAATATCTAGTTTTGCTAAATGATGAGTGATATTAATAAAAAAGCAAGCGGTAAATAGAAACTGCATTTATTTTCATTTATAATATTGCACGATCATATTTGATCAAAAAATATAAAGCTGTTGCTTGTGAGAATGACACAATTAGTACTTACTTAAACAAATCATACTTGAGTAAATTACATGGCAACAATTACTTTGAGGGAGTTTTGATCCGTCTTCATCACCTGATGAAGAAGGGTCAAAAATCCCTCGAAACAATAGTTTTCACATAATTTGCATGTGTCTGTTTTGGTAAGAAAGCACCAGATGTGTTATTATATTTGATGCACAAAATTTTATAATCATAAATTAGTTCAATTTTGGCATTTAAATATATATATATCTCATAGGCACTTAAATAAACATGATAGGAAAGCAATAATTCATATCTGAATAAGAAGTTTATATAACTGTTTATATAAAATAATTTGCTGACCAAATTGTTTGAGTTGTATCATCAAGTACAGTGTAAAACACTATTTTAACACTTTTCTGAGTTTATAATTACAAATATAAAGTTTTATGTAAAATCAACGTTCTATAATTACATCAACCTAAAATAATATTTTAATAGTTAAATGCACAAAACAAAATCATGACAGCTCTCGTAGATACTTTCAAGAAGAAAACCCATCACATGTTTTCGAAACAATTATATGCTTCCACAGCTTATTTGAGCAGTATTTTACTTTATGCTTTATTTATGTATTGCTTCTTATCAAAGTCACATACTGTATTTATTCATTTCAACTACGGTCACAATTTTTTTTTCATTTCATTTTTTCTTTTGCAACGTACATTTTTCAACGAGCATTTTTGATATTATTTAACATACAGTGTCGGATAATATAAAAAAAATCCTCGCTCAATCATATTATTTTCTATTAACAAACGTATTTTTAATAAAACATTTCCTGTAAAAATGCACTTGTCAGAAGTGATGTCTCATTCTAATAACCTACTCCAATTATTTCGAACAGAGAATGGAGACTCGTGAACGATGTCCAAGAAATTCATTCAAAACCTGGCGGCGACGAGAAAAGAAAGAGAAAGTCATTACTTACTTCCGGCATCACCAGTTCCTGACCACTTCCTTCAACATTTACTCTAGTCATGAAAACAACCTCATTTGGCCTTTCCTTTTACCTCTTGGAGGAATAACCATCCATTCGACAAAGACATCGTGAGATCCGAAATGGTGTCCTTGAGAAAGTTTTGTATCATACTATCTGCGTTGACATTTTTGGACCTGTTGGTGTTTGAAGATACATACTTTGCCGATTTCATAAGCGATTATGGTTTCTTCTATGAGAGCTTTGAATGTTTTCAGATTGACTTTATGGGGTTTCTGTATTAAGTGTAATTATATTTGATCGCTGCGAAATGTAGATATTTTGAAGCTTCTGAAAAGTGGCTTTCTGTACATTTTACAATAATGTTATATTGCAAAGAAAATTCTTTGAAAAGTATCTGTCTCTAAAATATAATACGAAAATATTTATTTTAAAAGCCTGTATAATACCAAATATGTTTCAAAAGCTAAAATATATTGAAAATCTGATTCGAATGTTTTAAAATATGAAAATCACTGATAAGTTGTAAAGCAACAAAATATCTGTTTTATAAGCTTTAATACAACAAAATCTGTTGAAAATGTGTAAATAAGAAAATAAATGTGATATTCATATGTGTTTCTTTCAGTTTAATAATTTTAATTTTTTATTTTATGCATATCACACATTTTTCACCAAGTATTCCTTTATTTATATACAGATTAAAAAGTCAAGGAAGTTGTGAGATTTCGATTCCGGTGTTGCATGATTTTTTTAACTTCATAATTGATTTGAAAGTTTTAAATATAATATATAAAAGAACGATAAAAATGTGTACTATGCAATGCAAGATAATATGTAGGAAGTCGTTAAATTTAGAGAACAAATTATTTCATGTCCACGTCTTTTAACGAGTTATACTACGCAAAAATAACGAATGATGAAAAATTAATAAATGGTTTTCAGTGTATGTCATAGCCTCAAATATGCTTAACAGTAATTTTACCAAGCCCTGTTCAATGAAACAATACATCAGCTAGACAGTTAATATCACATAGAAAATAACTTATAATTCTCTATTTATTTTTAATAATAACTCCAAACTTATAAAATTATGACATCTGTATATTCCTTCAACTGGAATCAGTCTGTACCTTTTACATTTCAACACTATTTTATGAAATAAAAGTAGATTTTCTTCGAATTAAGAATTTTATAGCAAGCACATGTTATAAGTTTGCATTAACGCTATCACATATTTTTGAACTAATGTATGTCTGTGCTCGTACATGTATATATGCGTATGTATGTGATGTATATAAGCGATATCTGAAGAACAAATGCTTGTAAATCTTATACACTTAATGTGTAGACACATAACTAAATTATATAAATAAATATAATTCTGTAAAATTTTCATAATTAGGAATCAAAATTTTCACAATTTCATATTTTTATAGCATTGTTAACTTCTGAAAGATATGATTGTTCCAAGATCAAAAGTTTTAGCACATTATCTAGGAAAAATTTACCTCAAACATCACTTTGGATGAAAATGGTATTGAAATACTGAATATTAACATAATTTAGCCAAATAGGGTTAATTCATAATCACTTATATATTGCCAACTTGAAAATCATTTAAGAAATATTTAAAAATACTTCACATAATAACTTGCACGCAAAAAAAAATAAATTTTGAATAATAAGAATAACTTTTAAAGAATAGCATGCACAATAATATTATATATGTATTTTTCTTTCTTGCAACAATTCAGTTTCAAGGGGACTTAAAATATATCGATTATGAAAGAATGAGAAATGGAGCGGATCTCAGCATTTCTGATAATTTATTTCGAGGTAGGGCAATTTTAACACCAATCATAAGCATAGCAAAGATCTTGGAAAAGGGACTGACAATCGAATATATGGGACAGTCGAATATAATATTGTATAGTTAAGGAGGGATTATAACTTTGATCTAAATTTACCATAACATTGACGATTATGCGCCTATGCAGACTTTTAGAGCTTCATATTTTTCACTTTCTTCCAAAGTAAGCGTATTGTTTTAAAATGGCTTCTTCATCTTTGATGCTACAGCCTTCTGTAGTCCTTTACCGTCCCAGGAATGCGTCTCAAGTGCCCCTTGTCCAGAGTAATAGTCTGTCAACTCCGAACTCTAAGCATCGTTAGGTTCCTTATACAATCTGTAACCATCTTGTGGATGGGGTTGTCTTTCTCTCTTCTTAGATTCCTCCTGTTTAAAAGAGTTATTTTTTGCTTGGACATACGTCTTGGGATATCCATAAATGATCCAGCAGCAGTCACCGACCGCCCATTAATATGTTTCGTTCTCTGTTCAGAGCGACACTGTTTTCCAGTCCAAGAATTCAAGCGTCTGTAAATCCTTTTCCACGCTGCTCAATCATCTTATTAGGGGTCTGTATTTCCACTTAAATCCTTCAGGTTTCAAACAGTAATTTTAGCCGGAATGTATATATATATATATATATATATATATATATATATATATATATATATATATATATATATATATATATATATATATATATATATATATATATACATATATATATATATATACATATATATATATATATACATATATATATACATATACATATATATATATATATATATATATATATATATATATATATATATATATATATATATATATATATATATATATATATATATATATATATATATATATATATATATGTTACAGTTAAAGTGTATAATTCAGTTATTTCATAGAATACCTGGTTATTTAATGAAGTAACTGATCAAGTCAGTTAAAATGCGTTATAAATTATTAATTCCACACTTTAACTAGTTATTCTATGAAATAACTAGTTATTCTATAAATTAACTAATGATGGACAATTAAAGTGTAAAATAAACAATTTAACTGATTTATGCAGTACACAAAATGTTATTTATACAAAGACACAATAAAATCTTTTGTTACAACAGGGAATACTAAAATGGCATTTAGAATTACATAGAACATTATTTCAAAAACAAATACATTTTTTGTTGACACACTACGTTTTACATGAATATTTTTTAAATCCCTGACCAGTACCTATACTTTGAGCTGTAGCATCCGACCGGAGCGATTTCTCTATATCCGGCCACTTCTTCGATCATAATTAGGAACTTTATTTACTCAGTTATTTTACACTTTAACGGGGCCGGCCATCCAAATGGTTGCTCTATATCTTCGGATGAGTCGGCTTGCCTGGGCTTTCGACACTTTAACGGGGTTACGATCGTTATTCTATGAAATAACTAGTTAAACCATAGAATACAAGTGAGTTTTACACGTTAACTGACTTGATCAGATATTTCATGAAATACTTAGGTATTCTATGTACTCTAATAACGGATTTCATATATGTATATCATATATTCATATATATATATATATATATATATATATATATATATATATATATATACATTTCATATATATATATATATATATATAAATTAATAATAACTTAAAAGTTACAAAAATATATATTTCATATGGCCTTGATATCAAATCAGCCTGTTAAACGGTAAAATAGTGAAATACAGATTTTCTTTCATACTTAAAGGAAAACACACACACACACACATATATATATATATATATATATATATATGATTTAAAAGCATTCCAACACTTCAAATAGGTTATTTAATGCCCCTCTTCTATATTCGATATAAAAGTTCGCTGCTTCTATATAAAAATAAATGTCCTTTCCTATATAAAAATAATATTACGCATATTCTAGAGATAAGGACAGAAATAAGTTAAATAGCGAGTAAAATAAATGATTGGATTCATGGTTCAGCTCCTGAAACAATTACTTAAAATCTGAAAGTCGGATAGAACATTGGGCCATTTTCCACTTAAAGGAATGCAGATATTTTGATTTTCTTCTAAGACAGAACGTTGGTAATTTCGTTAAGATGTATCTAAGAATGTAGCTCTGCTTTGCAAAGTTATCACCTGTTCTTCGAAATCATCCTTGTTTACGCATGGAAAAATAAAGAAAAAGAAAATAATGAAGTTATGCATACTAAGACAGTGCCCCGAAAGATAAAATATGGGCATTTTTCATTTTTCTTTTGGGATGTAATAGTTGTTTATCCTAACGGAAAGGATATTTATTATGTACTCACCAAAAGACAAAGTTTCATTAGAATAAGAAAAAATAGGATGTGACTTAAACGCGATTTCATTCGTAGGCAGAAAGCATCAAATTTTCATTTTATTTTTAACTTGAAAATATACTCGGAGTTACGTAGTATTTACAGCCAAAATTAATTATCTTTTTTCAAAGCTCATAGTCGCCCACTGAGTAGACAGACACAAGCTCTATAACTTGTCTATTAATAGTACGAATTCCATTCAAAGTGATTTTTAAAGAGGATTCTTTGATCTTTTAAATGGTGTTAAGGAAAAGAAACTCGGAGATAACCTTTTCGATCGCTAAGGAGCCGGATTCTGAGAAAATTGCACAAAATTACGCGTCAACATTTATTAACTAAAAACCAATTTGAATTTAAGAAAAATCTCAAAGAGGTATTTTCTTTCAGGAGTCAAATCACACCTGTAACAATTTTATGGCTGTACGTTGCTTGTATTTACGGTTACAAACGGCACAAACAGACAGCCAGACAAAGAGATAGTTATATTCTGTTAATATGATAGACAAATCATTTACATTTCAAACATTTGCGTATAAACTTTGTAAGCAGGTGTTCGTAAAACAAAACTCAAGGAGAGAATAATTTGCATATATTCATAATTAGTTCAGATTTGCATAATTAAAACTGTAAAGCAATATTTGATATTTCTTTATAATAAAAACATATCATATTACCTAAATAAGAACATTACTTGTTACTTATCTATAGACACTAAGTTTTCCGAGCCAAGAAATTTCTTAATAAAGGATTTCCTAGAATCGCCAACATAGGTATTTTACCTCTTGGCGATTTTCTGGAAGATGGGCTATGATCCGTCTGTGGGCCACCTACTTCCAATCGATTTAGTGGTGCCGGATCAATCTCGGAATGGGTGGGGAGCCCCGACGACGCAAAATGTTTGTAATGCATCATTTCAATGCAATACAATAATCATTCAGTAAGATGCAATTTTCCAGTATTAATTCTATGACAGAAATTTTACATATGATACATACGTATGTGTGTGTATGGCCTGTAAAAGTTTATCTGAGCGTCGTATGATATATACACTGCTGGACAATTGTTAAAGACGGATGACGCTATCACCCATAGCAGCACAAAATGAAAAGAAGCAAAATGTGGGAAATTAGAATAAGTGCGGAATAGTATAAGGAGAGGTGTGCGTATGCAAATTTTCCATTTCCACGCCCGTTCGTCACGTGATAGTGCTGATAACTGACTAAACTTTCTTTGGCAACACTTGACTTATATTTCTACTTTTTAAGCGAGATTCCTCATTTGTCTTTTGAGTCTCATAATCTACTTTTGCTGCTCCTCCTTCATCATCCATCTGTCCGGTAGTTTTTCGACCCATTGGCAAGTGTTATTTTATTACTTTACCGCCGTCATTGGCCGGAGAGCCATTATATATATATATATATATCATATCAGAAAAGTATAAAAATGAAAGAAAGCAATATATCAAAGAATGGCTGGGGGGTTGTGACCCCCACTCCCCGGTTAAGCCAGCTTTTCGTCTAGACAACACTCCCGGAAGCCGATATATTGCACAAAAATTAATACCGAAGTATCAAAAATTTTTTTTAAAGAGGATTTTAAAAAAGGATTTTAAAAAGGAGGTTACAAAACATGAAAGTGTGGAGTTCCCAGAAGACTCGTATTTTAAAACTGTACTATTAGTTTAACTCTCACAAAACTAAAGGCAATAAGAAACAAACATATAGATTTTAATTACCAAAGTAAATACTGTACCATAACCCAGATGTACTATTCACCATGACGAATACAGCATCAATCCATCTACTTGTTATTATCTATTGTATATAAGAGTGTACAACCTGTGTAAAGATGGCTCAGACTCCCTAACGTAATCAACACACGGGAGGTTCGGCATCCAAATATATGTGATAGCTATCAGTTACGGTTATACCATAAAATTTGCATATAATGTTACACAGGAAACGCTTCGGAAAACCCTGTGCAATAGCACCATGAAGGAAGTTAATATTGCTATTATAACGATCATTAACATTACAGTTGATTATTTTGCTTCGCAAAAGATGGTTCAAAATTATGTTTCTGTACACATTCTTATGTAAGCATGAATACCAAGAAACAATGAAATTTATATTAAATTTAAAATCTCTACCTTTATCGTAGAGACGAAATCCAGTTGATCCATCAGGAAGTTTGTACAAAGACAAATCAAGAAAATTAAGACTTTCATCAGGGTTGTATGGTGTTTCGGTTAAAGTTAAACATTTTGGATAAAATCCAAAATCCAATAAAAAATATTTTTCTTTACAGGCAAAAAGGATATCGTCAACGTAACGTATGAACAGCAATTCGTTTAAAATGTGTGTGCCCTCTTCATATTTGTTGAGGTAAATGTCGGCGAGAATTGAGGAATACCCACCTCCCATGGGTATACCATGGAGCTGTTTGTAGAAAGCGTCTATAGATGGAAGAAGGGCGAAAAATAACATATGTTACCAACGAGTTCGGTATCGCCCACAGCGTTGTTTCACGGCTGTAGTAAGCATTTAAAATAACCGAAAGGTGTAGCACACATCACGGGGAGGTCGTGTTAGAAGTACGACGCCTGCAGGAGACAGGTACATTGACCTATTGGCAAAAAGGAACCGGCGCACCACAGCTGAGCTGATCGCAAATCAGATTTTTGCTACTACAGGACGAAGGATCTCCCGAAAAATAGTAGCCAGACGTTTGGGAGAAGGAGGGAAATACGCCTGCACGCCTGTTGTGTGTGTACCATTATCTAAACTGTACCATACCGCCCGTTTGCAATGGTGCCGTGAGCAACGCAATTGGACCGAACACGACTGGGATTGAGTGTTATTCTCAGATGAGAGTAGGTTCAGTCTGTCATTGGATTGTAACGCCAACTGATCTGGCGTGAGTGTGGTACTGCTTATCGTCCAGAAAATATCCAGGAAAGGCACCGATATCCGACATGCATTATCATGGTACGGTCCGGCATCATGAACAATGGCCGCACGCCCCTACAGGTAGTTGCAAGTGGGACTATGACCGGCCAACGATACATTGATGAATTTCCACTGCCTCCTCTTCGCCTTTTCCGTGGTGCTGTTGGTGATAAATTTGTTTTCATGGACGATAACGCACCATGCCATCGAACACGCGCTGTTCAGGACTGTCTAGTCAGCGAGGGTATTCAATGCCTCGTATGATCAGCACATTCTACAGATAGAAACCACATTAAAAATGTTTGGGATGCTTTGGGGAGGCGACTTACTGGTCGAAAATATCCTCCAACAAACAAAAACACCCTCGTCCGTGTACTGAAAGAGGAGTGGGATACCTTGCCTCAACAGCTGCTGGGTAATGTTGTGCAAAGCATGACATGACGCGTGGAATAGTGCATTGCACTCCACGGTGGACAGGCATATCCCGTACCGACACCTTTCTCAAAGGTGCCTGCTGTCGTTCATATGCATTTTACCATTTCTCCGTACACAGCATCAAATGGACACTTTTTTCCTTTTAGATATTTCAAAACCTTGTGTATTATCCAGAACAATAAAGGATTTTTATTATTATGTCCGAACAGTGTGGCGAAAATATCTTATCGTGCTGGGCTTCCACCTCCGCTTAATGTTGTGCTACATTGCAATTTGTGATCCGTTCTTAGCAATTGACTGGCAGTGTATATATAGATAAATAGATAGATAGATATCCTCCATAATCATGTTATTACCAATCTACGAGGCAGTGCATTGACTTTCCTTGAGCGGTACCACAATGAAGGTGAAGATTTTTTAGACCAAATTGTTACTGGTGACGAAACATGGGTGGCCTACGTCACACCAGAATCAAAACAACAATCCATGGAATGGCGACATTCATCATCACCCAAAAGAGTGAAGTTTAAGCAAACAATTTCTGCCCGGAAAATCATGTGCACAGTTTTTTGGGACAAAAAAGGAGTATTGCTAGTGGAGTTTCTGCCTCGTAATGAGACAATCAATGCAGCGTCTTATTGTGAGACATTGAACAATCTGCGTCGTGCAATCCAGAACAAAAGACGTGGCAAGTTGAGTAAGGGTATCGTTTTGCTGCATGACAATGCCCGTCCACATGTGGCTAATCGGACCAAAGATCTCATCAAATCTTTTAAATGGGAAACTCTAGATCATCCTCCATACAGCCCTGATCTGGCGCCCAGCGACTACCATTTGTTCCTGCACTTGAAGAAACACCTGGGTGGTCAGCGTCTTCAAGACGATAACGAAGTCAAAACAGTTGTGATACAGTGGTTAACAAGTCAGGCGGCAGAATTTTATGAGGAGGGTATTCAAAAACTGGTGCCACGTTATGACAAGTGCCTCAATATTCACGGAAATTATGTAGAAAAGTAGATTAAGGTACAGGCTTTCATGTAGAAATAAAATTATTGCGATATCTTTGCACGTCTTTTTTTAATTCCAAAACGGTACTTACTTAAAAAACATGCCTCGTATATGATAAGAAAGGTTCTTATAACTTCACTATCATTAAGCTGCTATCACATCGATCTTGTAATTCTATTCATTGTTTAAAAAAACCATTTTATACCAGATATTTCGAATACTTCAACTTTCAGATTCCCAGTTTTACTATCTCCACATCAATAATCTTAAACGCATTTGTTAAAATTACCACTATCCGGAAATTTTTGTTAGTAATATAGGTTTTCACAGGGATGTAACCTACTCCTAAAACATTGAGTTTATATACTTTTGTGGCATATATATATATATATATATATATATATATATATATATATATATATATATATACGAAACTAAATATTTTCAATTATTTTACAACAATGGCATTTTTACTGTCAGCATGAATCTGGGAGGGCAGGTTCTGAATCCAGTAGATCAAGTCAAATTTGATGAATTACTATACCTATTTTTATCTCCGGCCATCCAAAAAGCTACTCTAAGTCCACGGACGAGTCGGATGGTCTGGGCTTTCGACCTATTTTTATCTTAAATGCGCATATATGTAAAATTTCAAGAAATCGTCTTCGGTTGAAGTGGATCAAAAATTGATTTCAAAACCACCCATACAGATACCAACTTAAATGAAATCCTGTACAAACTTTTAAAATTCTTAAAACTTCACCTTATTTACATGCCTTCAGTTGAATTGAAATTTGACTGGATCATCGCAATTTAATGACCTTTCAAAATTCACTTATGAATTACAAATTTCTACTCCACTCATATCTCACTAAACACTAAATTATTCCGAAACTGAGCATAAGTCAACATGCCAAGTAATGGGACTAGAAATTCGACATCGATAGCAATTTCAAATATAATATCAATGTTTACAACGGAATACATGGATGTCACAGACATTGTCTAAATCCAATATTAGCGGCTACATAGTATTTCATTGTTTCAGTGTCAAATGATGACAAACTAGATTTAGACATAAGATGTATGCCTAATTTAGTTATTGTATAGTATGTCATATATTCAGGGTATTGATAAATCTAGAATGGAATTGTGTGTTATGTTCCAATTATTTATAGATTAGAACAATATTTTGCGATATTGTATGATTTAAATGGTCTATTTTATATCGCATTGTTTGATTTATTTCTATCACTAACAAGTGTTTGGTCACTAATTTGGATACATAAGAACTTCAGCGGAAAATATGTCCCATGGTCTCCTGACAAGCAAAACAAATAAAAACTCAATATGGCAGTTTGGAGTATTTTTTTAAACAACAAAAGGAAGGCAGTAACATGGAAGGAAATAACGCAATATTTGTAACCAAATTAACTATTGATTGTTGAAAGTTGAATGCATGCATCTGAAGTCATGAAGTAAAAAACTAGAAAATGGCCAATATGGGGGCCTAGACTGTTCATTTCATAAACATTTTCTTGAAAAAAAAATACCACGCTTAATTGGTGAATGAAACAAAAGATGGCCTGAGGACCCCGAATATGGGCACATATAGGGCGTATATGTCCCCTTTTACATCTATGCCGAGGGACGCCAAAAGCCCCGATGTCGTCATTTCCCGCCATCATTAATTATTCATCAGTAATAAGTTATCCATTATTCATCGTCCCCAATAGTCACTTCCGATCACCCCAACACTGTCACTAACAGTAAGCTGTATAATACTACTGGAAAGAGTAGAAGTTTGTCTAAAACAGCCATTAAACCCTTCAATATCTCTTAACTTAGTAGAAATCAATGCAGCGAAAAATTACCTGCTATGCATTTGTTAAAGTACGATTAGTTGTGGTTCTTATTTATGTTACTAGCTTCGGTTAATATATAAATGGCTAATACGTTGTCGTTTGCACATGGAAGTATTGGTTCACATGATTTGTTTCCTAAAACCTTAATTTCTTTCAAACTACACTGTTCACAACTGAAATCGCAACACCATAAAGAAATTGATGTATCCTTTTGAAATTTACAGAATATAATTGATCAATATGGAACAGGCCCACCGCGAGCGGCTATGCAGGATTGAATACGACAAAGCATCCCATCAATGAGATGGTCAGTGGTGTGTTGAGGGATGGAATTCCACAGAGTTTGCAATTGGGCTTGTAATTGAACATGGTTTGTTGGAATTGGACGTCCCCTTTATCGGTTACCCATGATGTACTAGATATGCTCAACTGGCGACAAATCCGGAGAATATGCTGGTCAATGCAGGATATCAAAACCTTGTAGACTATTCTTAGTTACCCGTGCAGTATGTGACCTGGCATTATTCTGCTAAAAAGCAGTCCAGGCCTAGCTAACAGATATGCCTGTACCACAGATTTCACAATGTCAGAGACGTATCGTTCTGACGTAATATTGCCAGGAGCGTAGACCAAAGGTGTTCGTCCACCAAATGTTATACCACCCCAAACCATAATACCACTTAGGGGGTCTCTGTGGTGACTGACAGAAAAGCTTCCTGGTGGCGTTGTTTAAAGCACCGTCATACGTGAGAAAAAAAATTGCCCAAAAAAATCGTGATTCATCAGTGAACAGAATACATCGCCATTCTGTCGACCAATTGGGTCTCATTTGACACCACTGTAGGCGCAGTAACCAGTGAAGACGTTGACACATTAGGCATCGAATATGTCGTCTACCTTGGAGCCCTGCCTCATACAAACGGTATCGAATTGTTTGCATCGAAATCACGTTACCTGTAGTGTGGGATAAATGTCGTTGTAACACGGTTGTTATGGTAAACGGTTCCCTTCCAACGCTTCTCAGATACATACGATCTTCACTTGGTGTGGTACAGATGAACGCTCCACTACCTGATTTTCGTGTCGTTTCGTTTTCTCTCATGAACCGTAACACACACTGTTGAACTGTGCTCACATCCCGATCCAATAGTTTCAGCTCACCTTTACAACCTGAAACCAATGAGACTGCAATTTAGCTGCGACATCGCTCCTCCTTGACCTGACGCTTTTATGCTGTTCGGCAAGACGTTACGTCACTATACGTAACGAAACAGTGATCATGTGCATATCTCGCATTGCTATTTCCATTCCCTGATTTATATAAAGCTGCACCTACAACTTTATGGTGTTGCGATTTCAGTTATGAGCAGTGTAATTGTCATATTTAGAATATATGTGTTACATTTTCCATCTATGCCTAGATAAGCCGGTGTCATTTCCCACCACCATTGATACATTATTCATTATTCATCGTCCCCAAGACTATCACTAACAGCAAGCTGTATAATATTACTAGAGAGACTGGAAGTTTGCCTAAAAGTGCACATTACTCCTTTCAATATATCTTAACTGGTAATGAATCAGTGAGGCTAAAAGTAACCTTATGCATTAGTTAAGGTAAGATTAGTTGAGGTTTTTATTTTTATTAGCAGCTTCACTCACTTAATATATAAATGGCTAATATGTAGTCGTTTGCACATGGGAGTATGTGTTCGCATGATTTACTTCCTAAAACCATAATTTCTACCTATTTTACAGCTTTAAATAGAAAGTACAAATTTACTTAGTACACTTAGTATTTACTTAGTACAAATTTCAAGAAATATCAGACAAAAATAGAACCGGTAAATAATGCATCTCTAGATGTGAAATCTGAGATGGGAGCGCGATAACTCTACAACAAATGAGATATCTCCATGAAATTTTATATATAGAAATATCATGTAATAATCCAGAGCATGATAGATACAGACTTTTTAATCTGCATGATTTGATCACGTGTGATTCAAAAATATATTGGTAGCATTTTTCTTTCTTTGGGAAAACTGTCATCTTCTACCATACTCGCTGAAAAACGCTTATGTCTTTGGGACCGTAACTACACAAATAGCCTCATTATAATATTGAATTGGGATAAGTTTTAAGGGGACGGTGGACGTTGAAATGAGCATAACTCGACTAAAGTTTTTAATATATAACAATATTTAACAACTGCTTAAGGATGGGATAGAGTCAATCCCAAAAGAAGAACCCCCCAAAAAGACAGGTATTTGATATACCTTATCCCAATCGCCTTATGGAAATCGCCGACAGAAGCATTGAAGCTGCTGCAGCAGGTGCAATGTTTCTGTCAGCGATTTCCATGGACGCCAATGCCTGCAAAGGGGGTCGAACTGTTTGGGATAAGGTATATCAAATACCTGTATTTTTGGGTGGTTCTTCGTTTCGGATTAACACTGTCCCACCCGTAAGCAAGAGGTTGAATGCATTTTTTTCGAAACTGAATTTAAAAAAGTTTCACATTTTTAAAATGCTCCATGCGTCTTAATTTTTATCGGAGATGCTTGAAATTTGGCAAGAAGACACCTTTCATACTTTTTAATGAAGCTGGGTATGCATTTTATAATTGGAATTTATTAAGGTAATATAAAGTGAATGAGCACCTAATTAAATGATGAAAATTAAGTTTCAATGCATAAAAATATTTTTAAAAAATTAACTTTCAAAGTGATTTAAAAATGAATACCCAAATTTGTTCATAATGTGTATTTGAGTGATCATAATGTAAAATTAATCAAAAATGTGAACAATTGGCAAGTAAGGAGCATTTTCAAATTTTCGTTAAAAAAATTAAATTTAAAAAAGAAAATACAAAATTATGACAAAATTAAAAAATATTTAATGGTATTTTTTATAGAAATGTTAAGAGTAATATTTATACAAATGTTCATGTTTCTAAGTTAATAAATAAATAAAAAGAATTTCAACGTCCACCGTCCCTTTAACAACAATTGCATAATACAGCTCAAGGGCTGCTAACGTATGGTTTTTGAGTTAACCGCAAATATATAAGAAAAAACATGACATCGCAACATTAAATATTTAAATAAGTGTAAATAACTAATCTATAATATTATTTGCTATCAGAAATGAACAAGGTAAAGTTGTACGAATTCTTAAATCTCCAAATTGTTTTTCATATTTCCATAATTTTTCTTTCCTTGTAATATACATTTTCTTTATCGAAAATCAAAACACGAAACATTATAAGAAGACAATTATATTGAAAAAATTTTTACATAAATAACTATTTTACATGGAATAGCAAATTTTAATACTGGGGACATAATGTATAAAACGCTAGCATTCGCCGTGTTCAATATATTGAACATTTTGGATCTCGAAAAGAGAAAGAATCATAAAAAATAAATATGCTCATTATTTTTAAATGCGTAAATTTTTTTATAAACTCTTTTAACCATAAATGATATGAAACTATTTAAGACGTTCTAAAGAGCCGTTATCATAGCCCCCACAAGGGGCTGGCCTACACGGCTACACCCAGGGGACCCGGGACAAATGGATGTGAGAGAGGGGCTTTTCAGGGTTTTCCTAATTGACTAATTGACAGCTGCTAAGAAAATCTGATGTGGGCAGCACATGACTTTCCCTGCAGACTTATATTAACGTTCTCTATATTTTAATTAAATTTATTTCACTTTTAATTAAATTTTCGTTCTCATTCGATAACCGGACTTATTTTCAAAGGTGGCGTAGAGAAAATACGGAAAACTAAAATATCTCGAGAACGGCTAGTCCTAGTGTAAAGGGGTTGGTCTTATTATTTTCGTCGTTAAAAATTACGTATTAAACGAGCATTTAATGGATATATTTGAGTATACCTAGTTCTTCAGTTTGGATTTTGACGATTTTTGCGGGCCATTTTGCAAAAAAAGGCAGGTTATTTTTTTTCGAATCGTACCAAAATCTAATCAGCACCAGGATAACCCACAAGTGACTCTTCTACCGAATTTTGTGAAATTCGGTCTAGTAGTTTTTTAGTTAGAGTGGATACAAGCTTTAGCGGGCCATTTCGCAAAAAAAAAGCGGGTTTTTTTATTCCGAATCGCACCCAAAACTAATCAGCACTAAATTCGCCCACAAGAGATTTACCTACCAAATTTTATGAAATTCGGTTAATTACTTTTTTAGTTAGAGTGGATACAAAATCTGCACAGACAGACAGACAGACACACAGACACACAGACAGACACTCAGACACACACACAGACGTCACGCTAACAATAGTGTTTTCGTATTCTAGAGGTCTCGAAACGTGTAGATCCGTCGAAAACTCGAGTTACGATTTTCGGCATGATTCCAATACTTTCCCTATACATTACAATGTATTGCAGGGAAAGTAAAAAAAAAAAAGTCACTGGTTTTTGTGACTTTGAGAAATTTGAAAAATAACAATTGTAACATGATTTATTTTTTTTTTTATCAAAGAGGGCCCAATTCGTGGCTATGTCCTTAACGTTTACTGTCATTAAAAATATGGCGTGATAAAAAAGATCAATCACGATCGCCGTACCATCGCATCCTTTCTATTTTTCCAGGAAGAAACACTACTTGTACTCAGGGACGCTGACAATATTTCCGGGCTCCTATGCAAAATCTTATGATCCTGTGCAACTCATACGCCCCCCATATATTATTAATGCTCAATTGCCCATGAATTTTTGGATGGTCGTTTTAATTTTCAAGGTCTCCCATGAAGGGAGGGGGATAAGTGGAACTAATGTTCAAAGGCCCGCAGCCCATAGAGGCCCTTAAAGAATTTTTGGCCAGGGGTCCTATGATGTGGGGCCATGGCCGTTATCGAGACATCAGAAGTTTTACTTCTCCACTTGGAGTGGAAAATTTCATAAAGGAATCAAGCCATTTGCGTAACATTTAGCATGTTTAATTTAATCAATCTAATCTTTGTGACTCTCAATACGATGCATGGATTCCCAAACTGCATTCATACTGGTTACTAAGATAACTTAGTCTAACAACAACTGAGGCCATACGCGTATTATCCCTTGGGTAAATGAAAGTTTCAACTGTTGAGATACAACCCGTTCACATTGCAAACGATAGATAACCTTGAAAGTGAGTGATAACGTTCTTCTCACAATGTTCAGGATTTCTGAAATGATACATTTGGCAAAACAAGTGTGGAAAAAATAAATATTTTATTCTATTTCTACCACTTTTATTTTCTAGTCAAACAGCAAATAATCTAAAAAATGAGTAGAATCACCATTATATGAAATCTGTCTTAACCGAAATTGATTTTAGAGCTTTTTTCATTTTATCTACTTTTTGAAATTCTATAGGCGGCGCCACGGGTAGTGCTGGGGTGCGTCAATACCTCCATTACAAACTGCTCAAACATTAATTAACAACTGCCCCTTATTCCAACAATTTTCAGTTTCTCTCTCTCTCTCTGTTTTTTTTAATCTTTTTTATTTATTTTATTTACGGATTTATAAATCTGAGATCAGATATTTTTATGGTTTCTGGCTAGACTTAGTTCCAAATGATTTCACATGCGCAAGGCTTCAATAAAGAAATATGTCGTGAACTATCTCCTATCAAAGATGGATACAGAGACGCAGTTTCGCACCGAGTTTAGCAAAACATTGTCAATATTCCATTGACCAGTCTGTGCTAGTGTATTTATAGTTTTCAATTTTTTTTTAGTATTTTTTACGAATTAAGACCATGTCTGTATCATCCAGAAATTGGTGGACAAACTATAATGAATTAAAATTCCATAAGTACACTATTTGTGATTTTTAAACTGTACATGCTTCACATGAGCATTCCCAATTGTGAGCCCCCCCCCCCCTCCAATGCATAGCACCCCCAATTGTAAAAGACTAGCGCCGCCAATGACTGTGATTCAACGGAAATCACTGGCTAAATCAGTGGTTTTTAAACTTCTTGGTCTCGGCCTCTTTTTACTCTTAAATATTACAGAGGAATCACCACATTGGATGGTTACTGTAACAAATGGCCCTCCCCCCCTCTTCCAAAGAAATATTTCTTATTTTCTGGAAAACAATACTAACAAATATAATACCAATATATAACAGTGATAACAAATATATTGTTTAACTTAGTAATCAAAATTATGATAATTTAATCTAACATATTTAATTTTAGTATAAAATACATATTTTAAAAAGAAATTAAGAATCTACATAAGGTACATTTTTAGCCGAAATATAACAAAATAAAACGGACAGACAGAAGGAAGGAAGAACAGACGGAGGCAATGGTTATTCTTAAAAGTGATATGTGTTTATTATATATGTTTCTCTATGAACTGATAGTGTCTATTGCAGTTTTTATGTTGACCTGGATTATTTTATTTAATTATAAAATAATTACACATATCTATGTATCATTAAAACATAGAGTTTAAAAACACAATATTACAGCGAGCTCTTTACCTTGTTGTCTTGCTTGCATCAACTCAAAAACTTCAATTTATCAAGAATGGTTGTCGTAGTACAATCGTTTTAATTTTCCAAATTGTCCATTTAAAATACCGTTGTCTTATAATCCACCAGAAAACGAATGACAATGCATGCATTAACAACCCTTAATGTATATTTTGAAGTAATCTCATGTATTTCCATTCGCTTTCTCACAGGAACTTTAAACATACATATACAATCCCTATCGCACTTATATCATATAGTATTTATTTTTTATTTTCCCTTTTTAAAAAAAGGGAATATTATTTTCCTTGTATCTATTTATGTTTTGATATATTTTCTAATTGAAAAGAACAAAATATTTCTAAAATTTCATATTTCATATCACACATTACACGTAAAATAAATGACTCAAACATATTTACAAATTTTCGACAAAAAGAACAATATATCTGCAAAACATACACTGCAAAACATTTTCTTTTTCATTTCGTTCCTAGATCTAATCGACGATCAAGAATGTTTTCTAATATGAACGAATTACCTTTATAAGATTCCGGGATTATAATTTTTTTCTAAATGAAAGTAAATACAATAAAAAGCTGAAATCAATACAATCTCCCCAGTGTAGAAAAATGTCATCGATTAATATAAGTTCAGCATTGATAGATTTCGTGATTTTCCCCATAGCCGTTAACAGCATTGCCAGCATGAAATCTTTCCTGTAACTTTATCGTGAAATCATCTCATAGAGCTCATACATGCAATGGCTAAACTTTGGAGGTCAATGTGGAAATAGCAGCAATTTTTTATTGTTATTGAAGGTTTCAGCTATTCCGTGCTGAAGAGCGCACAAAAAGCTCAAATACGATCCATAAATGTTTGTATTCGCCATCCTATCACTATTACACATACAAATTAGTTTAAACCTGGCTAAGTGACATTTTTCCTGGAAAGGCCATCAGACGGGACTGGACCAAAAGTTTCCCATTATCGGCTTGAGCCAGATCGAACCAAGACTCACACATTTTTTGGCTTAGACCAGTCTCTTTCATTAGGTTATATTTGTGTCTTTTATACAGTCGGGCTGGGCTTGATAAAAGTATAAAATGCCTACCCATACAAATATCTAATTTATGCAGTTCATGACTAATGAAATCAAATGCACCACCATTAGCTACCGCTAAGTATGCGAGTCAAACGACAACACCACTTGCCTGTTGATTTTGACTGAGAAAAAATATAACTCAAATATATTTTTATATTTTGAACACGGAGAACTATCTGCGCTGAATATCAGATATCCGTGTTTAGACAAGTGACTTTGTTTCAAAATGGAACAAATTGGATAACTTTACGATTAATTTTAGTTATTAGTTAGTTTTCCTATGAACAAAATGTGTTTCAGCTACATTGATAAAATCTCGAGAGATATAAACGAAAATGTAACACTTCTCAAAAGACCTATCTGTATTTCGCTGACTTATCGAACTCAAGACATAAATACGCAAAAGACACATAAATGCGGAAAAAGCAAATAAATTGAATCACCAGGCATATTCCTCAACCACTGAAAGGAAATAAAAGTAAGGAATGTGACATACGAAAGTTATAAATAAAGCAAGAAAATAAAATAAAACACTACTTCTCAGGCCAAGACAATTACTTTAAATCATAGAGTCAGACTTTTACATTGGACGATTCTTCGCTCCACGGAGTACAGATATTGCAATTTTCTTCGAACAAAAGAAATAAAAAAATGGTTCCATTAAGAAGCCACACTGAGAACTTTCTTCTAGTACAGAGACCACTATTTTACGCCTGGTAGAATATGGTACAGGTTTTTAAGCCTTTTATTGAGCTAGTTCATCTTGGGGGTGGCAAAAACATTTCGGACATCACTTTTTGAAATTTTTTATTGGTTGTTATTTGCTACGTTCCAACATTTCCATGTGCTTGACTTCAAACAGGCGCTTGGGGATATTAAGCTCGAAAGATATTTTACACTCAAAATGAAAATATGTTTTATCATAATTCAAAAATGCACTTACTGTGAAAAAATATGTTTCCTTGAACTGCATAAAACAATGTGGCTTATATTTATTCGATATTTTAAAGCTTATGTATGTTTTAAGTAAACACGTTTTGACTATTTTTGGAGTGATGTCCATTTGTCTGTCTGATGCCTGCAGTCTATTTCCTGTGTACAAGATAGCAACCACAAATATTAAGGTTTTTTAACGAAGCTTTATATATTTTGTTGAAATTGTTATCAAATTTGAAACTTTTGTCAACTGTTATAGAAAAATCTAGAAATAGACATAATTATTTTTTAATTTGAACGAAAACTTTGAAATTTATTTATTTATTTATTCATTTTTAACATGGTAGCATAGGACAAAATTTGACATAATCATGCATAAAAGGGCTTATTTATGGCTTAATGATCATGAGACACAATAGTTTCAATCACTATTATGAAAAATAGCCGTGATAAATATTTTTTGTTCGTGACGTCATTAGCACCGCCTTGGGGGGAAATTACCCCCTGGGGGGCACATGGTCATGCATGGTGTCAATCGAAAGATTTTTTCAAGTCCTTTAAAGTGAAGGGTAGCACTTTATGGTTGTAATAATTTGAACTCACAAAATTGATTTTTAAACTTTTTTATGTAAAAATTCAAAACATCTAATTCTGGTATAAGAAAGTCTAGTTAAGTCACACCCCCAGTGAAATATATTTTTAATTTAATTTAATTGCAATTTAAAATAGTATACCTTCCGTATAAAATACTTATTTTCAAAGACAATTGCATTTTAATAAAATAATTACAAACAACAGAATATAACGTATTTCCTTTTAAATTCAGTAAACATGTAAAACTTCAGAACATTGCTTACTGAATGAAATATGAATGTCAGATATTGTATCGCCATACCCTCTTTATCGCCCGTTGTCAGTGATCTTAACCTTCATCTGAATTGACATGTGGCTTGAAAAAGAAATTCGAGTAAAGGACCCAGTTGTCGAAAGTGTTAATATTAAGTTCAGGACTTTGTTAAGTAAAGTTTTCCAGGCTGATTCTAAAGACAGAAACATCATTTTCTTACGATAATTGCAAGTTATCCTACAAATTTTGTATTATCAATCAAATGAGAATATTAAAACAGAGAAAAAAAAATCTGATGTGAACAGCACATGATTTTCCTTATATAATGCAATGAATTTAATACTTTTACAGTAAAAAAATAGATTATTTTTTAGTAGATATTTATATTCTTTCCAAGATATTGAAATTTCGTCAATAAGTCGTCATTTTTATTGATTTAGAATTATTTTTATCCATTTGGCGAGTTTTTCGTTAATGTAGCTACATTTAAAAAAGTTGCCAAGATGGCGACATTCCACCAAATTCTTCGCCAAAATCTTGCCACTCGTTATGGACGAAGAAATAAGTCATTCTTGCAGCAGATAAATGACTATTGGCGTTCATATACAGAAGTATTACTCAAAGTTTCTTTTTTCCATGAATGAAACGAGCTAGATCTACTAGAATGATGTCACCCAATTTATCGCATGGTATTACATATGAAAAGTGAACATGTTTTTCATTAAGAAATATTTTTTTTTATTTTATATGATTTTTTGAAATTTTTTTTGAAAAATGTGCAATATCTCAAGAACTGTTCATGTTAGCGTTCTAAAATTTATGTCAATCGTTTTCTAATGAAAAATTACATAAGAAATGTCTATTTGCGTAACTTTATTAGTGGTTTTGATTTTTTGACGATTTTAGCGATTTCAGACATTTTAAAATTTACCACAATACTACATGAATTTATTATATATGAAAACTTACTTCATACATGAAGGTTTACTTCACAGAAAAAATGAACTTCATTTAAATGACGGCATTGAAATATAAATTGTCTGGTTTAAACATCTCTAAAATGCGATATATTCCTCGGTAATAATTTTAGTATTATCATTGTACTACGATAATTTATTATATTTGAAACTTTATCGAAAACAACTGAAATTCATTCAAATGACGTCATAGAAAAAATAACAAGCCTGGCTCTCTCTATAAAGGCAGCATTTCATTCATTAACAATTTCCCATTCATTTCATTCATCACAATCCTATAATAATTTATTTTATTTTAAAATTAAGACCATGGAGCTACAAGTATATAACTCCATGCTTAAAACTTCATCGAAAAAAATCGTCCTTCTCTTTGTAAAATCGATAAATATTTCTTCCATATCAGCTATGTAGATTCCATGAGCTAAATAATTTTGAGTTAAAGATATAAAGCAATTCTAATACAACTCATTCTACATATTTTGCTGTTTACATTTTACATAAGTGAAAAATAGGCTTCGTTTTAGAAATAATCAAATTTGGATGAGCATTTAAACTCAAATATATTGTAATTGGGTTGTTTCAGTATGTAGATGCACAGAACTTAAGCAAACATAAAGTGGTTTTAGGACGGATACAACACTCAATATGTATTAAAAAGAACTTTAAAAATCACGATTTTGAGACAAGTTGAATGCCATGTATCATTTTGAAGTGGGTCACGTGATCTTTTCATATCATGGTCACGTGATCGCTTCATATAAGATGTGTAATTATAATTTTAATTTTTTTTTAAAACTACTGAATATATTTCGCTGATTTTTTTTTATATATTTTATGGAACAATTTGAATATTACCTAAAATTTTCGAAGCAATTTGTGAATTTTAAATTTGCTTAAAAAATGTTTGAAAATTTAGGTCCCATGGGGTTCTATTTCATTTTTTCATCCCGGACTTAATCCTAAACGAATTGGGTGATATTATTCATTTATATTCCCATAGGTCCTACAGACCGTCTGAACAACATACTAAAATTTCATTTTGATTAAGTCATTTTTACGGCAGTTATCATGCTAACGGACAGACAGACAGATAGACAGAATGAACAAAGTCATAATCACTTTTCAACTTTGTTGTAAAGTGTTAATAAATATGGTGAATATGGTCAAAAGTAAACCAC
Organism: Amaurobius ferox; assembly: GCA_951213105.1. Classification (NCBI taxonomy): domain Eukaryota; kingdom Metazoa; phylum Arthropoda; class Arachnida; order Araneae; family Amaurobiidae; genus Amaurobius; species Amaurobius ferox. The sequence continues at coordinate 91,926,531 of OX578134.1, forward strand.
TTCAATCGCGTCTTTTTACAGTTTTATGTGATGAAATGGGATCAGAGCATCAAACTTTGCTGTTCTATACTGAAATTCCATACTAAACTGTTAACATATAATCATGTAGATATTATATTTTAACAGTTTGATTTTAGCAAACGTTAGCAGTTTGATATGTTCAGTGTTTTATAGCATCATACATGCTTAAAAATATATCGAAAACATTTATCACACGTATATTTAGTTAATTTTGTGGTTTAGTTATATTTCTTAGTGTTGGTAAAACCTTTAATTCAATTGACTACTAAAAGACTACTTTTTACATGAATATTTATTTTGGGAGCAGGTGGTAAGTATTCAAGGTCCAGAGCTGATGTCTCCCCTCCCCCCTTCTTGAAATAGGTCCAGGATCCTGATGAGGTAGAACAGAAGAAATATTTCACTTCTATCCGAAATTCTAAATTAAAACTGTAGGGTCCACTTCAACTAAAGACGGAAATATTATCAACCTAGTTGCTCAATGTATACAGGTTTTACGAAATCACTATTACTTGCATAGTGTAAAGAAATAAATACTGACGGTGTATCTAAATCTTAATTCAGCAAATATTTAATTTAATTAAAAGTTTACGTTCGCCTTTGAGGTATACAAAAATGTCATCATTTTTGTGAAAACACAGTTCACCAAAGAAATAAAACTTTGCAAACATTAGAAATAACAATTTTTCTACAAAGCAAAATACTTTTAATTTGCAAGAACTGAGTAATTAAAAATTCAAATCAGCGCTTCTCTACAACTATATAAAATGTTTATTTCTTACAGATTATTAAAGTCGAATTCTTACCATAATTACAGAGTTGATCAGGTCATTACACTATCAAAAACGCAGCAAAATCATAATTTAGAAGACAATTACATTTTTTTGAGAAAAATGCAGCTATCACAGTAAAAATTTTCTGGAATTGTATCCTTTGTAGTGCTGCCATCTACAGTTGTTTTCTTACATCTGAAACGAATTAGTTAACTTTATGAAGAACAATATATTATTTAACATTTTATCTATTTAATATTAATTTACGCTAGCAATAAATGCAATGGTTCTATTTTTATTTAGTTTATTTCTAAACTTTTTAATTACGCTTCTTATTGCCTTACACTTGATTTTTGATAGATTTTAAATTTTAATAAAGATTATTAACGAATTGTAAGTTTAAAGGAAATAATAAAATGAATAATAAAATGAATAATGAAATAATAAATAAATTTAAAGGAAATTATAATATGATTTAAAAATGATACGAAAATTTAGTTACATAATAAAAATTCCTAAAATATTTAGTTATTTACAATGGGATCTAAGAAGAGTAAGACATAAAATTACAATTCAATTAATCTGGGAAGAAAAAAATATTTATTTTTGATTTTTGAACTTTTATATGTCGATCAGTGAAGGATTCTAAAAATATTTGACTTGGTTTTGTTATTCAATTAATAGTAATATAATGAAAAATATCCATATGCCATTATAAGAAAAATCTGATATTAGCAGCATGTGACTTGCTGTATGAGCCTGTACTCATATCCTTCTTTCTATATACATTCCGTAATGTAAGAATTTAATTTATGTTTTATCACGAAAAATAACGTTTACAATGGATAGTTATTTAAAATTATATCCAATGAAAATTTTCCATTATATCTAATAAAACCGTTTCCATTAAAACAAATTTTCCCGTTTAGTGAAACATATCTATACCAGTTTATTTATTTAAAAAACATTTGTAAATGATTTTTTCCCCAATATTCATAACCTTAATATTTTTAGTAAATCTTGACTAACTGTGAAAGCAAAACATTAAGTGAAATAAGGAATATTTTTTATAAAATGTTCATGATTAAAAATTCACGACAGCGTTATTCAGCCATATTATTCGCATAAGCACAAAACCAAAAATATTCTAATTACGCTAGTCGTGTCGTAATGTTTTATTTATTTTATACTTATTTTTTTTTCTTTATATCCGTTTACTTATTTGTTCATTATTTACTTTATCATACAGTCCCATGGACCTTAGTTTTAAAGGATTAGTGCGTAATTATTTTTAAAGATAAAAAAAAGCTGATGTGGGCAGCACATGAATTTCCCTACAGAATGCAATGACTTTACTTTTTTCAATGAGACAACATAAAAATGTTTTGAGAATATACATTTCTAGATGACAACATAAAAGTATATTGAAATACCTAGTTCACTTACATTTTATGCAAACATAACTTTACAATTAGAAACAATGCTAGAATCTGCTAAACAATATTGTTGCGAACATGCAATATTCCTTTTGGCGCCCCCTCTTTCGTCCATCTCGAAGGCCAGGCGAAGAAAACACAGTCCATGACTTCGGCATGACGCGGGCCCAGGCTTTCTCAGGATTTCCCAGTTATAAGAAGGGTTGCCAGATTTGGCAATTTATCGCCAAATCTGGAAACCTTTGGCAATTTATCGCCAAATCTACTATTTTTTTAGTAGCTGCTGTTTTGTGAAATTACTTTCGTCAACATTCTGTGAATAATATCAATTATTCTGTGAAATTAGTGGCGCATTTAAGTAGTGTTTGATTGTATATTGTTCCTGTTTACTTTGTGCTTGTGAATAAACGTAAACTTTGTGTTTGTGAATAAACGTAAACTTTGTGTTTGTGAATAAACGTAAACTTTGTGCTTGTGAATAAATGGAAATCTGGTAACCTTTGGCGATTTATCGCCAAATCTACTTTTTTTTTAGTAGCTGCTGTTTTGTGAAATTACTTTCGTCAACATTCTGTGAATAATATCAATTATTCTGTGAAATTAGTGGAGCATTTAAATGGTATGCTTGATTGTATATTGTTCCTGTTTACTTTGTGCTTGTGAATAAACGTAAACTTTGTGCTTGAGAATAAACGTTCTTGTATACTGCGTATACACCCCCCCGATTCTAGAGGATATGTGTCGTAACAATATAGTCCATTATATTACAAGATTTTAAATTAATCACTTTGGCTTAATTTCCGCAACTTTATCATCAATTTTGCCAATTTTGCAATCGTTTCGTCAATTTGGCAGAATATTCAAAAAGTCGCCAAGGTAGCGATATTTTTTCAAATTAATCGACAAGATCGTTAAATTTATTGCCTAGTGTTACAGAGCTGGCGATACTTATTAATGTTCGTTTTTCTGGAATTGTTTAGACATTTAAAAAAAAAAAAATCCATTTAATATCTCAAGAACGGTAGAAGCTAGTGTTCTAAAGTTTTTGTCATTCGTTTTTAATACAAAAATACATATAAAATGTTTTTTTTATTTAACACTATGGGATGTCCTGATATTTTTATTATTTGTTAAAAATTTCATTTGTGAATTTGGGTGGGGGGGGGGGGGAACATTTGGTCACGTTTGAAATCCATAAAGTTTCAGTACTCACATTTCGTAATAATTTTACTAAATTAAGACCAAAAGGCCCCATTTTCTAGTGAGATATCTCTACGAAAGAGTCACGGACACACACATACATGCATCGCCTCAAAAACTTTCGAATTGAGTTCGGGGATGCTTGAAGCGTGTCCTTTTGCCGAAAATTCGAATTCGAAATGTCGACATTGTCACAATACTTTCTCACTACATTGTACTATGTATATACGGAAAATAGAAATTCTCAAAATAATTTTTCTTGAATTGTATTTATTCTTCTTTATTTCAAGGCTTCTATAGCCCTTATTTCTCGAAACCGATAACTCTGGCAGAAACTCCAGGCAATGCATTCATTTGCCACTTATGCTCAATTGAAAAGCATTATCGAAAATTATATATTTAGAAATATTACATGCAGTAGAAATACGTTGGTCGCTTTGTAACATTTCAGTTACTTATTAAACACTGTCGCAATACTCAATAGCAATACTATTATGAATCACGAATTCACACAACAGCAAAAGTGTTAAAATAGCTATTATCAAATTGGCAATCAGTTTTAACTACCTGTATGTGCAATATTATTTGAATATACGACGATATTTGAACAGAGAATTGGATTAATTATTTAAATAAATAATTACTAACTAAAATTTATAATTAGTTATTTTTATTTTATAATCATAATTTAACTGAAATATAGTGGTGTTTAAATGCAATATTGTAATATTGAAAAGTGCATAGACGAGAATTACTTCCCTATGTGCTAAAATTGTTATATATATAACCCTCTAAGAGAGAAAAATATTTATTCAACTTACTTTTCTTAAATCGGTAGAAAATTGTTCCTTTTTACAGTATTGTGTATAATTATTAATCCATAAAGTAGCATTATTACCCCGTAGTTAATTATTGCTTCATATAATAGCATTGCTATTGAGTATTGTGTATAATTATTACTCCATATTAAAGGGGGACCATATATTGATAATCAACTTGTAATAAATTAATTAAGATCATGTTATGTGATAAATAATTATCCGTATTTTTCTATAGAAAACCCTTTGTAGATATATGTTTTACTGTTTATTACAATTGTACGATTTATTTAAAAAAATCTGATGTGGACAACACATGACTTTCCTTATATAATGTAATGAATTTACTACTTTTACAGTAAAAAAATAGGTTTTTCTTATAGTAGATACTAATATTCTTTCCAAGATATTGAATTTTCGACAATTAGTCGTCATTTTCATTGATTTAGCGTCATTTTCATTGATTTAGCGTCATTTTTATCCATTTGGCGAGATTTTCGTTACTTTGGCAAAATTTCAAAAAGTCGCCAAGTTGGCGACATTCCGCCAAATTCGTCGCCAAAATCTCGCCAAGCGTCATGGACGAACAAATAAGTTATTCTTAGAACAGAAAAATGACTATTGGCGTTCCAATACAAAAGTATTACTCAAAATATATTTTTTCATGAATGGAATGAGCTAGATCTACGAGAATGATGTCACCCAATTTATCGCATGGTATTACATATGAAAAGTGAACATGTTTCTCAATAGGAAATATTTTATATGACTTTTTAATATTTTTTTTTTAAAAATGTGCAATATCTCGAGAACGGTTCATGTTAGCGTTCTAAAATTTATGTCAATCCTTTTCTAATGAGAAATTACATAAGAAATGTCTATTTGCGTAACTTTATTAGTGGTTTTGATTTTTTGACGATTTTTACAAAATTTTATTCGAAAATTTAGGGGAGTTCTGAACATTCGATTACGCATGAAAACAATAGGCTTCCAGTGTTTACGGATTGTGATTTTTGTACCAAATTTGGTTCGAATCGGTCCATTCGTTCGTCAGTTATCGTCTCCACAGACTCACTGACACACACACACACACACACACACACACACACACACACACACACACACACACACACACACACACATACTTTCACACACAACACACACACACACACACACACACACACACACACACACACAGATATCACTTCAAAAATGTTTGATTCGTGATCAGGGATGCTTGAAACGTGCTCTCCCGTCGAAAACTCAATTTCGAATTTTCGACCCCGCCACAATACTTTCCTTATACATTATGTATATAAGGAAAGTAAAAAATGATTTGCAAACAAATTGGACATAATCATTTGAATATGACCATACTATTATAATCCAAAAATTACGTAACAAGGGTTACTAGACCTCTCAAATATAGAATATACACATTAACGTACAATCCAAACTACATCCGTCCTTTGTTCTACTACCGGGATAATTAATTACAATTGCCGTCCCCGTCTTTAACTCCCTTATCGATTCTAAATAAGGTCTGCGGTGAACTTACGTCACTGGGACGCTTTATAATACTTTGCAATTATTTGAGTATTGGTCTTTCATTAAAATTAATGACCGCAGCGTTTACCTTCATGGGCAGATTTTAGCTACAAGTGCACTTTATTGGGTAATTATAATTTATACACACATCTCATCTTACAGTCACCGGATATATTTATCAAAATTACGACAAAGGGTTTGTTGTCTTATTGACTGCGCAAATTCTATATCACAATTGTGAAAAGTTAGATGTTGAATTGGAATCACGTGCCCATTGCAGTAAGAGGATAGTGGACATTCAAAAAAATCGAAATTTACTTCAAAATGTTGAACACGTAAAGATTGTAATCCACTAAAAATTCCAATCAAATGTGCACTGTTAATGTGTTTTTTCTCAAAGTAAAGTTTTCAAGATTTTCATAACTTCAAAATGTCCTATTGAGCTCAAAGAAGAGCTCCATCAATAGACAAAATTAGTATGGGTTTTGAAATTGAGTAATTAGTTAAAAAAAATTCAAATATTGGGCATCAAAATCTCTATTAGAAATGCATAAGTGTTTATGTTATTTAATATATTCAATATGTATTGTTTTCAGAAACCAGAGTCCCGTGAAGCCATGGACATATTTTGCCTTGTTCGCGCAGTTTAAGTTTGTGGTGGGGGTATCATGGTGTGGGGTATATTCTGCTGGTTTGGTACTAGTGTTTCCGGAATGTGGGGCATCATCCATGGAGTACTTGAACATTCTTGCAGATCACGTCCATCCTGCAATGTTACATTTTTACCCAAAAGACCACGGTTCTTTCATGGACGATAATGGGATCATCCACCGCGCAAGAACCGTGCAAAAGTGGTTCACAGAGCATGATTCTGACTCATACCATATACCCTGGCCACCGCAAAGTCCAGATTTAAGTCCTATGCAGAACGTTTGGACCATGTTGGAAGAACATACCTGAAAACAATCTCCTCTACCATCAACTTTTACAGGGGCTTAACATCTGCTTGTCCAACGCCTGGAATTCCTTGGACTAAAAAGTACTCCAGAACCTTATGGAATCCATGTCTAATCGCATGCGTGTTATAATTCAAGCTAAATGGGGACCAATAAAATATTGAACCTGAATATCTACTCCATTGGCCGGGGTCAGTAGAATGTTAATCCCAGTATTAAAAATGAGTAGTCAAATTAATTGCCACAGGTAAGCACTATACATCGTGTGATTGGAGGATACGAGTTGAAAACAATATGAATCATCTCGATTTTGGATCAGTTAATATTTATCACCGAATGAAGATAAGTCCGTATATCCCCAAAATAACTACATATTTTATTGCGTTTTCTCTGTGCGTACTCACCCTCACCAGAATCGTATCTTCCATTGCACTAAGCTATTTACACATATATAACTTCCTTCTTAATCAAAGATTTCTAAAGAATTAGATTATAGAAACTACCCCCTCATTTGTTCTACTCGATTGCTTTGAAAGATAAATACTAATTATTTATGCTGTTCTCAGTCTTAAAATTCTGTATCGATTCTAAGTAACGTTTGGAGTGAACCTACTCGAATGTTTCATAAGTCTTTGCGGATAATCGAGTATTGGTCTTTCATTAAAATTAATAGTCGTGCAGCATATTTACGTAACTTACAGATATTTTCTACAACAGCATTGGTAATTTATGTACGCGTTCGCTTTTGTAGTCATATAAAGTAAATTTGTTTTAATTTTCATAAAGATTATATTCCTTCCTGTCTACGCAAGCTTTAAAGAGGTTTTGTGACAAACTATTATTGGCTGTTTCCGGCAGATTTTATATACTTGAGTTATACATAATAGAAAAATAACTTATGTAATAACATTCCAGTGCCATTTATGATCTGGAATTCAAATATAACTTAAGAAATATTATATTTTATATTCCAGAAACAGTGAAATAATTAACTAATCAGGAAATACAAACACATTCAATACCTAAATTATACAATTCAATTTGTGTGTATTTAAGGAGAGGGGGATTACAAGGTCTTAAACTCTCTTTCACCTCGAAAAATATTACTTAAATATCCTTATGATGGCATAAAATCGTAGTTTTGGTTAATTTTTGTCATATCCCATCAAACCGAAAATACCCTGAACGTCCATCAGTTATGTGTCTAAAATATGCCACAGGTGTACTGTCCACAATTTGTTTAATAAAATATCGTGTCAAAATGCAGCATTTTATGAACACATTTATGATGTTTATATACAATAGTAAACACGTCACACAAATTAATCACAGTAAGGTCACATTCAAGTCACTAATGTGATGTCACATTGTGTCATTAATGTTCAGTGACAGACACACGTCATAAAAAGTAGTCACTGTAACGTCACAGCATCATCACAGTATCATAGGCGACGTCGCATTTAAGTGTCATATCTGTGTCGTTACATTATGACCAAGATGAGACATGACTGCAACTTTAATGTGGTGGTGATCTTTGTTGTACGGTATAAATGTATATATTTATTTATACTAAAACATTTTTCAGGTGGCAAGAATGTTCAAAGGATGCTGTATAGAAACTATGCACAAATTAATTGTTCTGCACATATCCATGCAAAATTTCTGGTTTCTATCCTTACGCCTACCAAATTTCACTTCGGCTATCTACATTTACTCCACAGCAGCGGTTTCCACGATGTTTGGGTCACAGAGCACTTTTAACTTTTATAAATTTGTAGAACACTTACATTGTTGATTGTAGTTCTTAAAACTTACGGTATTAATATTCAAAAGCGTCCTATCAAAAAAAAAAAAACTATAAAATGCGTATTAGTTAACAGTAGTGAACAAATAATATTCATTATATTAAATTAAAGTGTCCAATGTAAGATAATACTGACTGAACAAGTGAACAAATAGTTATTCAATAGAATAATTTTCAAATTTGGCGTAAAGTGCACATTATTACATTAATGCGACAATATTCAATGTAACAAAGTATTTATGTTGTAAAATACGGTATGAATCAAAAGTAATTCTGCAAAGTTCTTTCAAATTGGATAAAAATGCAGATTATTAAATTAATGCGTCTGTGGCAGCAGGGACTCTTCGCCTTCAAGCATCGATCGACCATGCTAGGAATCAGGTCTGTACCTGAATTAAATGTTCTGACCCGGGGCTAGCTTTCGTTTTGCTCTTATAGTGTCGGTCTAGTAAGCTCAAAGTATCGGGTCCCGTTAGTGTCTTCGCAAGAGAATAGGTAATTCCAGAGGTAACTTCAAATGCAACATTTTACGGACATGCCATTTGGAAGGTAGTCTGGTCAGTGTTACACAACAGAGGATGAATGACAATAATCGCACTTATGGGGAAGAGATAAGAGTGAAACATACACGATGTTTCATTACAGGAGCGAAGGAGGAATATTTTATTTGCTCATAATTTTAGGAGTATTTAATTTATCTTGTTTACTGATCAGAATTCCATTTTGATAGGACAAATATCAGACAGCAGAGTTAAAACGACAATTTATAAACATAATTTGAAGTATTATAATTTTGAAGGACAGCTAAAGTCTTACAGCTCTCTTTATAGCATAGCCGATTTATTACATTTGCTATTTCCAGTCATTAGGCATCATTTGGAAGTCAGCGGAAAATTTGAAGTGAATTAGTGTTGATCAAAAACTTTCAAATATTGTGCAGCTAATTGAGTATCGGCCTTTCATTAAAATTAATGACCATGACGTTTACACTTATGCACGAATATTTAGCAGCCAAGTGCACCTGATTGAACAATTGCATCTCATTCTGTAGTCTACCAAGACATCTTTATCATAATGAAGATAAGAGTTTGGAGTCATTCAGATAACGTAAATTTTAAATGAGTATAGTGAAAGTTAGATGAAGTGGAGTCTTCTGATTCTGATAAGCACTTTAGTTTGCAGTTTCAATCAGATCATATTTCAATGAACTCCGTAAAATATCGTAATCTTAGCAGTAATTTACAAAAATTACTATTTATTATGAAAGTATGCATGCTCGGATTTCATGCACCTTGTCATTAAGCATTGTAATTAAGATTTTTATCTGCTTGCAATTCTAAATATTGCTATTTTGAAATTTCGCGAGTGATTATTTTAACTAAATTTAGAGTATTTCTCTGAAATGAAAATACGTTTTAATTTTTCTAACAATACAGCTTTCCTATTCCGTTTTGGCATATCTATTTAAATATTTCCTGATAATTCATTCTATATATCTATATTGATGTTTATTATCTCATTGTTTAAAAATAATTCAATATTCGGTTCCAGAAACGGACTTAATTTAGGGAGGAGGAAGCAAAGTTATTATGCAGCCCAGCATAATTCTCATTTCAGGATCAAGATATTATAGACTCGAACCAGTGAAAAGAGCATGTCAGAAAAATGATTACAAGAGCGCAATTGAAATCTTGTGTTCTCAATTTGGAGTGAAGCACGAACACATAGACCTTTAGATCTAGTTGTTGTTGAGACCCAGAGCGTCGTCCGACCCACCACAAAGGTGTAAAGTAACCTTTTGGACGGCCGGGAAGTACCTTTAGATCTAGTGTAATTTTTCGATTTGAAAATGAAGTAATAATGTAAACATTAAGTCTATGACTTTGGTAGTAGATTGACTAATGATAATCACTAGTATAAGATGTTGAACTTCATAGATTCATAATACCTTTAAACAAAACGTAATAAATAAATGCTTAGAACCATTAAGATATACTTCAAATAAGATGATAAAATACATTTTATAACACGTAACAATAACTGACGGCAGAGTTTATCTACTGAAGTACAAACTATTTTTACTTTCCTTATATAGATAATGTATAAGAAAAGTATTGTGACGGGGTCGAAAATTCGAATTCGAGTTTTCGACGGGAGAGCACGTTTCAAGCGTCCCTGATCACGAATCAAACATTTTTGAAGTGCTGTCTGTGTGTGTGTGAAAGTGTGTGTGTGTGTGTGTGTGTATGCCAGTGAGTCTGTGGAAACGATAACTGACGAACGAAAGGACCGATTCGAACCAAATTTGGTACAAAAATCACAATCCGTAAACACTGGAAGTCTATTGTTTTTATACGCAATCGAATGTTCAGAACCCCCCCTAAATTTTCTAATGAAATTTTGAAAAAATCGTCAAAAAATCAAAACCGTTAATAAAGTTATGCAAATAAACATTTCTTTTGTACTTTTTCATTAGAAAACGATTGGCATGAATTTTAGAACGCTAACATGAACCGTTCTCAAGATATTGTACATTTTTCAAAAAAATTATCAAAAAGTCATATAAAATTAAAAAAAAATATTTCCTATTGACATGCTCACTTTTCATATGTAATACCATGCGATAAAATGGGTGACATCATTCTCGTGGATCTAGCTCGTTCCAATCATGAAAAAAGATACTTTGAGTAATACATTTGTATTTGAACGCCAATATTCATTTATCTGCTGTAAGTATAACTTATTTCTTAATGCATAACGCTTGGCGAGATTTTGACGACGAATTTGGCAGATTGTCGCCAACTTGGCGACTTTTTGAAATGTTGCCAAATTAACGAAAATCTCGCCAAATGGATAAAAATGACGCTAAATCAATGAAAATGACGATTATTTGTCGGAAATTCAATATCTTGGAAAGAATATTAGTTTCTAATATAAGAAAATCCTATTTTTTTTAGTGTAAAAGTAGTAAATTCATTACATTATATAAGGAAAGTCATGTGTTGCCCACATCAGATTTTTAAATATGTCATTATTCAGTGATTAAAACTTTTATATTTTAAAATTTTTAAACTAACCAATTCAACAAAATTGAGTTTCTTTCTTCAGATATCCGTAATTTAAATATTGGGTAACTTAAAAGGACAAATAAAAGGACAATATTGGAGATCGACATTATTCAAATATCCATAATTTAAATATTACGAAACTTAACAGAACACGTAGCAGAATAATACTGGGCATGGCCAATGGCCATTCTTCAAATATCCATAATTTAAATCTTACGGAACTTAACAGAACACATAACAGAATAATACTGGACATCATCATTGTGGATTAAAAATGTGTAGGCCCTCAGTCCAAGAATATTTTAGGGTCCCCTTTGTATATGGTTTAATCATTTAGCAATTTAAAGTTTACAGACTATTTTCTGAAATACAAAACTAAAAAGTTAAAAATATATTGATATCCTTAAAGGACATATTTAGCCAATTATGTTTTTAAATTACATTTCAGATATTTAATTTTAAATAAAATGAAAACATGAAATAGCGTAATTGCATGCATTCCATGATCTTAGGTTATATCATTCTCTCTTAGAAAAAACAGAATATTCAAACAAATTGCCGCAACGTAAATCTTTCTCCATTTCTTTGATAATAGTATAAATTAAAAACATTGTTAACATTTATGAAGAGGTAAAAATGATATTCAAATAAATGAAGCTAATATATATTTTTCTTTTCTTTTCTATGTTTCTTCAATGTTTATAAAAATTCTAAAAAAAAAAATTTTTGATAAAATATTAACTGTATGAATACTATAATGATATTCGAACTCGGAAATTGCATTTTCTAAAGCAACATGAATTTGTCCAATAAATTCATCTATAATAAATCATCAGAAACATTTTCATTTATTCACTTTCAATGGAAAGATAAAATTCGACAGAATATTTAAGTGGATATTTTCCCTCAAATAGTTCTAATTATTTTAACATTTATTTTTATAAAAGCACAAACATTCCTTTTCTCCGCATGCATATGTAGCAGCAGGGTGAAATCTCCAATTACAGAAAGAACCAGATGCTTAGAACTTTGATCTGTAGGTTAACATAAGAAACCAGACGCAAACGATTGGAGGAGAAAATATCTTCTCAAGCGGTTCAGTAATGTACGTATTCTTAGATCAGTTTTTATTATTGAGGATGTTCTTTTATCTGTAGCAACTTAACACCTGGCTCACCGTGGCCTAGTGGATAATGTTGACTTCGACATAACACATCCACATAAACTTGGCTCTAAAAGCTTTCTTCATTTTCAGAAAAGTTAGAGTCATTTTGATTTAGCAAGAATAACATAAAAAATACTTTAGTCAATACATTCATGCATCTGAAAATATCTGAGATCCCCGAGGTTGGGCTCACCTTGATTTAATGGATTTTCAGGCCATTGGCATAACAGATAAAGCCCGGACTCTTTCACAAGATTTCAGTATAGGTTCCCCTTCACATTATTTCCATGACATTTACAGTAATTTTCAGTTTCCTTTGCGAAATCAAAGGCCGCCTTGCATCGAGTCCTTTTTGCATTTCTGGCTTTGTAAGTTTAGAAATTAAACAATTGAACTCGCCACTGCAGATAGTACATGCACAGTAATTTACTCTGCGAACTTCAACCGTTCATTATTTTAGTAGCCAGAGCTGTAAGATACATTAATTATAATCGATGTTCTTAGGCTTTAAAGTTAATCTTGATCTCCAAAAAATAACCCTTGTAAAAAACCTCGCCAACTACAAAACAGTTTGCAAAATAACATTTTTCAAAAAACAGCTATGTAAAAAAATAGCTGTAGACAAAATTGACGATATCTCTATTGATAGCCATGAAAGGCTTGGGTCATTAAGTTTGTACCGGAAAAATTTTCAAATTCCATTTCAAACAGTTTATAAGAACTTTTGGCAGCCCACGTTCATCCCAAAAGTCTCAAAAGAGGCAGAATCATTACAGAAATGGTTAATTTAATTATATCCTTTATGTTTATGTGGGAAGCCTAATGCTTTTGCAAACTGTGATAGCAGAAATTTTTTTTTTTTCGTCTAGACTTCATTATTTGCACTTGGCCTCTACGCCGATGTCTATGGTGGCCAATGCAGACGTCGCGACAAATGTTGACCGCTGTTTTTGGTAGAGTTGTTTTTGCAAAGTGTTTTTTACTTGGTGTAAATTTTTAATATATATATATATATATATATATATATATATATATATATATATATATATATATATATATATATATATATATATATATATATATATATATATATATATATATATATATATATATATATATATATATATATATATATATATAAAGTATTGCATCAAACGTATTTAACTTTTAACTATCCAATTAAATCGATCAATAAATAACTCGTTATAAAGTGGTTTGTTAAAAAGCAATTTACAAGCGTGAAATTTCTATTTTTAAATAAGCGACTAAAATATTACATATTTGAAATATTACTTTGCATAAGAAAATAAAGGATGGCTTAATTATAGTCCATGGTTATTATCCATGGAATATAAAAAAAACTTGAACTTAATTTTCTACAATTTTGAAATTTTAGACTTCGGAGTCATTTTTGCTGATCTAGTGTCATTTTTGTAAATTCAGCGGCATTTTAGCATATTTAGTGACCCCCCAAAAGTTGCCGAAATATGCAATAATTTTTTAAAGGTCACCGAATTTGGAGATACAATTTGATTCGTTGCACGGTTGTGAAATTATCGTTAAATAAAAGTTGGCCTAACTTTCAAACAAGCGAAAGTCTCTCATATCGAGTTAATAGAAAGTGGGTATAAAAATAAACGCATAAATGCGCATTTTTGCTTATAAAATATGTTCTAAATGTCAGATCGACGTAATTATTGAAAAAAGACAAAATTTTAGGTTATAAGCACAAATCAGTTCAGCGGCGAGGGATGTAGCTCTATCAAAAGAAAAACAGAACAAAAACATATAAAAAAAATGCACAAGCAAATTCCAAGCTTCTGATTCTCAAAACTACTGAACGGATTATTTTTAAATTTGGGGACCTGGATTACCAAAAATTTGCAACCAGAAGATAATATGTCCTGAATTGTCTGGAGTGGAGGTACAAAGTGCTGAAAGCCCTTAACTGTCCCGTTCAAAGAACAGTAACGCGGCAGCTCGCATTTCAGTTGAGTTTTTATTTGGTGAAACAAAATATAATACTTGCTGGCAAAAAGCTTAAAACTTGTTGGCAAAACGCTACCACGTTTCTAATTTATAAATAAGGTTTGTGGTGAATATGCTTCACTCGTATAATTTATAATATTTTGTAATTATCTAAAATTCAGTCTTTCATTAAAATTAATGATCATTGTATTTGCCTTCTCTCACATATATTTGGATACATATGTACTTTATTGAACAACTTGTACATTTATATTATTTGAAACCAACCAATTTCTCTCTGTTCTAATTACGGTACTAAAATCACGTATTTTGAAATTTTAATCAATAATTGAAAAGTGTGTTATGGATTTGTTTCTTCTGACTCGAAATAAATTAAATAAGTTTCAATTACCTCGTGTATTTCATAAATTATTCTTGCTTTTATAATGCTCTTTGGAAATAGCGTTTGTTAATATTAATTATTTTTATCTGTCTGAAATATATGTGAGCACGATATGTGAAGTATATGGTTACTCTACATATTCAAATTCATTTTTTATATACAGTGCGATTAGAATTAAAGTATTCACATTTCCGAACAGTCTGCAGATATGTAGTCTAAAATAACACCAGATGTTGATAATTGGTGCTATTTTCAAGAGAAATTGAAAAAGAATCTTAAACGCTGAAGTATTATCCACCAAATATGTTATTTTTCTAGGTTAATATAAGTAGCGCAGCAACATAAACACTTGTTCTTTATAATTCAGCTGTAAAATCATTTTCAGCAATGTTGGAGTAATCTTGCTTTTGCAAGAATAACATAAAACATTATTTTGTCTATACATTAATTCGTCTCAAAATGTCTGAGGACCGTGGTCTTAGGTCCACTGTGGTCCAATAAGTTACCAATGAGGGTAACGGATTAATCCCGGGCTCTTCGACAATATTTCATAACAGTCTTCTTTTGCAGTATTTACATGCACTTTACAGTAACTAGCAGTTTCCTTTCCGTGCCCTTGTCCTCCCTACATTTGCGACCTTGTGGCCTCAGGTATTATGCAACTGAACCCGTTCCTGCACACAGGTCTCGGTTAGCCCATTGGTTAGCGCGCTGGAGTTGCACTCGGTAGGCCCGGGTTCGATTCCAGCCACTGCCAAAACTGCCGCCGTGTTCATGCGGAGTACGATCACGTTAAACATGTGGGTCCGAAAGTCCTTCCGAGAGGTTGGTGGTAGGGGAAGGAGGGTACGGTTCCTGTGGATGCCTCCCCCACTGGGTTCCGGTCCAAATTGGGTGGCACTTCCCGACCGTCCAAACAGTTACCTTACACCTTTCTGGTAGGTCGGACGGTCTGGGTTTCAACAACAACAACAACAACACAGGTCTCGGTGCTCTGCACGGATTCAGTGGGCTTACTCAACTGAATCCGTTCCTGCACACAGGGCTGAATGCTCTGCACGGATTCAGAGGTTTTACGCAAATGAATACACAGGGCTCTGTGCACGTATTCAGTGAACTTACGCAATTGAATCCGTTCCTGTATACAGGACACAGTGGTCTGCACGGATTCAGTGGGCTTACGCAACTGGATCCGTTCCTGCACTCAGGGTTCAGTGGCTCTGCCCGGATTGAGTGGGCTTACGCAACTGAATCCGTTCCTGCACATAGCGCAGAAACATTAACTTAAGCTGTAAACTTCAATCGTTTATTGTAGTATTAGACTAAGCTGTAAGATACATTAATTAGCATTGTTGTTCCCAGTCTTTAAATCTTAAATAAAGTTAGTGATGAACTTGAGTCACAAACACAATTTATAATATTTTGCAATTAGTTGAATATCAGTCATTCATTAAAATTAATGACCGTGGCGTTTACCTTAACGGACACATATTTAGCTACAAGTGCACTTTATTAGACAACATTTACATTCATCTCATTTTGAAGTCATCCAGGACATATTTGTCATAATTACTCTAAAGCAACGTATCTCGGTCTAAGTAAATATTAATTGATAATTGAAAAGTCAGTTATTGATGTGTTTCTTCTGATTCAAAATGAACTTAAATTTGATGTTTTAATTAATTAGCGCATTCCGTTGTGTATTTTGTGATCTAGTTGTCAAATAATGGTTAATAATTAATAATGTACAACAGCATGGAATTAAAAAAAAAATAGTGATGCCCGTCTGTCGGTCGATTTCTTATGTACACAATAGAGGCCAAAGATATTAATGGATTTTCACGAAACTTTGTGTCCGACTTTGTTATCAGATAATCCAGGACAAGATAGGATTTTTCTGAATTCGAACGAAAATTTTATATTCTTAAACATAGCTTCATAGGACAAAATATGACATAATCCTGCATAAAATAGTTTATTTATGACTCAATGGTCACAAGACTTAATTTTAATCACTGTTATGAAAAATAGAGGCGGTACAATTTTTTTGTCGTGACGCCATTAGCTCCGACGCGAACAAGCTACCCGCCCCTTGGGGGGTGGGGGGAAGATATTGTCAAGTATGATATCAATCAACATATTTTTTTCAAGCCCTTTAAAGTGAAGGGTAACACGTTATAATTGTAATCGTTTGGACCCGTAATGCCGTTTTTTTTAAAAAGAAAATATTATGTAAAATTAGAGAAAAAAAAGCTATTAAAATTGGATGCTGGTATGAGAAAGTAGGATTGAGACACACTACAGTTAATTGTTTTTCTAATTTTATATAGGCTGGTGATAATGCAAGTATCCCCGTTTAAAAGTATTCTATAGAGATTTCTGTTGACTGAAAAAAACAGTCAAACTAGAAATAAATGGAAACCATTCTTTGATATTTAGCAGACATCGTTTTTGTAATATTAGAATTTTCACTTCTCTACTAGGATCGTGATATCTCTCAATATTATCAAGAGAGTCACATGTAATTCGGTATGGTTACTTTAATTGATAAAATCAAAGATTTTGTCGATTTTTATCAAGATCTAATTATAAGAAAAATTTAATTTGAGTTATCATTTTTCCAAAATATCGATATTTTTTATCTGAAAGGAAAGCTTAATATTTGTTATCTGAAGGGAAAGAACATTACATTTTTGCCTACCGTTGAATACAAAATAATTATAATAATTCATCGGAGGTACGAAGATGACCATAATCATGTATCTCCGTGTAAAAGGTTGATAATTTATCTGTATTCAAAGCTTTCTGCAACTGTGCCTAGTCGTACAAAGTCTGTTAAAACATGCGACAGGGATTTCATGAAAAGAATAAAATATAACACCACCACCAGGGGGCGCGGTAGCCCATTGGTTAGCGCGCTGGAGTTGCACTCGGTAGGCCCGGGTTCGATTCCAGCCGCTGCCAAAAGTGCCGCCGTGTTCACGCGGAGTACGATCACGTTAAACATGTGGATCCGTATGTCCTTTGGAGAGGTTGGTGGTAGGGGAAGGAGGGTACGGTCCCTGTGGATGCATCCCCCACTGGGTTCCGGTCTAAATTGGATGGCACTTCCCGGCCGTCTAAACAGTTACCTTACACCTTTCTGGTAGGTCGGACGGTCTGGGTCTCAACAACAACAACAACCACCACCAGGGAAGATTTAGCGCTGAAAGTGGTGATATAACCCCACTTCAAATTGTTTTAATTAAACAGCTTCTGAATCTTTATTTAACAATATAGAAGTTAACTTCCTTTTCCAATAAGCAACAAAAGCATGCGATGGTCTTAGTAGTTATATAAGTTCATAAATGGTCAATTAGAAGTTGTGTCTTCAGTGCGTTTCACTAAATTTTTCTCACTTGTTTCCTGATCGAAATGTTTGAAATGATTTTTTTCAAAGATATCGCGCTGTTGTGTTTCCTTAAGAGCATGTAATATTTTAAAGAGAGCAGGCAGAACTCAACCATACTAAGTTTGGAGTTCTGTTTGCTAGATAAGTTTTCAAAAACAGGTACACTTATCCTTTACATCAATTTTTATTTTGTACACCCTATAACACATTACGTGAATACTTGTTTGAAATTGCATTCCAATTTCGATTTATTTTAAAATCCCTTCTGTATAATTTTGCGATTGGACGCATTTTAAAATAACACCAAGTCACAAAATTTTCACAAGATTAAATATATCCAGAACATTTTATTCTACCGTAATAAGAGTAATTTTTATTAATTTCGTCATATAAAGTGCACATAAAATTTATATTCAAGTAATTAATTTAAATATATATATTTTTACTTTCCTTATATACATAATGTATAAGGAAAGTATTGTGACGGAGTCGAAAATTCGAATTCGAGTTTTCGACGGGAGAGCACGTTTCAAGCATCCCTGATCACGAATCAAACATTTTTGAAGTGATGTCTGTGTGTGTGTATGTGTGTGTGTGTGTGTGAGAGTATGTGTGTGTGTCAGTGAGACTGTGGAGACGATAACTGACGAACGAATGAACCGATTCGAACCAAATTTGGTACAAAAATCACAATCCGCAAACACTGGAAGCCTATTGTTTTTATACGTAATCGAATGTTCAGAACCCCCCTAAATTTTCGAATGAAATTTTGAAAAAATCGTCAAAAAATCAAAACTGCTAATAAAGTTACGCAAATAGACATATCTTATGTAATTTTTCATTAGAAAACGATTGGCATAAATTTTAGAACGCTAACATGAACCGTTCTCGAGATATTGTGCATTTTTCAAAAAAATTATGAAAAAGTCACATAAAAAAAAATTCCTATTGAGAAACATGTTCACTTTTCATATGTAATACCATGCGATAAATTGAGTGACATCATTCTCGTGGATCTAGCTCGTTCCATTCATGAAAAAATATACTTTGAATAATACTTTTGCATTTGAACGCCAATAGTCATTTATCTGCTGTAAGAAAAACTTTTTTCTTAGTGCATAACGCTTGGCGAGATTTTGGCGACGAATTTGGCAAAATGTCGCCAACTTGGCGACTTTTTTGAAATGTTGCCAAATTAATGAAAATCTCGCCAAATGGATAAAAATGATGCTAAATCAATGAAAATGACGACTAATTGTCGAAAATTCAATATCTTGGAATGAATATTAGTATCTACTATAAGAAAAACCTATTTTTTTACTGTAAAAGTAGTAAATTCATTACATTATATAAGGAAAGTCATGTGTTGCCCACATCAGATTTTTTAATATGAACTTTTATTTTTATGTGCCATTTGGGAAAACAAAAGACCATTTTTAATTATTTAATTTTACTACAAACTACAATGCCACTTGATAGCAAATTATTGATTTCATTACCACATTTTATGAAATATGGTCGCATTGTTACTTTCCTTCTATACATAATGTATAAGGAAAGTATTGTGATGCGGTCGAAAATTCGAAATCGAGTTTTCGACGGGAGAGCACGTTTCAAGCATCCCTGATCACGAATCAAATACTTTTGAAGTGATGTCTGTGTGTGTGTGTGTGAAAGTATGTGTGTGTGTGTGTGTGTGTGTGTGTGTGTGTGTGTGTGTGTGTGTGTGTGTGTGTGTGTGTGTGTGTGTGTCAGTGAGTCTGTGGAGACGATAACTGTCGAACGAGTGGACCGATTCGAACCAAATTTGGTACAAAAATCACAATCCGTAAACACTGAAAGCCTATTGTTTTTGTACGTAATCGAATGTTCAGAACCCCCCTAAATTTTCGAATAAAATTTTGAAAAAATCGTCAAAAAATCAAAACCCCGAATAAAGTTACGCAAATAGACATTTCTTATGTAATTTTTCATTAGAAAACGATTGACATAAATTTTAGAACGCCAACATGAACCGTTCTCGAGATATTGCACATTTTCCTAAAAAATTATTAAAAAGTCATATACAATGAAAAAAAAAATTCCTATTGATAAACATGTTCACTTTTCATATGTAATACCATGCGATAAATTGGGTGACATCATTCTAGTGGATCTAGCTCGTTCCATTCATGAAAAAATATACTTTGAGTAATACTATTGTATTTGAACGCCAATGGTTATTTATCTGCTGTAAGAATAACTTATTTCTTCGTCCATAACTGTTGGCGAGATTTTGGCGACGAATTTGGCGGAATGTCGCCAACTTGGCGACTTTTTGAAATGTTGCCAAATTAACGAAAATCTCGCCAAATGGATAAAAATGACGCTAAATAAATGAAAATGACGACTAATTGTCGACAATTCAATATCTTGGAAAGAATATTAGTATCTACTATAAGAAAAACCTATTCATTTTACTGCAAAAGTAGTAAATTCATTACATTATATAAGGAAAGTCATGTGTTGCCCACATCAGATTTTTTTTGATATAGAGTGGTTACATACATTTCACTAATAGATAAATACGCGCATACTTTAAGCTGAAAATATTTTATCGGTAAATAAAACAATCACAACGTAAGTTGCTATAATGTAAATGATTATTTCGGAAAATTATAATTTCCTTCATAAGTGTGAATAAATAAAGAGCTTAAAATTAAATGTAAACCAAGAGAAAGCATAAATTCAAATTAACAGCAGTAGTGAGACATTAAAAAGTAGCGCCACCACTAGTAAAAGCTAATATAAAATGAGCAACAACAATGAAAAAGACGGAAATAAACGCGAAATCTGGTGCATCTGTGTTATGTTGTTTTATATTGATGTTACTACTTGCCCTCCCCATTTCGTTCCTTACACTAGGTGGCGCTATAACACGAGATTTTACCGCTACTGTTGCTTAGAATGTTTGCTAGCATATGATTTTTATTTGGTGTTAACTACTTACAATCGCACACAAGAAGAAAATTAATCATTTCCGAAATGACAGTCAACATATTTATCATATTTCACAGTGATTTATAATGTGATATTTTTATTTACTATTACAGGGCGAAGCCACGTTTTGAGCTTTGCTGATTTATATTCTAGAACTCTAAAAAATGTATAAATCAGTTAAATACTCGAATTTGAATGTTTTACCACATCTCAATTGTTTCCTTTTACATAATTATCTACTGCAAAGAAAGCATAAAATAATTTGTAAAAGTATAAAATTGTATTATGTTTTGTTACTTTCATTATATGCATAATATATAAAGGAAAGTATTGTGACGAGTCAAAAATTCGAAATCGAGTTTTCGACGGGAGAACACGTTTCAAGCCTCCCTGATCACGAATCAAACATTTTTGAAGTGATGTCTGTGTGTGTGTGTGTGAAAGTATGTGTGTGTCAGAAGACTGTGGAGACGATAACTGACGAACGAATGGACCGATTCGAACGAAATTTCGTACAAAAATCACAATCTGTAAACACTGGAAGCCTATTGTTTTTATACGCAATCGAATGTTCAGAACCCCCCTAAATATTCGCGTGAAATTTTGAAAAAATCGTTAAAAAATCAAAATTTAATAAAGTTACGCAACTAGACATTTCTTATGTAATTTTTTATTAGAAAACGATTGACATAAATTTTAGAACGCTAGCATGAACCGTTCTCGAGGTATTGCACATTTTTCAAAAAAATTATCAAAAAGTCATATAAAATAAAAAAATATATATCCTATTGAGAAACATGCTCACTTCTCATATGTAATACTATGCGATAAATTTGGTGACATCATTCTCGTGGTTCTAGCTCGTTCCATTCATGAAAAAAAAAATACTTTGTGTAATATTTTTGTATTTGAACGCCAATAGTCATTTATCTGCTGTAAGAATAATTTATTTCTTTGTCCATAACGCTTAGCGAGATTTTGGCAACGAATTTGTTGGAATGTCGCCAACTTGGCGACTTTTTAAATGTTGCTAAATTAACGAAAATCTCGCAAATGGATAAAAATGACGCTAAATCAATGACGACTCATTGATGATGACGACATGAAAAATGACGACTCATTGACGAAAATATAATATCCTGGAAAGAATATAAATAACTACTATAAAAATAATCTACTTTTTTACTGTAAAAGTAGTAAATTCATTGCATTATATAAGGAAAGTCATGTGCTGCCCACATCAGATTTTTTAATATTTCATTGAAGTCAATATGTTTTGCGTATTTTTAATAAGAAATATTTTTCTGCATTTAAAATATTTTTCTCTGTCGAGGAAACAAATATCCTCCAAGTTCGTTTTGATATATTAGTTTTTTTTATCGCTACATTTATTTTCCTATTATTTTATTATGAATTATTAAAGCTTATTTTATTCTATCACTAAAATATTTCTCTATCTTACTCGATCATGTATCATTTGTCAGTAAAATGTTGGAAATTGTGAATTATTTGTCTGGATTAGGGAAGTGAGTTAGTCTTAATTATATATGAAATTGCTTTTTGTTTTGTTAGTAAAATATATATAACTATATGTAAGGATCTGGAATATACTGTTATCCTTATGATATAAAATAATCTATCCAAAAGTAGTACCAAAACGTATATGCTAATTTTCTATACTACGTCAGAATATCATATTTGGGGAGGAATTTCGATAATACTATTTTTTTTCTAGAAAATATCCGTAAAAATAAAGTGGATCTCTCTAATCGGATTTGGAAAAATGAAAACCATTGGGATTTGAGGAAATTTCAAGATGGGTTTTTTTAGAGGTTGTTACAGTTTAGAAATTTTTGATAAAATATTGATCTTCATCATATTTTTCAAATGTTCTTTTAATACAATATATATTTTATAAAATAAATAAAAATTCTTACCTTATTTATGTAATTTAAAAAACTAATAGTGTAATCAGCAAATAAATAAAATTGCATAAAGTTAAAAATGCTATATAATAAATGCCCGCTTGTCTATGTGTTTGCCTTGTGCGGTGAAAATTTAGCGATCTAGGCAACAAATTCCGCGATGTACTTGGCAACTTTGGAAAAATCTGTCCAACTTACCGATAATTTAATATATCTAAATATTTAATTTATTTAATTATTTATTTTGCTTTATGAAAATTAATTTCACATTTTTAATTTATTCCAAATCAGTCATCGGAAAGAAATTCGGTTAATGCGCTTTCTGCATATATTGCTGGGATACAAATATAATTTTTATGGTATACAGTGTAAGTTCAAATTTTCATATCATAGAATATTGGGATACGGGAGTATTATTTGAAGTTACAAAAATTGAATTTTCAGCCAGAATTTTTTGTTGTTGTAGTGAAATTTAGATTCAATTATCTACCTATTCCAGGAAGAATACTTTTTCAAACTGTAATTTACTGCTCACACTATAAAACTGTAAATATTAATTTCGTTTCTTTTGAAAAAGTGATCAATTATAGCAATACAGTACAGCTTTAGTGTCGTATTGATTTCAAATGGACTTATCTTCTTAGCCTGAGCCTTTTGATGCTCTATAATACTTTCGTGATGAATCGATAATGGTTCTCAGTAATTTAAATTGATGAAAGTGATATTTGGTTTTATGAGGGCATTTCCCTCTTATAGGAAATCTTTAAATCACAATTTCCTGAAGTTATCTGTATGTATCCGTATTTATACGCCATCTATCACTGTTTAATATGATCGGAGACAGTAGAGGCGAATATGTCTCGACAAAGCCAATTAAGATTGCGCAGAAATGCTTTATTTCTCTAATGTGTCGGAAATGCGTAATATTCAGCATTCCAAATTTCTCTTGCACAATTTGGAATTTCTGTTGTAAAATTTGGAATTCGATTAATAAATTAATCAGATTATTCCATTTAATAAAAATTGCATTTCATTTTAAGGATTTGTATTATATTTCAAAATTTCAAATGTATTTATATCTCCTGTTTACTTTTTTAATGCACTATATGTAGAGACTACTGATATACATACTCAATTATAGATATGGATATCCAACCTCGTCATACACATAATTAATAAAACAAATCATTTCATTTTTAGGGATTTGCATTTTATGTAAATCATTTAAAATGTAATAATTTATCATGTGTCCTTCTTCAATATACAATGCGTAAATACCTGCCCGATTAGAGATATAGTTAACAGACAAATAACAAAAAATCTCTCGTTACATACTTATATTAATATATAAAACTGAATGCCCTTGCTAACATACCGATTCATCAAAATATCTCAGGATCTCAGGAACAGACTGAACTTCAAATTTGGAAAAAAAAATTGATTCAAATTTTAGAAACTTCAAATTTTCTAGGAATGTCCTTTTCATAACATAGCGGAGCACTGAAAACATTTTGTTTTTCCTACGTCAATTCTGTGGATCAAAAATGGGTTTAAATATGACATTTAACATTAATTTACCCATATCTAATTCTTTTCAAATAATATTTTTTAATATCCTCAATAATGCAAAACATGTGATGTGTCTAAAACAATATATACTAAATAAATGTGGCATGCACGTTACGAGTAAATAGTGATTACAAAATAAAATCTTAAAATGACTTGCAAATTTGAAAACAAAACCTTTCATTCGAGATTTTTGTCGCATATTTTTTAAAGCCTTGAAAAATGCGGTGTAGTTTATTTTATGAATATTATATTATCTATATTTATGTTGCTGTATTGGTTACTATATATATTGCTTGTAGCCCCAATTTCCCATTACTGTGTGTCGTCTGGTTGCTAACCTGTGAAAGATCCAGGCCACCCGCCTCACCCTGGTTGCTAAAATTAAATTTCAGCAAAAGATAGCTCTTCATTTTCTACAGTTAAATAATTCAATGTATGTATATTAATCAATTTAGTTACAGGTTACTAACCTGTAACTAAATTGATTAATATACATGCATTGAAATATTTAACTTTAGAAAATGAAGAGCCATCCTTACCTTGGAGATCCTGTGACTATGGGGGGGGGGGGGGTAATTTGAAAGAAACCAGCAGAGTTCAATTTAAATCTCGTCTTCAAACGCCGGGATAGAGTTTACAGGAGCTAGCGTATGTTTATATAACGTGCAATTTCTTTATCTGTCTGATTGCCATATTTCTAAACAGATATGTGTATCAATAATTCTTGATATATTAAAAAAGAAAAAAAAGGAACTTTTTAACGAATTTCTTTGTCTGTCTGATTGCCATAGTTTTAAACGAATATGTGTATCAGTAGTTCAGTAGTTCATGATAAAGAAGAAAACAAGAGATACGATAACATTTCAATGGGGATTATTATGCAAATACCCGAAATGGAAAGGAATTTTTATCAAATATATATATAACGGGAGATTGTTTTCACTTGTCTGATAGTCATATCTCTAAATTAGTATGTGTATCTGTAGTCTTTACATATAAGAATAATAGATGCAATTTGTTGAAATTTGGAATTTTGCTTTATTATGTAAATCCATAAAATGAAAAGGGATTGTCATTAAATATGTATATAATAGGATATTTTTTATCTGTTTGATAGTTATATCTCTAACTGGTTGTGTGCATCTCAGTAGTCTTTATATATATTATATTAAACAAGACACGTAAAACTTATTAAGCTTAACAAACCAGTCAAAATATGCAAATCTGTTGTTCCGTTTTCGAATAAAAAACAATCATTATAGTCTGAGTAAACATGTATTTTAACTCTCGCCATTTAAACTTATATCAAACATTCCCTGGAACTAGTCTGATTGTTTGCAAACTTATGTATTATGTAAACTTTTATGTATTAAATTACCACAGAATTTAGTGCTTTTTAGACATAAAGCTGTTCCTTAGCTGTTCCCATGCCAAGCTTAACATACAGGTGATATAAGATGAATATCAATTGGACCTCTGCCGTGTTATAAGCATTCATAACAGACATATAACAGACAGACAGAAGCGTGATTTTGTATGATTCATTTCATTTCGCACTGCGCTGTAGGATGATTACTTACACCAATGCATTATTCAAAAAAAAAATACCCAAATCCATAGTGTGGTTCAAGAAATATTTAAGCCAGAAGAATGTATTGACTTTTTACCTTTTACAGATTACATAATCTTATCCAATAATAAATTGCTGCTGTTGAAATGGCCATACACAATATATTTTTTCTTTCCCTGCAATTATGGTAATGTATAGGGAAAGTATTGGAATCATGCCGAAAATCGCAACTCGAGTTTTCGACGGATTTATCCGTTTCGAGACCTCTAGAATACGATAAAATAATTTTTAGCGTGACGTTTGTGTGTGTGTCTGTGTCTCTGTTTGTCTGTGTGTCTGTCTGTCTGTCTGTATGTGAATATTTTGTATCCACTCTAACTAAAAAACTAATGGACTGAATTTCATAAAACTTGGTAGGTAAGTGTACTTGTAGGAGAATCTGGTGCTGATTAGTTTTGGGTATGATTAGGAATAAAAGAACCCGCGTTTTTTTGCGAAATGGTCCGCAAAAATTTTTTCACTCTGTTGTAAAAGACAAGTAGACTTATTAGGCCCAACTAAAGACCCTTTTTCAGCAATTTTTACCCCACTGTTATGCATTCATTTATAAAATAAAATTGCACCTATTGTATGGCAAAAAAATATCTTTCTTGTTTTTTAGTAGTAAATACTTGTCTGCCGGATTTCCGTTTAAGAGACATAAATAATTTCGTTCAGAACTGGTTCAAAGGACGTTGATACCTTCTCCCAACATTTGCATCCACTACTTAGATGAGAAAAGAACAACCACTACTGAGGTGGGAAAGCAAAGCATCCTGCTGGCCACAGGGACAATACCCCTGCTGACCAGAGGCAGAGAAAACCCCAAATGGGTTCCGAGAGGTGCTCAATCTTCTGCTGCAGAGGTATAACACCAAGAAGAAACCTAAGCCTGAAAGAGAACGGGTCACATCTGAGGTGATCAAACACAACAAATCACAACTGGGACAATCCCCCAGGAAAGAAGACGATGGACCATATCCTGAAAAAAAAGAGAGAATAAAGGGAGAAGGCCCCACAGGCATAGGATAGTGGAAAAGATAGGGTTGCCTGCAGGGGGAGAGGAGGAAAGAACAGAGGAGAAAGAAAGGAAAATCCTATCGGAGTAGGGGACACTGGGGGAAAGACCGTCCAGTGTCAGAGTGTCATGCAAGAGTAGAGGTCCTCTCCGAAAATCAGGTGGGAACATCCTTCCACCGATTCCCATCCACATCCTCCCCTTGGAGAGAGGTCCGCTTGATGTTTTTTTTTCCTTTAGGGGAGACATCGTTTTTTTTATTTTGACCCTCACTACTCTTGGTGGCACGAGACCCATGAAACGAGGTGCACTGACCCGGAGAAGAGGCCGGAAGTGCCAGAGCCCGAAGCGAAAGTGGGGTGGAGAATGACGCAGAAGCATAGGTCAAATGTCTGTGATGCGATCTACATTTGCCATCAGACAGAGGATTATATTTCTAGCCTTGTTTTGTAAGGGAGGTTGCCTAATAATACTATACCTCCAAGCCTGCCAAAGGTGTGGTGCTGGTGGCCTAAGGTGGTGTTCTTCCGTTAGCGGACATTCTGTAAGGTAGTGTTGGAGTTCTCCCTCTTCGCCGCAGGCACAGACTGACGATTGTTTGATGTTGAATCTCTTTAGATATACTGGTAAAGCTCCATGGTTAGTGAGCAGATACATGAGTAGCCTGCAGCTCCAATGTCTCGAGGGTGATACGAATCAGAAAAAGGTGTATGTATTCCTCCCATCCAGCGCTTGGTCCCATACATTTTGCCCGGTTTCGACCGATAGTGTCTTAAGCCTTCTTTTTAGGTAAGAAATTGGCCATGGAGGATGCTCAATATAGGAGCCAAGGTCTTTTGCGACTTCCTTTGCTTCCTTGTCCGCTTGTTCGTTACCTTGTATACCGATGTGAGCCCTTACCCAGTTAATTGTGTACCTATGTCTTAGTGATTTGATGACTTCGAGAATTTCTTGGACCAGTGGATTCCTATTGAAGGACTTATTCAGAGTCGCTATTGCCGACTGGTTATCTGAATGGATTGTAAATGTTGTTTCCTGATTTCCAGCCCACTTCAGTGCTTGGAGGATTGCTACCTGTTCCGCCTGGAACACACTGTTGTTGTTGCCCAGCCTGCTACGCCAGTAGAAGATTCTTTTGGAACCCTCAAATGCTACAAATGCTGCCCCCACTCCAGAGGCCATCTTTGAGCCGTCTTTGAAGATATTCAGTTTCGTAAGCCTACCCTCCTGTCTGATAGATGTTGTCGTGGCGGGGTGAACTTGCCACGGGCTAAGCTTAGATTCATAATCCCCAGGGATAAAAGTTTGGCCGAAGGCTGAAGTTTGCTTCCTTAGCTGAGTAATGCGGCCATACGCTGTTTCATACTGAGCTTTGATGCCTATTGGAATTAGACCTGTAAGCATCAGAAGAGCTGAAGTTGGAGCGGTCCTATAAGCTCTCGCGCTTGCGAGGGCAAAGTGTCTCTAGCATTTCGCTAGAGTAGCCACGCAAGATTTGTTTAAACCTGTTGCCTAAACTGATGCTGCGTAGAGCAGGACTTTCTCAACCACGCATTCTTACCAAATTTTGACGAATTTCGGACTTGCACGCCAAGTTTTGGACGAGATCCTATTCAGAATTTTGAAAGTGCTGTATACTTTAGAAACCTGGGCTTCGCAGTGTGGAGCCCAGGAGAGCTTATAATTTATAAGGACACCGAGGTATTTGATGTTATCAGTCGGGTCGACGAAGTTAAGATCGAACATGTCTGGCAGACAGCTAAGTGGAGACCTGTTCCACCTCACGGCTTTCAGGTTGATGATTCTCCACCGCTGAGAGTCGTCTGCAGACGACTCGGCTGA
Source organism: Amaurobius ferox (assembly GCA_951213105.1). Taxonomy (NCBI): domain Eukaryota; kingdom Metazoa; phylum Arthropoda; class Arachnida; order Araneae; family Amaurobiidae; genus Amaurobius; species Amaurobius ferox. Next base: position 91,956,024 of record OX578134.1, read on the forward strand.
GGTCCAGAAGAGGTGATGTGGTCAAAAAACAGACCGAGCACCCAGGGCAGGACTAACGCCAAAGTTAGGTAAGACAGCTTAAGGACACTTGACCACACATACTGCACCCAGAGAGTAGCCAGAAGATGTGAACAGAGCCCTGATTGCCCCAGCCAGGAATTCCCCCAATCGAGGTGACCCGAGCCCCTACTCCAGCTGGAGAAAATGGGGCACTGAAGAGGTGCCCGAACAAAATTATTACGAATGCAGTGACCGCCCTAAAGAGCCAAGAGGATCCATATTTATGGCAGCAGATAGTTTTGGATGTGATTTGCAGAGGATTCCAACTTTCTACAACTCGGTAGTTATGCAGAGGCCGTATGCAACTTAAAGAGGCGCCGTCGTTATCCGGACTTATACCCGTACTGCCGGGTGAGCTTAACTTAAATAAAAGAAAAAAGAAGAGAAGAAGGAGAGTGAGGAGGCATCATCCAAAGCCGGGATAGGCACATGTGCCACAAGAGCGGACCAGAAGAGGAGAGAAGAGCAAGGGAGGAATACTAAGAGTAGCCTCAGACGAAGGATAAAATTGAAATACACTAAGAGAGATAAGCTAGACAAGGGAAGAGTAACTAACCTAGCTAACTAACCTAACAAATACTAACCTAGAACAAAGGAGGCCACAGGAGGCCAGAGCAGAAGCGGCGATGAGCTGCAGCTGACAGGCATGTATTGCCGGGGACTGGAGAGATAATAAGAAGAACCCCATGCGAGGGAAGCATTCCGGGAGGAGACCCCAAAATATAGGGGGGAGAAACCAGGGAGGAGAGAGTAAAAACCCGGGGAGGAAAAGAGCGTCCCAAGAAAAAGATATGGCAATGAACTGGAGAAATCACAGCAGCGCCGAACGGCGAAGGAAAAGGAAGTACTACAACTTAGACTACTGGCTAACACGCTCGAAAACACTTACCCGGGGGCTGGACCGATGGCGACAGGAGCTGAAAAAGAAATGTTAGGAACGAGAGACCCCAAAGGGGGCCAGAACATACTTACCAAATACTACCTGAGACATGGCTGTCCCGAACCGGGGGGGGGGCAGCCGTCTTCTTCCTGGAAAGGAGGGAAGAGGTATCTAAAACCTGGAAAGGAGAGTGCCCTGGGGGGAGCTGAAAGAAAAAAAAACTGTTAAGGCTGAAAAGGAAAATGCAGTTAAAACTGAAATGGAAGAGATATTAGAGAGTCACAGGTAGGAGCGAGTCCTAGGCCTGGATACACCGCCAAGGTGAGACACCAAAAATGAGAAGAACAAAGGTCGGGACAATACCCCGACAACACGATGAAGAGTTAACTCAAAGTCCCAACAAACACATCCACAACTAGGGTGGGAAAAGAACAAATACTACTAAGGTGGGAAGGCAGAACGCCCGGCTGGTCACAGGGACAATACCCCTGCTGGCCAATGGCAAGGAAAACCCGACGGGGATCCGACAGGTGTGAAAGCCTCTGCTACAGAGGAAAAACAGCCAAACCTGAATAAGCCAAAACCTGAAAGAGAAAGGGCCACATCTAAGGTGACCAAACACAAAAATACACAGCTGGGACAATCCCCAGAAAAGAGGACGATGGATCAAACCTGAAAAGAAAAGGAAGAAGGGCCCCACAGGCAGAGGAGATTGGAAGAGATAGGATTGCCTGCGGGGGGAGAGAAGGAAGGAACATAGGTGAGAGAGAGGAAAATCCTGCCTGAGTATGGAACACTGGGGGAAAGACCTTCCAGTGTCGGACTAACACTTGAGACGGCAAGTTGGGCAGCTTATGAGTTTGATCGTAATAGAGGCATTCTTGCAACAAATGTGGAATGAGATAAAGCAGGACACCATACGGAACCTGTATGCGTCAATACCCGCCAGTATCGCATCATGCATTCACTCTATGGGTGGCCCAACAATGTACTAGAAGCTCTATTCATTTGTAATGAATGATCCTTTTGATTTGTTCTGTAATCACTTACTTATATCAACATTGCACTCACATATATAAAATTTCGTTCGATTCTGAAAACTCGTTCTTTGTGCGTAAATTACTATGGCAATAAGTGTCTGTTGCTCAATTGCAGGACAAATCTCAATTCGCCTGAGAAGTAAAAAAAAAATACCCTTTGTGTGTGGATTCTCATAACGTGCTTACGAAACTACTGTAATATTATTCTTCTGGCCCTAAGGCTCAACAGAGTTCAAGCATTTGATATCCGTTTATAAAGATTTATCATATTCTACCTTCGCTTCACAGTACCGATTGATAACAATCAAGGCATTCATGTTGTTTTCGAATATTAATTTCATAATTCATATTGCATACGTAGTACATGAAAAATTATATAAAATAATACGTAATATATAATAATACGTAATATATATAATTATACGTATATATAATAATACGTAATATATACGATAATCAGCGTGATAAGAATATTAATTAGGAACATGTAAATAAAAGTAGTTTTACAAACATTTGGTATTCGTGCAAAAAGTTCTCTCGCATTCAGCCTTCGCTTCACAGTACGGTTTGATATCATCCCTCATATGGTTATATAGGAATCCGATCGTAGTTTTGGTACTATCGCTTGGCGATTACGTCTCTTCTGTAAACTGATGTACCGGTCATTGAAAGATGTTTCATTCCTTCATACTTTCTTTTGGCCCAAACTATCCGACTTATCCGAAGTTGTTAGGTATCTGTTTGGACGCCTGGACAGTACTGCCCCATTTAAATCGGAACTCAATGGGGTGACACCCACAGGGAAAATGCCCTCCGTTCCATACAACTAACCTTTCGGCAGGACTTTCAGGCCCACATATATGTAATGTATCCGTACTCTGCGTGAACAGGAGGACAGTTTGGGTAGGCTTGGGAGTAGAATTCGTGTTCTCCAAGTACAATCCCTATGACTTAACCACTAAGCTTTCTTGCCTCCCTAGGGCACACAAAAGCAGGTCTTCTGGTAATGGTTACACTAATTTGGAATGTTGTCCACGAACGAGAAAGGATGTGGCTCACAAATGCAATTCGCCGCTTCATTGATGGATTTTCCAGCTCCAGGTTTACTAACAGCATGCCACCATTCTGAATCATCCGATCGTGTTCCCTCAACCATGCTAAAAGAAATGGTTATTCCATCTGTCTGCAAAAATGTTCTTCTTACAATCAAATTACGCCTTTAACGCAAATGTAGCGTTGTTACCGAACGTTTAAATTGCCCATTTACAGCAAAGCCAATCGTTTTTCAATGCGTATGTTGGCATTTGCATATTCTATTCGAAATAAGCTGATGGTTGTACACCAATGTATAAAAATATGAAATTTTATCAATATATGCAAAAATAAAAATGTTGAAAAAGATAGCAAAAGGTATTTCGAAACAAGTTTTTATACAGTTGCGCCATACTGTAAATTTTTCGGACATTTCACGTATCCCATGACCATTAGACCTCGATATAAGATTTATCATTATTGGCCATGGGCGTGGATTTGTGAAAATTTTTCGACAATTTTTACATAAGAATTTATACATAATTCACGATATGTAATGTATTTTTACATTAATACATAATAATAATAATACTTAAGAATAATAATAAACGTGGTACTAAAAATTTAATAAGTACGTATTCATTCGCTATGTTGTCCTTTTCTACAATGGTTGAATGTGCTAGTGCTAACTATGGACTGATTCTTACGCATACGTGAAAGAAAACTCACTGAATACTTGATCCAAATACGGTATGTAGGATTTTTATATCACTAATCGTTTCGCTTAAAAATATCCAGTAATCGCTCATATCATTTCGAGTCACTCTGTACTATATGGAGTGACTGAGAATTCCATCATGGACAACGGCATCACATTCTCTTGCAAATAGTGTATATGACAAGACAGAGCTGTACGTAATATCTAAATATTACTGCTGTACACTAAATGAATTAATATTTTATCCCTCGCTTCGAACGATTGGTGCATATACTCTGTATAAAGGACTCAGCAAGAACTGCTATTTTCGATTCGAAACTAAACGTGCACTGTATCCTTCCTTTCACCCCGTGAACTGCAGTGATAAGGATTACTGAATACCTACTCTATCCTTATACTTTATAAGAAAATATGTCAGTCTGTCACATTTGTCTGTCAAGTCTAAGGGCAATTTGATGGCATTACAGCCAAATTTGGAGATAATATTGGCTCTAAATCTCGTATTTGATGACTTTGGGAAATGTATCCAAGTTGGCGATGTTTCATTATAATTGAAAATATATATATTTTTTGTTTTTGGTAAAAACTGTTAATTAAATATTCTTGATTCAATATATATCATGTTTTACCGTTTTAGAGACAGACACGTTTAATTAAGGGGATCTAAGATATTGTGAAATGATTACAATATCTTAGTATTGATTGGAAATGTGCGTAATACGAGTGTGCAAAATTTTAGAAAGGTAAGGGCAGAAGAGGGGATAGAAGGCTTTTATACAGAACTTCCTATCCATAACAAGGGATACATATTTTTTATTTAAATATGCATGTTGATAAATCTAGTCATCTAGATTTTACGAGGGCTATTCTGAAATCATTCTTCGGCGGATCGCAGACCAGTAGCCATGGAAATCTGTCACAAAGCAGTACGCATCAATAACCACACGATGCTGTGATCATCCACATGATATCATCAATAACGGCAGTATTAAGCCACACGACTCAGCCATTCTATTGCGTATTCCCGCTAACTTTAAGCGAGATCTTAGAAAATTGCTCCGCAGAGCCATTCAAAGCAAACGAAGAAGAATGTTGACGTCATGTTTTGTGTTTTTGCACGACAACGAGTCAACGCCCCCCCCCCCCCCTGCATGATAGCAAGACATGTTTCAACAGTTTCGTTTGGATGTGTTTGACCTTAGGAAGCTGGAATATACATCTAAGAGTCAACGCCCCCAGCTGCATGCTAGTAAGGCATGTTTCAACAGTTTCGTTTGGATGTGCTTGACCTTAGGAGGCTGGAATATACATCTAAGTTCTAACCAACCAGGTACGACAACACGCATTGTAGCCTGAACCTTGCCAATAGGATTTCCATTTTTCACATAGCTAAAGGGCTGGCTTGGCTCTCATACGTGGGGGGCAAGCATCAATAAGTAAATTTCGAGATTTTTGCAAGGTTTTTGCGCTTCAACATAAATGAGGAGCTGAAACATGCAAATTCAAGACAGCAGTTTTCTTTGATGGGGGAATATAATAACTTCTTCATCGTTAGATCAAGTTTGTACATTCAATTATTTACTTGCAAGTACCTAATCATAAATGTACCTATTATAAAAATGTCATAGTAGGCACTTGGGATCAATGGGTGATTACGTCGATAAGTTGTCAAGGCATATGACTGACTTCAGTTTACAATAAACATTCTATTCTTCTTTCTTGACTTTTCTAACAGCCTACCGTAGTTCACATTCAGAATAACTTAATTATTAATAACTTTTATTACATTATATATAACAATTATTAATAACTTTTATTATATTATATATAACAATTATTAATAACTAAAATTAATTTTTAAATTATAAATTTTATAATTTAAACTACACTTGTAATTCTATATACTTCCAACACATATCTTGAATAATTTTCAATAATAAATAATACATCATTTAGGAATTCTGAATGCATTTATAAAGCCAGATTTTGAAATTATAAAATGTTGCTTAAAAAACGTTATTTTGATTTTTTATAAACGTACCTTAATATAATTTCTAATGATTAATCAATTAATATAAATTTATCCATACATTGTATATTGATCTGTCAATTAATAAATGAAAACATTAATTATTTTGGTTATTAAAGAATCATTATTAATTATTGATACATAATTACAAGTTTTGAACCCCCCTCAAAAAATTCTGGTGATTGTCTTTGTAACATAAATATTGATTTTTCCCACCTTTGCTTTAATTTCCCGTATTAGACGTCTGAATAAACTAACACATATTTTAAAAATAAATAGGAAATAGGAAAATATAACATTCCGGGAAATTTTTGAGAAAGCGAAAGATATGTCCTTCCGTAATAAGGAATTTGTATTTCATTAAATTCTCACTCATATGTATTTTGTTGCTCTCCCTATCATTTCGAAAGTACAGTTTCTCTTTTTAATGGTACTTGATGAATTGAAAAGAAATGCCGAAATATGAATCGTTCATGCTTGATTAACTTTTGGAAAAAATTCTATATCCAGACAAAATATATATTCAACCTGAAACATATCATTACATGAACGAATAATTTAACATGTTCTCATATTTTTACTTTTTTTATTCGGAAGAAAGTGGATTATTAATTATCTCAATGTGGTGGGAATCTAAGTGGAATTTAAAGGGCAGTGAATTTGAGAGTATAAAATTGTTTATCTATAGAACGATGCCAGCTGGGCACTATTTGCTGGCATATACTATATAATGATATTCTTGTCTATTGCATATGGCTATACTGATATTCTTATCTATTGCATATGGCTATACTGATATTCTTATCTATTGCATATGGCAATACTGATATTCTTATCTATTGCATACAATACTACTTTTACAACTTAGACCACTTTTATACCGGGCCAAAATGGAATATCAGTATATCGTTATTTTCAATTTCTGTAATCTGATGTAGGCTGCACATGACTTAACCTACAGAATGTAAAAACAGACACACACACAGAGTTAGACAGACTCAAAGACTCACAAACAGGGGTCTCGCTAAAAGGGTTTTTCGTTTTCTGTACTGCCCAATATGTATAGATTAGTCGAAAACTCGATTTCTGATTGTCTGATTTTCGACACGATTCCAACACTTTTCTCATACATTCCCATGTATTATAGGGAAAGTAAAAATCTAATGCGGTCGTCACATGGCTTTCACTACAGACTCAAATAATTTTCTTTATCTTTCCTTCATAATTCAATACATTGAATTTTATTGGACAAAATATGGCACGGATAATTATTTAAAACTATACTGCAGTTTCACTTACCTTTTCGGTTTCATTTGGCGACTGGAAGTGTTTTCAATGACAGCTTTGCAAAAATGCTAAAATCTTAAATATCTCAAGAACGGTTAGTCCTAGTTGGGCTAATATGTTGGATTTAATATATCTTTTATATATCGTCGCCAAAAATTACATATGAAACAAGCATTCAATTGATACATTTGAGCATATGTAGTTATTAATTATAGATTTTGGTAGTTTTTGAAGGCTATTTTGAAAAAAAAAAAAAACAGGTTCTAATTTTCCGAATCGATCAAAATCAGCAAACAGATCCGAATCAGCACCAGAGAAAACAATATGAGACTTTAGCTACCAAACTTTATAAAATGTCGATGAAAAGTTTTTGAGTTACAGTAGATACATACATTGCACAGATAGATACACACAAACACACACGCACACACACACAGAGAGAGAGAGAGAGAGTGAGACGACACATTAAAAATATGTTTTTCGTATTCTAGACTGCCTAAAACGTGTGAATCCGTCGAAAACAGGAGTTCCGATTTTCGGCACGATTTCAATACTTTACCTATATATTACCATGTATTGAAGGAGCAGCGGATACCGGGTTCATACTGATATTTCTGGATTCAAATTCTAATACTATGCTTACCACAAATAACTTAGAAAATATAAGAAAAATCAAGAAATGTATACTTCCATTTAATTCGGAAGAAAAATATATTCACTTATTAAAATATAATGAGCAGCAATAGAAAAGTATATTTCGTGTTAAAATATATTCACATATTAAAATATAATGAACAATAGCTGGAAAACAATTAGGTAAAATGTCACGACGTACCACTACTGATGATATTAGTACCCAAATGGACTTGCTAATTATTTGTTCAGAAAAATACCACGAAGAAACTATTGACATATTTATGCACGTGCACTGCAAAGAACCTTGCTACACCAACTGAGAATCGAACCATGGATCTTCGTACTGGCCAGGCCTTTCTCTACTGTTGAGCTACTGGGACGGAATTGCAACCTCTTATCTTCGAGTGGGCTCAGTATTCTCCACCCTCTAAAATCAGATTGACTTGGTAGTGACAATCTGACTGACAACCTCCTGCTATTTTTACTTCAGGTTAGCCACCGGCTGCTATTTTCATCATCCACGTTAGCTTCATGGTCATTGTCTTCCCGATTGGATATCGGCGCTCAATATGCCTGAATCTACTTATACCTTGCTAGACGTACTAGAATTCAGAGCTCTGAGATTTCTGCAATAACCTACAGGACTCATGTGTTGCGTGCAGGACTCACCTGCAGGCGTCATTGTAAAGAACCATGCTGCCCCAACCTGGAATCTATCCAAAGATTTTCGATCTAGCCAGCCCATATACTAGCGTTGAGCCAGTAGGACTGAATTGCAAGGTCTTATCTTTAAAGTGGACTCTGCAGTATATGAATTTTAAGTTATACGGTGTATGAATGAAAGTTGTCCATTTAATGAAAGAACTGAAATGAAAGTTATCCTAAAACGAAAGGCTATCCTAAGTTACAGTAAATGAAATGATAGTTATCCTAAGGTAAAGTTACCCTAATGAAATGAAAGTTATCCAAATGAAATGAAAGTTATCCATTAAATGAAAGTTATCTTAAAGAAGTTCATTAAGTTTCATCCCAAGGCCCATACTCTACCGTCGAGACAGAGAGGACTGGATTGCAAGGTCTTATCTTTAATGTGGACTCTGCAGTACATAAATTTTATGGGAATTTCCAGTTTTAACCTGCAACGAAACTGATTTAAAACACGTTTGAAAAGCTATTCATGAAAACAACTCAACACAATACATGGAAACTATTTACAAAAGAGCTAATAGCTATAGATTAAATACACCATAAACAATGAAAATAATAAATAATTACCAAAAAAAAAATCGGCTGTAATTCCAGTCCGATGGAGCCGAAGTGGTTTTGCGTGAATAACATTTTTCGGTTTTTCAACGATATTCTAATCAATAGATATATTTTCTAATGAAGAAAACGTATTAGACTAACGAGAATGACCAACGTAAATGTGTCTCATAATGTGTCATATGGAATATCAACGGTATACTATAATACTTATTTTTTTTTATTTTATGTAATGTTTTTGATATTTTTTTAAATTGTGCAATATCTTAAGAACGGTTTATACTAGCGTTCTAAAAATAATGTCATTATTTTTGTAATACAAAATTACGCATGGTATTATTATTTATTTAATATCACTAAATTATTTATTTAACATGCTGATTTTTAATGACTTTAAAATAGTTCTTTCGAAAATTTGGGGGGGGGGGGAGCTGAACATTCGTTCGCGTTTAAAATCAAACACACACATGCATTGATGGACAAAATGGGTCAGGCTTTCCTATCACTTTTGTCAGCAAATGGGTCTGCGTGTATGCAATATGTTTGTCGGCATGTATGTGTGTTTGTGTGTATGTGTGATACATACATATATACATACAGACATCACCAGAAAATAGTTTGATTCGAATTAAGAGATGTTTGAAAATGGGCTCATCCGTCGAAACCACAAATTCGAATTTTCGAGCCTGTCACAATACTTATTCTATACATTATTACAATGTTCGTAGGGAAAGTAAAAGTTTATTTTAGAAATATATATATATATATATATATATGTGCAAATTGAAATTTATTACTTACACTTTAATTTTTCCAGGTACTGTATTATTATTTTTTTTTTCATTTCAGGAGAAAGTGTGTAATTAATTATTTCAAAGCAGTAAAATCGAAATGCGCAAACGATATTTTACGATTAAGTCGAATCTTCTAAATGCTTATAATAATTTTGCGATAATTCGATAATCGCTTCACTAATGTAAATTGATGGAAATGGTATTTGGCTTGATGAGGCAACTCACTGCTCCAAAACAGATAATCTTTAAATTGCAATTTACTAAACTGATTTAAATTGATTCATTCGTCTAGGAGATATACAGCTTTGAGATAAAAATCAAATACTGAGTTCCATACTGAAATGCATAGTATTCTAGAATATCCTAGATGTCGACTTGTGAGTTATAATCTTCAAGCAGACTGATTGTGGTCGTTTCAGGAATTCAACTTTCCTGGCATCCTAGCAATACATTTCCCCTTGTAAATTCATTTGGCAGAATTTAAAAACTAATTAAAAGTGACTTAGATTATGCGACATAACAAAAGTTTCATTTAAATTTTAGGGTTTCTATAAAAATTCCAAACGTACATTTTTTATCTCATATGTTGGGCGACTCATAGACAACTTATGCTTAAATGATTTACATGGTACTTTAAATATACATTTTAAAGTCTGTAAGCGGAGAAGCGTGGATTTAAGAGTTATTCTACTGGTTTATTTTATTTTTTAAAGTGGTAGTAATTTAAAAATCCACACATTTGTTTTAATTTTTGAACATTAAATACAACTTTATAGATCGTTAGCCTCGATTTAATAATAATATCGAATTTCTGGGTGAAGTATACGCAAATAAAAACCTGATATATACATACATATAGATAGATAGATGCTGATTAGCTTTCAATAGTGAAATTTGTTAATAAAAATCTAAAAATCCATCAGTACTCATATCCAATAGCTATATACAGGTTTATTATAAACAAAACTTTCCCGATATATGAGCTCGTAGCGATCACACCTTTCAAGGGAACGGAAATAAATTTTGGATGCAGGTATTTTAAGGTACTGCCTTCAAGTATTTGTATGCCTTCAAGAAATATATATATATATATATATATATATAAATTGAAAGATTTTAATCGAAAATTATGCATAAACTACTGTATGTACAATAAAACCCATCTCTAGCATATCTGTTACAAATGAGTAACTATAGACCAAGACTAAGGATAAAGATAGAAGGTAACATATCACTACAATGGAAAGGGGGGTGAGAAGAATATTAGGATACAAAATTCACAATTAAAAGTATATAAATATAAATAATAATAAAAAAGGAAACACGGCAAAAATGAGAAAAGGCAATAATTATAAGCTCAAAATAAAAGATTAAGACATAGAGAACAATCAATTGAAACTACACAAAAAAGGCGGTTAGTTCGAAATTGCATTCTCATCAGGACAGACATACAATTCGAATTAAAACCGATAGAATAGCCAGTTTCTGACAATGGCAATAGTATTTAACTATAGACACCATTGGAACGGTCTACTGACTAGTGGAAGGATGCAATCGATTAAAATTTTCAAGGGAATTAAATTTTAATAAATACAACATTTAAATTTTTATACGGCCCCCGTACAAAAACGTTTTCAATGAGTAGAATGTGCCCCATACACTAAAAACGTGATGTACAAAATTTCAGCATTTTATCATAAAAAGTCCCAGAGATATGAAAAGACAAAAATGCTGACTTAAACCACCTTTCGATGCATCGACATGGGTTCTCAGAAGGGAAAAATTATATCGGCAGATCGCGTTTCAGGAGTCATACACAAATTACGAACGAAAACAATGATTACATACATAAATAACAATTTTGCTATTTATTCGTACCAAAGTATCTACACTGTGTAGAAATAATAAATTTACTCAAAGATTACATAGCTTGATCAAAATGTTTTCCATCCATGCCAATGATCCATCAAAGATAAGAGGCAGATATTATTTGCCTATGATGCATTTATGCGTTGCGTCATTTGCACTCTTGCTGTAAACATTTACATTTTAATATGTGATTTATAATATACTTTATAATATACCTCACCAAATATACTTAGACATATTTCTGGGACTTTTTATCATAAAATGCCGAAGTTTTGTACATCACCTTTTTAGTGTATGGGGCACCTTTTACTCATTGGAAATGTTTTTATACGGGTGCAAATACGGGTATAAAAATTTAAATTTTTTATTTCTTCAAATTTAATTCTCTAAAAATTTTTATCAATTTCATAAAATTATGTACCTTTTTGTACGCATCTTTGTAATTTATCATATATGTCCAAGATCAATATTTAAGGAATAAAAGCAGAGGTCAATGTTTTTGGGACATCCTGTGTATATATATATATATATATATATATATATATATATATGTATATATCAATTCCTACGAATATATATTTTACGTGTAATTTACTTTAATGGCCATCTTCATAGTTTGTGTAGCTTGAATTTTTAATATATTCTTCAAATTTACTACAATGCCCACTACATTGTTGAAACGTATCAAAGAAATGAAACCATTAATTTAAAAAAGAATAGAAATGCACATTCTTCCATAAACTCAATCATGAAATAAATATATTTCTCTTTCCTTAAATCCTCATTCATTTACAACTCATTGCACTTCACCCTCTTATTTTGCAGTCTCCTTTTAATGAGCTTTATCGCACTTAAATGAAATGTGAAACATTAAGCGCCATCCTTATTTTTACTCAAAAAGATAAAAAAAAAAGAAAATAAACTCTGTTCTTGAAAAAAAACAAAAAAACTTTCAAATTGCAATTTATCATTCACATTATATAATGTAGCAGATTCTTTCATTTTCGTTTAATGTGGGAAAAGGTGGGTAATTAATTTGCTCATTGCAGTGGAATCTTTGAACACTATCGATTTCAAACGAAATTTAACGGTTTTTGAATTATCTACAATGCTTTCTCTATCAATCAATAAGCGTCATAAGTAAGTAAAACTGATGTAAGTGTTTGATATTTGGTGTGCTTTGCTTTTGCATGTAATGCACTATATGTATTCTACGGGATATTAATGAAATGAAATTAACGCGGCACAAATTGTGAAAATTTTCAACCGTAAATGGGCTGCGTATCAAGTGTTCAACCAATGATTTGATACAGTCAAGACTCAATTTAACGGATCAGTCAAAAATATATGTAAATTATATGGACTATACTTTCTGAGAGAAAAAAATCTGATGTGGGCAACACATGACTTTCCTTATATAATGTAATGAATTTACTACTTTTACAGTAAAAAAATAGGTTTTTCTTATAGTAGATACTAATATTCTTTCCAAGATATTGAATTTTCGACAATTAGTCGTCATTTTCATTGATTTAGCATCATTTTTATCCATTTGGCGAGATTTTCATTAATTTGGCAACATTTAAAAAAAGTCGCCAAGTTGGCGACATTCCGCCAAATTCGTCGCCAAAATCTCGCCAAGCAATATGCACTAAGAAAAAATTTATTCTTACAGCAGATAAATGACTATTGGCGTTCAAATACAAAGGTATTATTCAAAGTATATTTTTTCATGAATGGAACGAGCTAGATACACGAGAATGATGTCACTCAATTTATCACATGGTATTACATATGAAAAGTGAACATGTTTCTCAATAGAAATTTTTTTTTATGTGACTTTTTCATAATTTTTTTGAAAAATGTACAATATCTCGAGAACGGTTCATGTTAGCGTTCTAAAATTTATGCCAATCGTTTTCTAATGAAAAATTACATAAGAAATGTCTATTTGCGTAACTTTATTAGCGGTTTTGATTTTTTGACGATTTTTTCAAAATTTCATTCGAAAATTTAGGGGGGTTCTGAACATTCGATTACGTATAAAAACACTAGGCTTCCAGTGTTTACGGATTGTGATTTTTGTACCAAATTTGGTTCGAATCGGTCCATTCGTTCGTCAGTTATCGTCTCCACAGACTCACTGACACACACACACACACGCACACACACACACACACACACACACACGCACACACACACAGACATCACTTCAAAAATGTTTGATTCGTGATCAGGGATGCTTGAAACGTGCTCCCCCGTCGAAAACTCGAATTCGAATTTTCGACCCCGTCACAATACTTTCCTTATACATTATGTATATATGAGGAAAGTAATAAAGAACACATTCTGGCGTTTATTTCAACACATTTCCAATTAATTGACTCAGGAGGGAAGACAGACCTAAAATGACGACTAAAAAAATATGTCTCAACTGCCCGTTTAAAGTGCTCATTCAGTACATAATTATGCTTTCTATTTACTCTATTGTGCGGGACAACTTGGGACTATTTTGCAACTTTTTTTTACACCTTGAGACATTTTCGCAACTTTTTTACAACTTGAGGCTTTTTTCAACTTTACTTTTTACAACTTGGAACGATTTTGCAAATTGATGCACTTTATGCATGAGCAGTGTTTATTTCAGGCATACCTTCGGTGGAGAGGGAGCGAAGCTCCTCGGAGAAGAGTATTCCCCCCCCCCCCCCACGGACACATTTTATGTTAACCTAGTTTCAATTTCTGTGACAGTATTTAGTTATATATTTATATAGGGCAAATAGAAACTTGACCCTCTAAAATTTCATTCGTCCCTCTCTGGTCAAAAAGTTCTGAAAGAAACACTCTGCATGGGCTCGCGTTGGGAGGGTGCTGAGCCGGAGGGGGACCCGCCTCCCTCACTCCAGGTTACATGCCTACATAGTTTAATTCTTAAATGGATTCGGAATAATTTAAAAAATATTGGAATATATAATTAACAAAAATAAAACTAATTGCATAAGTAGTAAACATATATTTTTTATTATAGTAATGAATTACAACTAATTGACATTAAAATAATAAACATTAAAAATGTATGCTTTTAATATTTTTCGGATGACTGGATTTTTTTTTACGAAAACAAGATCAAATTGCAGAAACTCATAAAATTGAAGACAGCTAACCTCATAGTAACTTTTGTGTAAATGAGAGAGAGTTTTAATTTCCAGAGTTTACACTTTAAGTTGCTTTTTTTCCTGTGTCTAAATTATACATGGTTGAGAATATTTTCGCATTTTGAGCGTTTGGTTTATCCTTCATAAAACTAAACAACACATTTAGATTTATAAAAAAAAATGGAGGACAGTCTTTTAAAATAAAGGATGTATGGTCACCGTAATGTCAATTGATTGAGTGTTAAATCAATGTAAGCGGCAATTACAGACAAACAAAATGGATATTTTATTTCCCACTCTTTCGCGGAGAGGTATGGAAGGGTAACACTTATATTATGGATCTTGTCCCATTGCATGAAATAAATTTCATTAATTTCGATTGTGTATTTTAGAAGATGTTTTGTTTGTTAGCGTATTTCAGAATTTCCATGTTTATGCCTTATAGCGGTACAAATAAGGTTAACAAACTAGTAAACATAAACGTAAACCCAATCAACAGTTCTCGAGTTATAAGCGGTCATGACAGACTTTTATAACTAGAGAACAGTATATAATTTAAATGAAAGGAAAATAATTCAATGAGGCAAAAGCATCGACTTGCAGGTATTGATTTATTTACCTTTCTTATACTTCCTTAAACATGATGCCAGTTTCAGTTTCCAATGGCGTTCTATGTGTCTGTTTTTCATTTTCGGGGCACGATATATCTGAAACAAATAGAGATAATCGAATGACATATAGCACGATTGCTTAGCGTAAATTATATATATATATATATATATATATATATATATATATATATATTAACGTCAATGTATGAAATGCCGGCATTCTATAGAATACCGGCCATTTTTAAGCAAAGTATAAAATATGAGAATTATTATATACTTTCCCTAGGCATTGTATATAATACCTAGGCATTCTATAGAATGACACATGCTATTTAAGCAAAGTATGAAAAAAGGAATGAATTGGAGATATATTTTATACTTTGCCGGTTTGTCATTTGGCATTCTATAGAATGCCTAGATATTATATACAATGCCTAGGGAAAGTATATAATAATTCTCATATTTCATACTTTGCCTTAAAATGGCCGGTATTCTATAAAATGCCTAGGTATTCTATAAAATGCCTAGGTATTCTATAGAATGCCGGCATTTCATACATTGCCGATTATGTTACTGGCAATGTAAGAAATGCCGGCATTCTATAGAACACCTAGGCATTTTATAGAATACCGGCCTTTTTTAGGCAAAGTATGAAATATGAAAATTGTTATATACTTTCTCTAGGCATTGTATATAATACCTAGGCACTCTATAGAATGACAAATGCTATTTAGGCAAAATATGAAAAAAGGAATGAATCGGAGATGTATTTCATACTTTGCCAATTTGTCATTTGGTATTCTATAGAATAGCTAGGAAATCTGTGAAATTTTAATCGTTTCATAGATTGCCGACCAGTTTTTGGTATTCTATATAATGCCTAGGTATTGTATAGAATGACGGCTTTCATATATTGCCGGTAACATCTATAATAAAATTATAACATGTAGTTCCAATGATAGAATGGAGAGAAGTTGTAACTCATAGAACCTTTACTTAAAATATGCTAAGTACGTGCAAATATGTAATAAATAGAGATTCATCAATCAAGAGGATATTCTTTAATTCAAGTAGAAAATAATATGTTAAAAAGGTTGAAAATATAGATTCATGTTATACATAATTATTTATTTGAAAAATTCGAGATCATTTATAAAACGCTAAAATGCGCCGTTCTTCAGATATAACACTTTGTAAAAGTTTAATTTCGGTTAACTTAAAGTTTTCTGAAAAGTTTAACTTGATCAAAAATGACGAGTTGACGTATAATTCTAGGACATCATTCATGCGGTGCAGTAACGTCAACAGAAAAAAAATGTGTGAACCCCCCCCCCCCCCCTTCCCCTCCTCCCATTCTTGGAAAACTCAATATTTGGTTAAAAACCAAATATCACGTTTTTCATTCCTAAGTTTATTTTGTACGAACTTCAACAGACTCCTGTCGGCGCATGGTCTTGGGGTGTGGGTTTATGTTTTTTTTTTCTTGGGGGGGGGGGGGTTATGATGCATCTTATCTTGATGATGTCATTGTTACTGTGTAGTAACTTTAGAAAGTACTGTAAAATCCAGATATTTATGGACAAAAAATATTATATGTTTTTGCTGCTTATTATTTTTTTTTCTTTGTTTGTTGAGTCTTCATTTTTAAGAACTCAGTGGATGAACATAACAATAATTTTACAGATTTATTGAGCTGTTTTGTTCATGAGGAATTATTGAAATACCACTATTGCAGATATAACATAATTATTATTAAGTTTTAAAACGAACTCATAAACAACGTACAGATTTATTTATCATTTTGAGGCTACTATGAATTTGTTTTATAGCGCTTCCTTAACTAAAGAGTCTTAAAATTCTTTCATTTTAGATATTTAAAATAGGGTGAATGCAATTATTGGAAATATTGCATATTTGAATATTATTCTCATTTAGCGATTCTAGATGGCGCCACATTACAGATATATAATTTCTCATTTTGAATATCTTACTAATTGTTTACTGAAGTTATACATTTTAAAAATAATACTTTCTCAATTTTGTTCAGGATGATAAGAAACTTAAATTCGTAAAAAAAGATCATATTTAACTTTATTGTTTGTATGGAATTTAGAAGCATCAAAATGTATGAACCAGTAATGATACGGAACGACATAATTATGTCGTTCCGTATCATTACTGGTTCATACATTTTGACACATGTTTAATCAACTCGACCTCGCTAGAAAATTTTAATGTTCCTGTGCATAAACTTAAGATTCACTCTTACATTCTAGAATATAAGTTAATTCTTGAGAAAGGAGAAAAAAAGTTAATGCTATTGTTCAAACAAATATTAAAATACAAAATTAACAAAATATGAATTTATTCACAAAATAAAAGTATCACCTGTCATTAAAATGTACTGTAAATTGCAGAATTTTAAATTTCTAACTTAAAGTCAGTAAGAAAACAAAAGCGAAATATTCTTTAGAAAATTCACAAGACTTTACAGTACTTCGGTTAGAATAGCGTTTAGAGACTTTCTACTTTTCGCTGCATAACATTTTATATGTTGAAAAATTGACACTCTGATTTCCCTGGATGACGTTTTGGGTATACATAAATACGAATAAATCTGTTTTTCCATCTATTGCCTACTAGTGAGCGAATTATCCCTTGAGTAAGTAAATTGATGATCTAGATTTCAGACAGTCGCATTTGGCATAAATACCATAATTGGTAAGATGGGACGGTCTTCCCAAAGGTTGGGGAATATTAGTAGAAGAGCCAGAGGGGCTTGGCGTGCAACTCCCCCCCCCCCCCGATCACATCAGACCAAATTATTCTATGCCTTATAGGTGCTAAACATTTTTAAGTTTATCCTTTATCCTCAGTGAAAAAAAATACTGACTGCGATTAAAATGGCGGCCATTTTAAAATATTTTAAATTTAAATTTAAAACATTTTAAATTATTTCATTTTCTTAGGCGATCAGTCTTTAAATATGTATTTGCCATTGCGAAACAAATTAAATCATTTTAAAGATTATAAAACGAACCATTTTTGAATTATTCGTAGTTTTTAGATGAAAAATATTAGAGATGAAACTTGTTTTAACACGAAGTAAATAGCTAAATATATTGTGGGAAAAGAAAAATATGCTGAAATTATTTGAACCCAGATGATAAAATTCTCGTTACTCCACCGGATGCAAAAGTTATATAGCAGTAGCAGTTTTTTGCAGTTTGCATTTGAGGTAATTGAATAATTTGATTTTATAAATCAGTAAAATATTAACAGTGTAAGAATATATATATATATATATCTATATATATATATATATATATATATATATATATATATATATATATATATATATATATATATATATATATATATATATATATATTTATATATATTTATATATATATTTATATATATATATATATATATATATATATATATATATATATATATATATATATAACATATATATATATAATATATATATATACATATATATTTATTTATATATATATATATATATATAAATCAGTAAAATATTAACAGTGTAAGAATATATATATATATATATCTATATATATATATATATATATATATATATATATATATATATATATATATATATATATATATATATATATATATATATATATATATATATATATATATATATATATATATAATAAACTTAGTATATTTCCTTTAAAGACTCTTTATTAAATCCAGCATAACGTTATCTAAGCCATTGAATATCAAACAATACGTTATTCACGTCATTTCATTCTAAATTCGCGCAAAATAAACATCCACAATAAAGGATTTGTCAAAATAACGTGCAAAAATTAATATGAAATATTGAATTATGGTTTTGAATAAAGAACTAATTAATTATTTTATCAAAAAATAAATATTTACAACTTTGCCCCTGTCTTACACAGACTTTCCTAAATAACAAATTTAATCAACTGACTTAACAATCCGTCTTCAAGTGCGATTCTTTTATGATATATGAAAGAAACAATTCAATAGAAACCATTCAATTTATCAAGAAATAATTATTAATGTCAAGACGCTTTCAACGTGAGCTCTTGAAAGATCAGGGAGGATTCGCGAAAGAAACGAAGTATCAAAATAAAATAATTACGTTAAGCGGTATGACGAAAAAGATCCGAAAGCAGAGTATTTAATTAAATAAAAATATTTATGTCACGAATACACCCTTTTCAAATATTTTTGCTGAGTGAAAGAGGGAGAGACAGAATGAAAGAGAAATTTTGCTTTCGATTTAGATAGTTATATTTGTTTGATCCAAAATGAGAGCTACTTGAAAAGAATTCTAAATTATGTAAGTTAACTGCTATGCCGTGAATTGAAATAAGAAATGCGACACCACCAATGTTTTATTTTATTTGTTTTTAAGCAATACAAAAACTCGTAATTTTAAATGTCATATTTTTAAATTCGCTAATTAAAACACACACACACACATATATATATATACTATTTTAATATTTTTTATATATATATATATAATCTCATGGAAGAAAGACGGACGAGGAAAGCTAACGAGCGGAGTGGCAAAAAATAACCGATGGGGGTTGTGACCCCTTCTAAACCCCGGTTGTAGCATGCTGCTAGGCCGTGGCAAGCACTCCTGGTAGCATGCACCCCCTCGAAGCAGACCCCGATGCACCGTAAACATGAAGCTGAAACGACCGCAACAGGCCATCAAAAAATAAAGACCAATATTTGAATCCAAATTAGTTTTACCAATGACAAATAAAACGTATGAACGTATGTAATAAGCATTATGAATGTAAAATTGTAATAAAAATTTCAAACACAAAACATACACGCCAAGTCGCTCATTACGCCAACACCTACATTCTACAAGTCTTCAAATTCGAAATCTCTACATACGCAACATGTTGCGTATATAAAATTCGTAAAGTGCTGCTGTACTACCCATACAAAATCAAAGTTGTTCAACAACTTGAACCTAACGAACCTGCTGTAAGAGAATCTTTCGCTTTGCAATTCCTTGGACTGATGGAGGTGGACAAATATTGGCCATGGAACATTTTGTGGACGGATGAGGCCCATTTTTACTTAAATGGGGATGTCAATACCCATAACTGCAGGATTTGGGCCAAAGAAATTCCTCATGTTATTCACCCAGTTCCATTGCATTCTACTAAAGTCACTGTTTGGTGCAGTATGACAGCTAGTGTCATAATTGGACCACTTTTCTTTGAAGAGCAATCGACAGCTGGGCCCGTGACTAACACTGTGACTGCTGCTCACTTAGAGTCGATGTTAAGACGCTTCGTCATACCTGAACTTCAGCAACGTGGCATATTAGATACCACGATTTTTATGCAGGACGGGGCTCCACCTCACAGTGGTACAAGTGTCAAATAGTTACTTAAGCAACATTTCACGGATGACCAGATTGTAAGCTAACATTTTCCCATTTTTTGGCCACCCCGGTCACCAGACCTCAACCCCTGTGATTTCTGGCTATGGGGTTACATCAAAGCCACTGTTTATGGTGATAACTTAAACAACTTGGCGGAATTGAAAAATGCGATACACCGACATGTCCGCAACATTCCTCCTAATATGCTAAGAGCTACTGTTGAGAACGCAGTAATGCGATTCAACTTGATTTCAGAAAATGGAGGAAGCCACAGTGAACATGATTTGTAACACGTTTTAGAAACGATTAAAAACTTTTTAAACCGATGTCTTCATGTCTTATTTCTTTTAACATTATTGCATACAGCGCCATTCCCCGCTGGCGGTGAGTTTTTGAACTTTTTTTTCATTTTACGGAAAATAAAATCCCACGACCTCATGTAAACTATTACCAAGTTTGATAGCATTCTGTCCAGTAGTTTTTCTTTCATGGTCATTTCAAAGTGGAACTTTAATTATAAAGGCCCTGCATATATATATATATATATATATATATTAGTATATATATATATATATATATATATATATATATATATATATATGTGTGTGTGTGTGTATGCGTGTGTGTCTGCGAACAGTTCCTAGTAAAAACATAATTCAATGGAACGGCTTGGCAGTTGTGATGCATATTAATTACAAATTGTAAATGGTATAAGCGACAATCAACTGTCATGAACTTTGAATTTGAAATTTAGGCAAGCATTTTGCAAATGTTCCATACGGCATTAACAAAAGAAGAATACATCGCTTTGTGCAAATTGTTTAAACACAATTTGCTATAAAAACACGTTCAAATCTTTGGAAACATTCGACGATCGCTATGGGTCTATTATTGCCTGATCGTGCTTTATTAAAGTTGCTTTCCAAGAATGTCGAAAACGCTGTTGGCGCCTTTCGCGAGTACAGACGTTAGAAATCGCTGCACACAGGTCCTCTGATAGCATGTGGCTTCCGGAAAATAGTTCTTTGCTTCCATTAGACTGGGAGCTTCTCAATTCGACCAGGACGAGACCGAAATCCTGTGACAATGCAAGTGGCTGAAGATTTTACAACGACTGTTGTTAAGCAGACTAGTCGCTATGAGGCAGGAATCAGTAGTGCTCGAGCTGTAGCAAGACAATTGTCTTTGCTCTACGCAACAGTACGGAGGTGTTTGCAGAAAACTTTAGAAAGTTATCCGTATAAGATCCAGCGTCGCCAAACGTTACATGGTTATGAAACAGATATCCGTGAAACGTTTACTTTGACATTCCTTGCACGCATGCAGATAGACACAAATTGGCCCTAGAACATCTTGTGGAGTGATAAGGCACATTTTTCTTTATGTGGAGCAGTAAACACCCAAAACAACCACATCTGTGCAATGGAAAATGCCCGCCCAATTTCATAAGATCCCATTATATTTTCCAAAACCAACTATTTTGATTGAGTTAACAGCAATATTTCTGATTGGTCCCTATTTTTTTTAGAATTCTATCAGCAGACACCAGAAACCTGTTCAGTTATTGCTCAGCTTTATAAGGTCATGTTGCAGAACTTCTTTATTCCTCATCTCCAACAACGAGGATGCCTCATTTCTATCATATTCCAACAAGACGGAGCACCTCCCCACATTGGCCGTCCTGTTCAACAGTTGTTGCGACAGCATTTTACAGAAAATCGTGTAATCAATCGCGCATTTCCCATCTATATGTCCACCCTGTTTTCCAGATCTGAACCTTTGTGTCTTTTGGCTGTGGGGTTATCTGAAAAGCATGGTTTATCGGGGAAATATTCATAACCTTGCAGATTTGAAAGCCAGCGTCATCTTGCACACGCGCAATATCACAACATATCAGTTATGAGCAGCTGTTGAAAACGCTGTCAGACGGTACCAGTTGTTGCTTTTTCAACAAGGTGGACACATTGAACACTGCCAATGACTTGTCTTTCAACAGTCATCTTCCCTTCTGCGTTCTATGTTGTTGTTGTTGTTTAGACCCAGACCGTCCGACCTACCAGGAAGGTGTAAGGTTCTATGTGTAACATGCTCTAGATGCATTAATCAGACATTTGTGTATTTATGACTATTGTCAGCATCTATCGCATGTATATATCATTTAAATTCGTAATTAATATGATTCACGACTGCTAAGCCGTTTCATAAAATTATGTTTATACTAGGGCCTGTTCGTAGCGCCATCTCTTACCCTATCGGTCCTCTATTTTGGAATTAATTATTTTTGCGTTATTCGTTTCCCTATGTTCTGTAATGCATACCAGGCAGATTTGGCGTTCTAATGACCACTGGCTTTTCTCTACAGTGCTCTGAACAGGAATACTTTAATTCTAATTACCCGGTATATAATAGAACAATAAAGAATTTGCACCCATAATTAATTGAAATGCAGCCTGAAACTCGACATGCAAATGTCGTTTTATGATTTATGCAAATGATCAGTGCCAATAATATTTTAGAGCTCATGCAATTCGCAGGGGAATGATGCACCTTGCAGCACTTAAAACGTCCGGTGTTCTTGTTGAAGGGCAATTGGGACAACACGTTCTGCTTTGATACTACACGTTGTATACAAAGATGCCTTTGAGACGTATTATACGGCGCCATGAACTATTGCCAAATTTGGAGACAGGACGTATCATAGGCACAAGGGAAGCGGGTTGGTCCAACTGATGTATAAGTCGCCATCTTGGTTGGGAAGAAATGGTAATTGCTCGGTATTGGCAGGAGTGGATCAGAGAAGGCACATGTAATTGTAGGGCGCTGGAATCACCCCAGGTAAACAACTGTTTTAGGGGAGCATGGTAGTCAGGAGAGGAGCTACGTCCACGAAATGGCATTGCTATCAGCCATTTGAAGCATTTGCCATCATCCATCCATCCTGTATCAAGTGATAGTATTCGGAGACGACTGGCAGAAGGTGGGATTAGATGTCACCGTCCGTTAAGGCGTCTAGATTGATGCCTAGCTCGGTCAGCCTGGACGGTGTCCCATTAGAAGCATGTTGGTTTTAGTGACGAATCTCGGTTCTCTCTCAGTGCAGATAACGGCATAATAAGTATGTAGAGGAGGATTGGCCAGTGTTCTGATTCCGCATTTGTTTTCTTGCGGCATATGGCCATCACTCGTGGTATGATACTGTGGGGTGCCATCTTGTGTGACAGCTGATCTCCTCTAGTTGTACTACAAGTCAATCTGACGGCTCGCGCCGGTGATATTATGCAGCTGATTATTCTGCCTTTGTTGTTAAGCCGCCAAGGTTCATTTTACATACTAACAAGATTCGACCCAATACTGCAGGACTTTATGAATGTATTTAATACCCTTCGTGATTTAATGTCCGTGATTTAAAACCCTCCCATTGCCATCCAGGTCCCCAGACCTATCATCAATAGAACAAATGTCTGGAAATTGCACCCATTTCATAATGTCACTAAATTAGCTGGCCAGTTGAAACATGATGGGCATTAGCAACTTAATTGACTCTATGCCGCATCGAATAATGGATTATATAGCTGCTAGTGGAGGATTTACTACTTATTAAAATGTCAATTTCTTGATACCATCATTTGTTAATGAAACGTGTGTTCCCAACTTATGTTCCCAAAGTCTAAGCATTTTATATATCCTCAAATGATACCTACATGTCGAATTTCGCGCTTGCAGCAAAAATTTTTTATAATTACATATATTTTTTCATCAGAGTATATATATATATATATATATATATATATATATATATATATATATAAATATATACAATCTAAGACAAAAAATCGACGCATCCCGCAAAATAACCCGATACTAATGAAACTGCATATACAAACACCTGTCAACAGAGTATGCAAATAATCAAAAAATCACCGCCAATGAATAAATCATCGACATTGAAACTGAGCACAATGGTGGTGTATATAAAGAGCGAACCTCGCTTTGAGGAACAAAACGTATAATGAATTTCGATTGCGTTTACTTACTATGATTGTAACAATGTCTCGCCGGCGAATTCGCAACCACTACGAGCATAGGAGGGAGTTTGAAAGAGTGCGTGCAGGCGGACTGAATGAGGCTGGATGGGCACACTGACGAATCGCTCGGCATTTGTCTAGGGACGATGCAAAAATTAGACGATGTTGGGAGGAATGGGTCCGGACTTTCAGATTTCAGCGGGCAGCGGACGACCTGGAGCGACGACAGAACGTGAAGATAGAATGATTGCCACAGCAGCTGTGACAGCACGAGATTCGTCGTTATTAACCACCCAATATGTGACAAACACGGAAGTGACCACCCGGACCATTAATAGAAGACTACGGGAGCGGAATCTATACTCTCGGCGCCCATTACGCCGCCTGCCACTGACTAGTATGCACCGTCAACAGCGAGTGCAATGGTGCCGGGCTCGATCAACGTAAAATTGATCGGTCTTCAATGATGAGTTCCATTTCGAATTGAGTCCAGACGACCAGCGCAGACGTGTCTGGAGACAGTCCGGGCATCGTTAGGATCTTGCTCTTAATGTCATACGCCACATGGCCCGACAACTGGAAATTATGGTCTGGGGTGTCATTTCGTTTGGTAGCCGGATCCCTTTGATAGTCCTCTGTGGTACCATCACAGCACAGCTGTACGTTGACGACATTCTACGACCTGTTATATTGCCATTCTTTTCGCGACACCCCGGGCTAACTTTTCTGCAAGATAATGCCAGGCCACACACGGCACGCCTCTCTATTGATTGCCTGCGTGCTTACGACACACTTCCTTGGCTAGCCAGATCCTCAGATCTCTCGCGTATTGATCACATTTGGACAGGTTGAAATGGGGCGTCGCCTGAGAACATCCCTGAAAGTAGGACGAATTAGCTCGTCAATTGGAGGCCTTTTGGAACGGCATCCCTATCAGAACACCATACGGCAACGTTATGCATCAATTCCACGTCGGTTAACAGTTTTTATCAAGGCCAAATTTGGACAGCGCCATATTGACGTGCTCAATTTGTGTAGATCACTCAGTGCAATAAATCATCCAATTGTTCTGAAATTCTAATCATTTACTTTTCTGTACATCCACTACACGTACCAAATTTTGTCTCATTGGGATAATTATTTCTTGGTGCATCGATATATATATATATATATATATATATATATATATATATATATATATATATATATATATATGTATATATATTTCAGCATTCATACTACTGTGAAGTTGTTGGATTTTTCTAAAATCTCATCCAATAGGATAAATTAAAGATAACTAAAAATGTACTGTTATTTTAAATTTCACGCTTATTAACTAAAAGAGTGAAAACAATGCAATATATCTTGAAAAATATCAAATCAGGATAATAATTATCATTATAATGAAAATATAAGCGCAAACGCGTTTCTCTTTTAAATAAAAAAATAACAAAAAATAACCATCATTGCAATAAAGAGTTAGAAATGCAAATATGTTTCTATTTTAAATAAAAATAATTACCCGTTTCTACTTTTGTTTAACAAATGAAGCTATTTTCTGCCATCTGGCATAAAATATCCGACATGAGGTATTAATAAGTAAATAACGACTCAAAATATGGAATTCTTTAGAATAATATGTCAGGAAAAATACGAAACAAACCAAGTTAATTAAAAAAAACAAACATATCACCTGATTCTTGAAGCAAATCAAATTTATTTTAAAATAGAGTAAAAGTGAGGCAGTTCTAACATGAATTCATGGCACTTTGGCAAGTGGAACTGTTCTTTATTTACATTTTTGACAAGGAAAGTCCTTTTTATTTTTAAAATCGGTTTATATAGTAACATTCCTGGGATTATTGTTATTTATTATTTTAGTCAAGTTAGTTTTACTTTAACTTCAGTTAATCATTTTTTTGTAACATTCAGATTGACATTTTAACTTTTCCTACAGTATATGGTAATGCATAAGGAAATAAAGCCGAAAATCGGAATTCGAATTTTTCGACGGATATGAGTTCTTCGAACACTTTAGAACACGAAAGCACCATTCTTATCATGATGGCTGTGTGTGTCTCTGTCTATATGTGTTTGAGCATTGTCTCGATGCATGTGCCACACTAGCTGACATACTACTTGAAGAAATTTCATAAAATTTGATTGTGCTTATTAGATTTTGGTACAATTCGGATAAATGGAATACTTTCTTTTTTTCTTGCGAAATTAATCTTAATAATCGTCTAAATTTTAAATAACACTGGCTACACATATACACAAATGTTACCCACATAATTATAATAAGGTATATTTGAACTTATACCTAAATTCACAAATATTGTTCTAAAAAAAGTGATGTTTTGAAATTTATACTAAAAAAATAAAAATTGAAAAATTGCAACAATTATCAAAAATTTTAAAATAATTTTTTTTTGTAAAGCTTGTGTTCTCATTTCGAATTTAATATTAAGTAGGTATAAACATATTGTAAACATGCTTTGTGCAACACTTTTCAAAGTTCTAGGATTCTTTATCTCTGGTTTTTTAAGTCAATCTGCGGCGCACAAGGATTAGTTTTGAAAAAAAAAAATCAGTTTAAACTTTTCAATAAATACTACATGCCTTGTTTTGCCTCGCCAGTCAGCTTAAAATCCGTATTAATCGCAATTTTTTGAAAAATTTTATTTCGTTAAATGATTAAGAATACTTCATTCCTTAATAATAAAAGCAAACATTCTTTTTTCGATTTTTTGATACTTTATAAGTGATACCCCCGCCTTCTAAAACAGCGTATGTCACGATAAATAAGCAGAGATAGTTGAACAAGTTATTCCTATTATTTTAAAATATATTCCTGTTATTGCAAAATATATTCCTATTATTGCAAAATATATCCCTGCTCTTTTATCTCGTTTCTGCAATCAGTTAAAATAACTGGAAAAGAATTCGACACTTTTTGAAAAAAAATCTGATGTGGGCGGTATATGACTTTCCTTATATAATGCAATGAATTTACTACTTTTACAGTTAAAAAATGTTATTCTTCCAGTAGATACTTATATTCTTTCCAAGATATTAAATTTTCTTCAATTAGTCGTCATTTTCATTTATTCAGCGTCATTTTTATCCATTTGGCGAGATTTTCGTTAACTTGGCAACACTTAAAAATGTCGTCAAGTTAGCGACATTACGCTAAATTCGTCGCCAAAATCTCGACAAGCGTTACGGACTGAGAAATAAGTTATTCTTACAGCTGATAAATGACTATTGGCATTCAAATACAAAAGTATTACTCAAAGTATCTTTTCTCATGAATGGAACGAGTTAGATTCACGAAAATGATGTCACCAAATTTATCCCATGATATTACATATGAAAAGTGAACATGTTTCTTAACAGTTAATATTCTTTTTTTTAATTTATGGAATTTTTTGATATATTTATTTGAAAAATCTGCAATATCTCGAGAACGGTTCATACCAGCGTTCTAAAGTTTATGTCAATCGTTTTCCAAAAAAAAATTGCATAAGAAATGTCTATTTGCATAACTTTATTAAAAGTCTTGATTTTTTGATCATTTTTTGAAAATTTCACTCGGAAATTTATGGGGGGGGGGGGGGTTCTGAACATTCGATTATATTATAGAACAATAGGCTTCCAGTATTCAGGGATTGTGATTTTTGTATCAAATTTCATTCGAATCGCTCCATTCGTTCGTGAGATATCGTCTCCACAGTCTCACTGACACACACACACACACACACACTCACACACACACACACACACAGACAGCACTTTAAAAATGTTCGATTCGTGATCAGGGATGCTTGAAACGTGCTGTCCCGTTGAAAACTCGAATTCAAATTTTCGACCCCGTCACAATACTTTCCTTATACATTATGTATATAAGGAAAGTAAAAATGAAAATATTAATGATTTTTCTAATTTTAATTATCTTGTTGACTGAAATAATATAACACACAATACAAAATATACATTTTATTTATTAAATTTAAATTGTTTTATTTATTATTCCGATTATTTATTATTCAGATTCGATATTATTCAATTTATTTATTATTTAGATTCGATAAATTACATTAAAATCTTCTGCCGTATAAATATTTGATTTTCCTTTTCCCAATGTAATCCATTTAATGCAGTATAATATAATTTTCTTCAAATACAGTCTACATGATGCTAATTCTATGTAGATTTAATTTTGTATTTTTATTAATATATTGGCAACCCCTGGTTCTAACCTCGAAACATTTACAGTGATATTCGTAATAAAGCACTGAGAAAAACCATACGAAATTTTTAACTAATCCGTTAGATATTGTAGATTTGCAGACGTAACAGACAGACATACAAACTTTCAACTTTTAATTATATATTTTTATCAATATCATTAATATCGCGTATGTTAATTAGACCACTTTATGACTGAATTTTAATACATCTTCCTTCAAATTCTCTCCGCCAAAAATAGAAAAAAAAAATACTAAATTTGCTACATTTTTAATCCAGTTGTGATTAACTAGTAGAATGAAGAATGCGGGACATAACTTTGAAAATATTCTGAAAATCCAGAATTTATTATCATAATAATAACGATCATTATAAGAGACATGTAAATACGTTTTTTTTTGTATTCAATTTTTCAAATATAATCCTTTTGCACAATGCTAAACAAGAAAATCTCATTTCTATCATCTTGCAGAGAATATGCAACACGGGGTATTTATTATCAAGATAAATAAAGACGCAGGATTCCTTGTTTGCATTTTTTATCATTAGCAGAGATGGATGCTAGAGCATTAAGCGTGCAACATGTTTGTTATTCAAGGCTTTTATTATACGCGAAAATAACTCATTTCTGAAAATACTAAGAACACACATTCCATGTTTTAAAAAAATATTTGTTTTGTGAATTTACATATGTACTGCAGAAATTTAATGCAAAGAAATACTCTTAATTACAAAAATACTTTCGTGTTTTATTGTTTGTAATTCTATTCATTCGATATATACCGCTGCAATTGTACTTATTGAAGTTCTCTTTTCGGAAACAACATATATAAGTAAAAACATGTTGCAATTTTTATTTCGGAATGATTAACTTGAAGAGTGACGAGCATACAGAAACACTGTTAGAGTGAACAAAAACACTGTTAGAGCGTACACAAACACTGTTAGAGCGTACACAAATACTATTTCTTCGAACACTGTTGGATTTTAAAATATATGAACAAGTTAAATGAGTATTATCATACATGATATATGAAAATGTCTGTGTGCGTATATGTGCAGTCTGTAGTTGAAAATCTAAGCGTCATATGGTGATGAAATTATTATGGTGATGAATGACACTTAATGACGCATAAGGTGCACCTTGCCGTTATTTTTTAATTCGAATTAGAATTTTAGTTCTTTCATATGTTTTAATTTTTCGTGCGATCGCTAAAAACACCATAAAGCGCATGAAGCAATGTTCGACTTAAATTTCATTCGAAGCTCGGCAGCAAGATCATAGACAAACGTGTCCATCGCGAAACCTGGAGTCCCAGACGGCTAACCTTTGGTAGTTGGATTTAAAATTCAGAAATATAATATTCCGAGTTTTACAGATAGAGATTTGAATTATTAAATATAAGTATATTTATACGTTAAAGAAATTAATAGTACATCAGCTTTGAAGTATCCAACATTTTTTTTCTACACACACTTTATATAAAGGTTTGTCAATTTAGTAGCTGAAGCTTCCAAGTCTGTTTCTGGAGAGAAAAATGACTCCTTTATTCGATCCAGACATCAAACACTTTCAGTTATGAATCACTTCAACACAACAACTGATTATAACACCTAAATCTGTAACAATTATGAACAATAGTATTTTTTTTTGTAACTAGGTTTTTATTTACTTTTTTCCTTAATTTGGAAGTTTATGTTCTCAGATATAATATTACATAATTTTGTTATGTTTTACTCCATTAATAAAAAGGATATTTTTGTTGAAATTCACGATGTATGTATATGATTTCAAACCATCTGGAGTATTTCAAGATTTAATTTTATGGGATAGAAATTTTTTTTTACGATAATATATATATTTGAATAGATATATTTGAATACGCAGGGAAAAATTATTTTATATTTTACATAATGTTATTATTTTTCAAATAAAGTAATAAAAAATTACAATAAAAAGGTAATATTACAATAAAAAGCATATTTCTGCGTCCTTGGGGCACTTCAAGGTGACAAAATATATCAAAAAGATTTTACAACATGGTACATCCAACCACAAATTTTACACACCCAAGCAACATCAAAATCTGAAATATCATATTGTTGCTCTGCATCCTAACGAATAGCATTTTTGGCGTAATATCTGTACTGGTGTCTCTTTCTGTTTGGCTAAGACTTGCATGCGAAGGCTTAAGTTGGACTAGAAAATTTCGCCCTAGTCCATTATTTTTCACATATCGAATGATTTTTTTGGGAGAATGGATATTTTGTGGACCAGGCCGATGTTGCTTGGTAACAAGATGATATTTCCTTCAAATATACTTTAGGTAAAAAAATCGTCTGTGTAACGTTTAAAACTTTTATTTCTGTTTTATATTAATGTCTGAATAATCCTTGAACGCATATTATCTGCATTAACAACAAAATAAAACCATACAAACTTTGTAAATATTCATTCAAATCTGTAGATTTGTATATAGCTAACACACAAGTACACTACATATAGACTTTCAATTATACATAAATACTTAATTTTGATGTGATTTTAATATCATTTTTAATGAGTAGTCTTGACGTATCGTTAATTAATTTTTATCTAGTTATCTATCCCTAACATCATTTTTGTTCACAGTGACGTAAGATTTACGTCACACTGTGACTTTTGGACGTCACAGGACGTCGCAGTACGTCTCGGCAATGTCATAGTGAGGTCACAGCGAATTCATTTCGGTCATTTTCATGGTTGTATGTGACGTCGCATATTAACTTGTTTGTGACGTCACATTGTAATTGCCATTGTAATGTCGTCACATTGTTACGTGTTAATTAAATTGTGGAAACGTCACAGAATATAGTCACAATGAAGTTACAAAGTTACTAATACGTAACGTCGCATAGAAGTCACAAATATGATGTCACATTGTGACCCAGGTGTCACGTGACTACAACATCACTGTCACAGATATGACGATCTTTGCTGTGCGGGATTACATATGATCAAAAATAATACATTTTTAATATGTTTCTAATGATACGTTGTGTTACATTCATATGATATCTAATTTAATTCTGTAGACATACCTATATACTTTCGCATTGTTCAGGAAGATAGAAAATATTTAATTACAACTCAGTCATTTAAACTTTTACACTGATCCTGTATAAGTGTGAAAAACATGAATAATCTGAAAACAGGAGAAATTCTGGATATTTTATTTAAGGCAATCATTATCATTATACGAGACTGGAAGCACATTTCCTGCTTCAAAATAATGCTGTTGCACATTTGTTTAATAATATAATTTATTTTTCGTCGTTTGGCTAAGAAATTGAAACATCCGGATATTATTAATATGAATAAAGGCTAAGAAAAGTGATTACATGTTTTCATTTTTTATCGTTACGAGAGATGGATATGGCAGCATTTATCGTGGAGAATGTGTGTTTATTATTCAAGATTTTTTTATAAAGAAATGTTCGAAAGATTGTATGAACTTGTATGAAGATAATAATTTTCATGTATTAACTAGCATATATGCCCGACATTGCTCGCCATTTAAAATATCTGTAAATGCTAATAGCATTCAAAATCATATAGTTTTCAAAAAATTCCATTAGGAATATTTATTTTTCTTCTCATATTAAAAAATAATATA
The DNA here is from genome assembly GCA_951213105.1 of Amaurobius ferox. NCBI lineage: Eukaryota > Metazoa > Arthropoda > Arachnida > Araneae > Amaurobiidae > Amaurobius > Amaurobius ferox. Next base: position 91,988,755 of record OX578134.1, read on the forward strand.
TGAGTTTCTGTTCCCGGAAAATAATAATATTTTTTTATCTAAAGAATAAAACATTCTAAAGAATAACATATATATATATAATAGACCATGTATATATATATATATATATATATATATATATATATATATATATATATATATATATATATATATATATATATATATATATATATATATATATATATATATATATATATATATATATATATATATATATATATATATATATATATATATATATATATATATATATATATATATATATATATATATATATATATATATATATATATATATATATATATATATATATATATATATATATATATATATATATATATATATATATTATATATATATAGATATATATATATATATATATATATATACTATTGAAATCAAAAACGAGGATTAAGCTCAATGGAAGGGAAAACCAAATACAATGCATGCAATGGCAGAGGAGGATGGCGACTCCTCATTCCCGTTTAAAGCTGCTTTTCCAGCCCGGGCAAACGCTCACGGAACCAATGCATTGCAAAGGTTGATCCCCCATACGTGCCCAGTCAGAAGCACCCAAACATGGAGAAACAGACCACTGAGAATGGAAGTCAAGAAACGCACAACTAAGGAAACACAAAATCTCCTATTATATAAATAATAGTAAAACTTTGACCAATCGAATCAAAGCCTTATACAAAAGAATTGATATTGATCTTAAAAATGTTAAGTTCCCTTACTTAGTGCTTATACCAAAGATGCATAAGGAACCCGTTAAATTCCGCACTGTCACCGTAGGATGCGGAACTTATTTGACCATTGCTAACTTAAAACTTTTAAATATCCTAAAGCAAGTTATGATTCACCTTCAAAAGCAGGGAACTGTTATTATCAAGAACAGCCATGATATCATTAAAAGACTTAAATTCTGTGACAAGGAATTGCGATTCAGAAGTTATGATTTTCGCGATCTTTTCAATAATATTGATATTGCACAACTTTACCTTATATTGAAGGAATTGCATGAGTTACATAATTTGAAAGAGTACATTACATATCGAAAATATATGGACCTTATCAATCTGGTTTTGAGGGAAAATATACTTTTTGACGGAAAGTGCTATTATAAACAGATTAAAGGAATTCCAATGGGGGGAAGTTGTTCATCAATATTGGCTGACATATATCTCACTAAATATGAGCATGGAACACACCTATTATATGAGATACCGTACTTTCGTTATGTTGATGACGTGCTGTATGGATATTATGAAAATGCAGAAGGATTGGAATTCAATTTTTACCCCAATGGCTTGGAATTGGTTGAAAATAAACGTGCAGAGGATGGATCGGTGAATTTCTTGGATATCACCATTAAGTACAATACAAGGAATGGAATTTATACGAGTCTACACGACAAAAGAAAAAGTTATGGCATAAAAATTAACAATATCATCACTTGGAAAACGAACCTCTCAAGATTCATTTTTAGAAATATACTTTTGGGACATTTCAAGAGAAACCAAATATGCAACACTTTAGCAAAGGATTGCATATCAAGTAACAAGGGGATAATATTAGAGGCATTAAAAAAGAATTACCCTGTAAAATTCCTGAAGAAATATTATAATTCTTTTTTCAACAATAAAAATGAAGCAAATTCTTTCAAAAGGGATTTTGCGGAATTGGGATAGTTTCTGCATATCACTTGAAGACATGCACATGCGCATAGTTATTTATATAATAGGAGATTTTGTGTTTCCTTAGTTGTGCGTTTCTTGACTTCCATTCTCAGTGGTCTGTTTCTCCATGTTTGGGTGCTTCTGACTGGGCACGTATGGGGGATCAACCTTTGCAATGCATTGGTTCCGTGAGCGTTTGCCCGGGCTGGAAAAGCAGCTTTAAACGGGAATGAGGAGTCGCCATCCTCCTCTGCCATTGCATGCATTGTATTTGGTTTTCCCTTCCATTGAGCTTAATCCTCGTTTTTGATTTCAATAGTATATTTACTTCGGATTAAAGAGCAGCATTTGCGCCTATTCCTTGGTAATATTGGTTTACATCTTTGTGATTACGTATAGCACTTGTCGTATATTATGTATATATATATATATATATATATATATATATATATATATATATATATATATATATATATATATATATATATATATATATATATATATATATATATATATATATATATATATATATATATATATATGTAATACATTTTACAGTTGTGTATTTTTACAGTTGTGTACAACAGAAACGTAGAATCAGCATTAATGAAACATGTATGGCCCTTGATAACGTACATGGTTTCAGAAATGCTTTTCATATTCATTTTATTACTTTTATATTCACTAGAATCCATTTATTCAATTTCCAAACTTCTTGCATAGCTCATCGTGCTACACTAGGCTTCTGATTTGCAAAAACCTTCAGTTTACAAGCAATTTTCTTTGGTATTTCTCGGGTATATATATATTACAAGTAATCATAAAAATCTTCAATTGTATATATATATATATATATATATATATATATATATATATATATATATATATATATATATATAATGAACATATATATATATATATATATATATATATATATAGTTAATAACTACAGTACTGTAGATACATTTTAGATCTAACATTTGTAAATTTGAGCATATTCAGCGGATATTTTAAAATATGTCAATAATAATAAAGTTAAAAATAAATAAAAATAGTAAGACTAATTTAAAACATGATCAGTGTTATATCCTGGTTCAAAAACAATACGGAGGAAAATTAAGTAAAGACGATATGAAAGGAAATATCTAACAAAAGGAAAACAATGCTACCAAATAAGGCAAAATGATCTTAATTTTAAATTACCAATAATACACATGAATTTTTCCTTTTGTTAGATATTTCCTTTCATATCCTCTTTACTTGATTTTCCTGCGTATTGTTTTTGAACCAGGGTATGACACTGATCATGTTTTAAATTAGTCTTACTATTTTTACTTATTTTTAACTTTATTATTATTGACACATTGTAAAATATCCGCTGAATATGCGCAAATTTACAAATATTAGATCTAAAATGTATCTACAGTACTGTAGTTATTAACTATATATATATATATATATATATATATATATATAATATTAAAACACCGTGAAATACTACATTACAAAATCATCTGAAATCACACTTAAAAGGCGCAAAGCTGCACTAAAAAGAGGATTAAAATATTGTCAAAAAGAAAAGAGGTATGGATGGAAACAATATACCAAAAGATGGCCGGGGGGAGTTGTGACCCCCTCACCCCGGTTAAGCATGCTTTACGTCGCGACAACACTCCCGGAGAGCCGGTACATTGCAAAAAGGAATACGAATGTATCAAATTGTAAGATGTAAATATACATCATACAGAAACAAATATAAGATATAATTGTCGAGATCCAGCCCTATCGAAATTCATCTACAGTAAATGTTTGAAATATGTTAAAAAGTGTGTGAATAATGTTTGAAACATGTTCACAAGTATAAATTAACAAAATTACAAAGCTTCCACTTAAAGAAGAATTTAAATATTGACACATAATAGAACAATAATAACAAAGTCTATTTCTAAAACCATATACCTGAATGACAAACAATAGCATATTACATGCAGATGTACATCCCATATTGTGTCATACAAGACCATGCAAATTTGCTATAACGTATTATACATTATACCCTATTCAAGAGGTCCCATATCAGTTATCACACGCTTTACCTGTGACAATCCAGTATGTATATTGCCAACAGTTTTATTTAAATATAAACGGTAACTTTCGGTTACAGTTATTTTATAAAATTTGTAGATAATGTCACTTAAAAAATTCTTGGGAAAACCCTGTGAGATGGTGTTTTGTAGGAAACGATAATCGCATAAATATCGATCTTCCATTTTACTGTTTATTCTTTGACTACGTATTAATTGTCCCAGTATAATATTTCTAAAAACATTTTTGTGCATACACGAGTTCCAGTTTATGATATAATTGATTTTGAAGTGGAAGTCGTTGCGTTTATCGTACAAACAGAAACCAGTAGAACCTCCTGGTTGCTTGTATATCGTTATATCCAGAAAATTAAGACTTTTGTTGACATTATATGGAGTTTCAGTTAGTTTTAAATGTTGTGGATAGAAAGTAAAATCCATCTGATATTCTTCACATGGATATGCTACCAAAATGTCATCAACGTAGCGAATGAACAGAATTTCGTTTAATATATGTGTTCCATCTTCATATTTATTCAGATATATATCAGCAAGTATTGATGAACAACCACCCCCCATGGGTATTCCATGTAATTGTTTAAAATAAGATGTACCATCAAACAGTACAGTTTCGAACAAAACCATTTCCACCAATGTTTTAAATTTATATTTGTCAATAATCGACTGCAGATTGTATTTTTCGTATATCTCCATGACAATAAGGTATAAGTCCTTGATGTTTATATTTGAAAACAAATAATTAAAATCAAAACTTTTATAATACAAATTTTCATTAATTACATTTATTTTTTTAATAGCTTCTATACTATTACTAATAAAATATGCACCCTTATTTTTAATCTTAATCATTACTATTTTTAAAATAGATAAGAGTTTTTTGTTAGCTGTTGTCAAATATGATTGAAAACCATTAGTAATGGGACGAAATTTAACAGGATCTTTATGAAGTTTAGGTATTAAAGTAATATACGGAAAACGGATTTGCCCCATTCTGTATCCCAATTTAATGTATTTTGATTTAATGCGATTCTCAATTTCTGACTTAGATTGCTGTAAAGGTAGGTATACGCATGGATCGTGATAACTTTTGTATAATAACTGTTTATAAAGTAAAACACAAGTAAATGCATAATTTGTCGTTACCTTGTCGACGTATGTTATTACAAATTTTTTGTGTAAAGATGACAATGCATCTTTGCTATATCTATGTATTATAGTAGGGGTTACAGCATTATGATATTTTAACTTAAATGCCTTCCGAATAGCACACCTCCATTCTTCGAAGGTTTCAATAGGGATACTGTATTTCACTGCCATTTTATAAACAAATGCATTGATATTAGTTTCAAAAGATTTGTCTATCGATCGATAGTCATGCATTCTGTATTTAGTACCTAGTTCAAATATAGGTTTAAGTATTGATCCGGACAGTATTTCCAAGTTTCCTGTGATTACGTGACCAAATTTTTCGTTAACATAAGGTGTATACCGCTGACAATCACATTCAATAACGTTATCTTTAATACCTTTGCATACAGTATTATAATTAAAAAGGCTTCTACAAAGAGGTTTAGCATATTTATATGCAATTTTAATATTAATATTGACAGGTAATTTAAATTGATTTTTACTTAAAATATTTGAAAAATTTACATTATCGAATTTTTTATTTTTGTATGTAATTATTAGATATTCTTGATTTACTTTAATAGTTTTATTATCTTGTAAAGAAATATTTAATCTTTTGGCACGTAATTTTATAAGATCAATAAAAATAGCAGGAAGTGGTGAATCATTCACGAAACGATGTTTAAAATCAATTTCTGAACAGTATTTCCACAGATCCACAAGATAACGTTTTCTAATACCATAAGTGAAGTTTTTAATCCATGAATGTGGAACATCGTTCATTTCTGTAATATTTTTTACAAAAGACACGAGTTCAGTAATAGCATCATTAAGTTTCAGCTTTATCTTTCTTCCAGCCCTTTTATGACGTCTAGAAATACCATTTCTCACTGTATTGTCATAATTCTCTATTACAACTGAAGAAACAGGATTTTGTATATATTCAAAGTTGTATTTCACGTTATATAACATAGAATTTAATCCGTATGGATAAATAGTATTATGTTTTTGTATATAATAATTTTCCCACCAAAGGCGATCTTTCAAGTCTACTACTATATCCATAATAGTAACCTGCATGGCTTCAACACCATGTACGCCAAAATGCCTTATTTCAATTGATGTCTCATTGGCAGGATTTTTTTGAAATTTATAAATTTGACTGCGATGCAAGTTGACTCTAATATTGAGACTATTTTTGGTCTGTCCTATGTACTGAGATCCACATTTAGTACATTTAATACAATATACGCTGTTGTATACCTTACAAAATACGTAATAATTACGATCATTGCTCATTATTTGGGGGTCTGCCATTGGGCATAATTTACAAAGTGGTTTTTCTCTCCGGGAGTGTTGTCGCGACGTAAAGCATGCTTAACCGGGGTGAGGGGGTCACAACTCCCCCCGGCCATCTTTTGGTATATTGTTTCCATCCATACCTCTTTTCTTTTTGACAATATATATATATATATATATATATATATATATATATATATATATATATATATATATATATATATATGTATATATATATATATATATATATATATATATATATATATATATATAAAGAGAGAGAGAGAGAGACTTTCTTTGTAATATATTGTATTCTAAATAATAAAATATGTTTCCATTTAAAATATTTCATTGATTAATATACAAAAATAAATATATTGAAAATTGATACAGGTATAGGGAAAATTTAGAATATATATTTGCGTTAATAATTATCTTTTTAAAGATGACATATAAATACATTTTTTAATAATTGAATCGCAGATTTTCTAAACAAAGTAATCTCATTTCTACCACCTGGCAGAAAATGCGGAACATGGTCTATTATTAAGATGGATAAAGGCGCAAAACACGTAATTCCATGTTTGCATTGTTTATCATTAGCTGAGAGCGAGGTTAGCGTATTAAGCTCAGAACGGGTTTTGTATATTTTTTTACTTGATTTAAAAATGCAGTTTCAAGATATTTTTCTTTTCATTAAATAAAATATGTTTATATTTTATGGTATACAACTATTGGTCTATTTTATGATACTAATAATCCTGATGAATGTTTGCAACGCAGGGTAGTTTCATACAAATATATTTTAAATATGGATAATTAGAGCTTCGGATTATAATTTATTTCATGAAAATTCAAATGTGTTTTCATGGGATAATTAAAATGGATAAAATTTGCAAATGCTTTTTTTTTCCAGAATATCGTCGATTTCTTTGACGAAAAAATATTTTTTCTGCTTTAATATTGAAAAATAAATTTCGCAATTTATTTTATTTAAATGCGCGTGATATACTTTTTCAATTATTTAACCTTTTATAATATGAAAAAATTTAGAAATATAAATTACATTCTTACCAGTTTTCTGAAAAATCATCTGAAATCCTTTAGCGCAAGAAAAGGAAACATCGAATTTATGAAGATCTTTTAATGTTATTCTACACATTCAATATTTCATAAATTCAGAGCGTTGCGTTTTATTATTCTAATCTTAATCCAGTTACTATCTACTCATAATGTTCTCTCAATCCAATTATCAATTATTATAAATAATACATATTTGAGCCTGTGAGGAGTCCACGGAGCGAATGGTTTCTGGGATTATTTGAAACGAAAAAAAAAACTTACAAAAAAAAATACTGTGTCTCCAATTTTTTTAAACTGACTAAAAAAATTAATTATTAAGGTTGCAACGTTGTTAATTCACAAAACCATAACACTTATATACGCAATGTTTGCATGTAACCAGTAAGACAGATGTAAAGTAGAAATGTTGGTCACATTTTCATTAACAGTAATTAATAAATGTAATTAGGTAATAAATTAGATTGCAATTTTTATTGAAATGTACGGGGAATTATTATTTAATAGTCTTACTGCTTTAGACGCATGTAATTTACCTCTCCCGAAGTTATGTGTCAACCAGGTATAGCTCTTCCCCAAGATGTTACATAACATTTCAAGGGATCCTGCAAACGGAAAAGGATTGGAATCATTTTGTTTAAGCATACATAGCATATTTAAGCATTTTATATTAATAGATAACTGAAATTGCTTCACATTTTCATTTTATTTCAGACTTAATTAGCGTTGTTTGAACTTCAACTTAGTGGAAGTACTACTTTAAATCACTGCGTTCCCTCACCAATATTTGACAAGGGTTCCCTCACCATTTTTTGATCTGGGTTCCCTCACCATTTTTTGATCTGAGTTCTATTACTACTTACAAATGCCACGTGAACCCATGTCCTTACCACTAGCAATTTACACAATACAATTTTAGTCACAAAATAACATGGATAATTATTTCAAATTCAGTGTAATTTCCAATAATTATCTTCATGTTATTTATGTGCAATTGAAATCGAATTAAAGAATTGTGAAAAAAGATAATTACATTGAATTTGTGTCTGAAATAAATGTTATGTTCTGACCACATCAGAGCTTTTCTTTTGGACTCTTATTCGAAAAATTGGAGTAAGATACCAATTGGGAATAATGATTCCAAAAATATAATATTTTGGAAAAAGATATCAGATATCCCAAAGACATTCCAAAGACATACAGACATATTCCAAAGACATTTCAAAAACATTCCGATATTCCAAAGACATTCCAAATTTGTCTAAAAATTGGACAAATTTGGAATCTTATTCCAAATTGCAACAAAATGCTTCTACTCTAATTTCAAACTGATAGATAGCTAAAAATAGCTCTTTTCTTCAAAACAAGCAAACCGCACAGTCTTACTTATTCCAGCAAGTTCGCCAACTCAATACCATATCCATGATATTTCTCCAAATTGATAATATTTTCAAATTTTTGGTCAAGGTGACCAAATTTGTCGTTGAACTCGTGCTGCCCAGAGCTCCATATAATGGTAATTGGCTAATGTACATGTTGGTTCACGGAGAGTAGTAATTGGAACAACATGATCTGCTTTTAGTATAATTTTCAACCGGCAGAAGGCATTTGAAAGCAGACTACGTATCTTAAATCGCACTTTTTATAATGACGTCGGTAGAATATGAAAGCAAACTAAGTGTAAATACATTTTTCACTGAAAAATCACGTTTCCCTCTTTATTTAGCCAAAAAAAATCCCATTAATTCACAAAGATACCAGCTGAAAATAAATTCCATGCGCGATATTATTATGAATAATGCAATTTATTTATATTATTATCATTAAAAGTGAAAGCTCTTGGAATATTAAAGTTGTAACCATCTTCAGTGCAATTGAAAGCTTGCTATCGCTTTGAATTATTTTAAAAATAAGAAAATTGAAAACGTTGTGCGTAAGACAAAGGAGTATTTCTTTTTATTTTGTGAGACAAGCATTCTCTGGTGTTTTGGACTACATAAAGCGTCATATTTGATGAAGAGCACACCCTCATATTATTATTAAATGAAATGGATGTGAATATTTTTATGTATGTTAGATTTCAATGCAAATATTTTTACATTTTCTACCATTTGTGGTATATGCTTATTTAAGGTAATATGCTTATTTGGGTATATTTGCTTATTTAAGAATTAAATTCATAAAGGTGTCAAAAGAAAAATCTCGGACAATAAAAATGGCATATAATAGCTTACTAATCCATTTAAGATAATTTTATAAAAAAATAAGTATAGACTGTACATGTATATTGCAGATTTAATACATTTTGTTTATAGTGCCAAAACTTGTATTTAATTTTGTCAATTTTCTCGGAACATCAAAATGTGTTGATTTGTGTTGAAAGTCATGTGTTGCACACAATATGGTTTTGTCTCTTAAAAGCATTTGTGCCCGATTATACATCTAAATTGCTTCTTATAAACTTGAAAATGACATCAGATGAAAACTTATAACACATCCATGAGTGTCATTTCGGCGTGACAGGAATTGGCTACGTCATCAAGCCGATACCCTCAGTTGGAATTCGCATCGCCGATTTGTTTTTGATGAGACAGAGCTCCAACTGACAGAACTACAGTGTCTAGAAGTAAGCCCTAGAAGGAACCCCCCTTTTTTAGGCGCTGTAACAGAGCGAATATGATAAAATTCCTCAAAGAATCGACTCAAAATAGCATAATGCAAGCCCATTAGTGCGTGATTAAGGCACCAAAGGTAAGTTTGTGAATGCTATCACTTCTGAAAATCCAGTACGCTGGATCTATCAGTCAACGAATGCTCTCGTACCACGTGACGTATTTTTGTTACACACGCACACAAAAAAAATCATGGGCAAAGATGGTTGCCTATATATTTGGTCGACATCGCAATTTTCCATGTTAATGGTCGAAATTTGAAAATGCTATATATTTCTTCTTTGATTTATATTGATTTTGTTTTTGGCATGAACATTTCATAATCATGTACTTTAGTAGGGTGGAAAATAATTCAAATCGAATCAACCGCCAAAAAGTTATAAAACAAATAATAATGTAATACCGCGCTACACATAATATAATTGAGAATCCAATATTTTCGAACAAAACCTTGAATAAAACAAGCAGCATATGTTCATTCATGTGTTATCTTTATTGTGTTGTGTATATAATCCTTATTATTATAACCTTATACTGAATTCTTATCCATACATATCATTCTTACAAAATCCTTATTAGTAGTTCCTGGCCACCCAAACTGCTACTGTAAGCCTTCGGGTCAATAGAGTGGTCTGGGTTTTCGACAATCCTTATTATCTCCGACCACTTAAACTGCTGCTCATGCCTCAGGGTGAGTCGAGTGGTCTGGGTTTTCGACAATCCTTATTATCTCCTACCACTCAAACTGCTGCTTATGCCTCAGGGCGAGTCGAGTGGTCTGGGTTTTCGACAACCCTTATTATCTCCGACCACTTAAACTGCTGCTCATGCCTCAGGGTGAGTCGAGTGGTCTGGGTTTTCGACAATCCTTATTATCTCCGACCACTCAAACTACTGCTCATGCCTCAGGGTGAGTCGAGTGGTCTGGGTTTTCGACAAACCTTATTATCTTCGACCACTTAAACTGCTGCTCATGCCTCTGAGTGAGTCGAGTGGTCTGGGTTTTCGACAATTCTTATTATCTCCGACCACTCAAACTGCTGCTCATGCCTCAGGGTGAGTGGAGTGGTCTGGGTTTTCGACAATCCTTATTATCTCCGACCACTCAAACTGCTGCTCATGCCTCAGGGCGAGTTGAGTGGTCTGGGTTTTCGACTATCCTTATTAGTATGATTATGTTATAAGGATTTGTGCAACGTAATCCTTATTTCATTAAGAGTACGATTATGGTAGATTTGCATAAGTAAAGCTTGGCCTATTAGCAAACCATCTTATGTACTTTTAATGGTATTTCTGCATTTCTTTACAGTCTGATGATTAACATAAATGCTTAATTTTGGGATCCGTTTATAGTGTGAAGTAAACTTTATTGCCACAATTGTTTATTTCTGTGTACGATTTCTTAGTTTTGACTGAATAATTATAATCATAAATGTACTGTATATAATTTAATAATAATTAAAAATTTCAGCTATTATTAATACTCATAAACCGTGTTTCATATCTTGAGAAATTCTTCATCTTAGCAAATCAAAAATATAAAATATTCAGGCCTTAAAATCCAAAAACTCCATGAAGATTTTAATAATCTTCATATCTACATGCTATAGGAAATTGTTAATACATTCATGCCTCGTGTGCAAAAGTTACAAACGCAAATGTATTATTGCAATTACGTACATTAAACACACAATATAATTTAACAATATAAAGTAAAAAATAATAATACTTATTTTTATGGTATGCATTTTTACGAACATAACAACGTTTGTTTTATCTTTGAAACTGAATACCAAACGGCGTTTTGAATCTATTTTAACAAGACTATGAAGCCTTTCAAATCTTTTTTAAAATATTGTTTTCAAAAAGTTTCAACGTATGTACTGTTTATGTTTATAAATAAGCATTTTTACGCATTTTATTACTACAGTAAATACAGGAATTTATTATTTAGGGTATAAAATATAAATAAGTTATATACAGCTGAAAATAGTATTGCCCTTTAAATAAATAATTTTAATCATAGTTTATGATACCAATCGCATATATTTTTAAAATTACCAGCTTGTTTTAGTTTTATGAATTTGTAGAATTATTTAACATATATTTTCAGAAAGAAAATGTCTGAATGGTGCTTCGTTTTATTACCAGCATCTGTTTTTGCTGTAAAACCGATTTAAAGCACACGGATTTTTGCTTATGACATTTATCTAGTTTCCATTTAAAAACCAAGCATTATGCATCCCATTTGTAAATAAATGATTAAAGGAAAAGGGGATGTATGTATATATTAATAGAAATATTTTCATTTGACTTGTAAAATTAAATTATTGTCTTCTTCAGATGAAGTAATTTTGTAAAAGAAAGGAAGAATGAAGTGATTTTGTAAAAGAGAATATCAAAATAACATGTCGATGAAAATGTATATTTTAATGCTTTCTACGAATAGTTTTGGTATTATAAATATATCTTGTAAATGCATTTGCTGTGTGCGTGAAATTTATATGTCCTAAAACAACGAACTGGTAATTTTTTAAGGGAGCCAGAGTGCTATAAAACTTATTTGTTTAAGTAGTAATCGCTGATAACCTTATTATATATGCATAATTGAAAGTTGAATGAAAGAAACTCATGATTTTGTTCTTTAAAAAGAAATAAAAAGAATTGAATCAAAGATCCATAGTTTTAGAAAACACTTTACTGTTACGACGAGTCTTCTTAGAATACAATAATGAACTCTGAATAACTAAAGCATTATCTAAAACAGTAGTGAACATAAAGAAGAACAATATATAATTAATATATTCCTATATATCTAGCATTGTAACAAGATAACAATCAAAATCAATAAAACAACAATTAAATACTCAATTGGCCCTCATGGCGTAACAAGCATGTCGTAATTTCAAAACTCTGACGCAATCACAATTCTGATAAATTTTCCTATTACATATTGCTTCTACCTTAACTATTATCATTCTCATATGCTCGTAGTGGAGAGTTCTCATAAAGCCTAGATAACTCAACATATTTTTGATCAATTTCATATACTCACGATTTTTATCAAACTCGCAAAATTGGCGGCATTTAACCAAAATCGCTAAATAAATAAAACACATCAATATTGAAACCTAAATATTTTCATATCTAACATGTAGATCTTTAGACATTATGAATAAGGGTATATTTTACACATCTACTTAGCTATCCATCTGAGATTTGATGTGAATAATTAATTGATATCCTGTTTCCAGTGGTGATATTTGCAAGATATAACATGAAATATTATCTAGATTTCTGGCAGCACATTTCAGATGTAACGAAAGCAATTTATCTGCTAGATTTTCAAATGTTTACCCAGTTGTGACAGATCAGTTTACATGGCCATGAGGTGTGTGACACACTATTAATTACTTTTATCCATCACTGGATGTCAGTCACAGCTACGGATGGCGATTTCAGTTGAGATTAAAAACTTATCACAAGTATTCAATCAATTTGATTCGAATTTAGCAGATATCGTGTAAAAGAGGGATAATGCTAGTTGTAGAAAAGCTCCTAGGCTTTAAGATTTAATTCCGTTATAGAATGACTTAACATATGTCTGTGTATCAGTGGACTGGTATTAAATATGATTTACTTAAGTTATTTTAATAAATTAAAATTAAATACGAAAAAAGTATGGATCTTATAACTGCAAATTTCTTATATAATTCTCCTGTAGTACTACAGATCTTATGATACAAGTCTCTTATATAATTCTCGGGTAATTTAAATAACAAGAAATAAAATTTCCATAAGGGAAACACAGCTACAAATTAAATTACTGATTTTTTTTTTTCAAATTGGTTTTAAAGTATATTTTATTTAGTACTAGCAGTACACACGTTCTTCGTAAAGAATATAATATAAAACAAATTAAAATTCACAATTACGTGCAAATTCTTATAGTATTATAAGTGATATTGTTATTCAAAACACTCTAGTAAATATTTAATTTAATTCTTCTAAAATGTATAGGAAGTTTCGCTGTATAAAATGTTTTCGCTGTATAAAATTATCTTATATACAGATCTGAGGAAAAATAGATCTTGGTCCCGTCTGTACACAAATATATAAAAAAAAATGTGAAATTAGCTCAATATATGCAAAACTGGTATTAAAAAATATACCAGTACTACTTTTATTCTGTTTCAACAACCGGCTAAACACAATCTAGGAGTTAAACACGATGTAAGAGTTTGAAATGTCTAAGTTTGAATAAAACAGATGACGTAAGGAATTGAAAATACCAATAATTTTTCCGTAATCTTTAAACCCGAAGGTCTTAATTGATATAATCTAGTCAAAAATGCAATTCCTATAAAATTTATATTTATACACATTTTTTTTAAAAATATTTACATCGGAAAAGATTTAATAAATGAGTCTGCTGAGATCGAATTTAATTCCGCTGCTAAGCAACATGATATATTTTTCTTTAAATAAATTGGCTGTAACAATATTGTCTGCCTCTATGAGAGGTTCGATTTTATTACGAGAACCCGTGATCCTAGAAACTCAAAACATGGACTGAATTTTAAATGGAACTATTTCACTGCTATTCTCAAAATTTCAAGAAATTCGTTACAGCCGTTGATCCTCCCGTGATGACGAGACAAGCACACACATGCACACAAACATAATGGCATATTTTATTTTATTTTTATATAGATCTAATTCCATTCTATCAGTGAGTAAGTAATAGGTAACTATTAAACGATAACGAATAGCATTCTGAGTAAGTGCTGTATAAAATAGCATAGCTTCCATTTTGCCATATTTGGACAATTTATAGGACGCATGTTCTTGTTACATGTTTGTCTTAATTGTCAAATGTTTTGTTTTCACTTGATTAATAAAAACGGTGGAAAAGAATACTTATCACTACTATAACTATTTGGAATTAAATAATTCTCTTCTGGAATGAAATGCACATGAGTAAAATTTAGTTCTATTATTTATCTATAACGAGATTAATATTTTACAGAATTCAGCAATAAAATATCATATCAAATGAAATCCGCTTTAGCAGGTTGTCATTTAAGACAGTTGTATTTAAAACTGCAAACAATATTTGATTTTTAGCACATTATGTGAAATGGGCCCGATAAATGTGAGATATAACCTGAATACATTTAACTTAAAATAATAAATACAATATTTCAGAATTAATAATAGTTTTTGTTATATCTGGAAGCAATTATTAATTTGCTTTTTTGTCATACAATTATTATTGTTTTACTAATTTAATTTATTTTTAAATATATTATTATTCGTATTATATTACTTTCGTCTAATTTGAACAATGTATTTGATATCAAAACAGTTTTTTTAAATTTTACAAAGATAAATGGAATTGTTAAATTTAAAAATTAAAGAGTACAAACATTTCAATATTATTTTTTACAGTTTATTACCCAATAACCCAAATTACTGAATTGGAATGACTATTTTGTTTTCAATCTTATATAACTGTAAAACGCTTTATTTAAAATAGTATTTGTTTAAAATTTTTCCAACAGATGGCAGCACATTTCAAGTGATTTTAGAAACATTCTTCTGAGTTAAATGTGGGTTTTATTTTTAGACATATTTTTTAATGTTTAGACGTGGAACATGTTAAAAATGAATTTTCTTATTGCATTTCCTATTGAATTTTCATTTTAATAATAAATTTATACGTAACGCCTTTCCTAATCGTCTATCTTTTTTTTTAAAATAATATATGTTTTGATTAGTTGCTCAATAAATATAATTTATTTTCGCATGATTTCAATAAAATAAATAAGAATTCCTCGAGATCACTATTTCAAACTTAAACAAGAAAGTTCAATCATGCATAAGCATTGATTATGAAACACTTTCCAACTGAAATGCAATTTCATTTAAAAATTTCTAAAATGTGATACATTTCGTGGTGATATATTTTACATTATCACAGTACTACAGTAATTTGTTATACTTAAATATTTAAAACTGTATCGAAATATACGTCATCTGATTCTCTATGCAAAATCAATGAATATTTCATTCATGTAACTTGCATTCCAGACTCCAGAGCTAAATAACTTTGTGTGAAAAAAATTCAGCAATTCTTATGTAACTCACCCTACAATCGCTTGAGATATTTGCATTCTGCATAAGTTAAAATTAGGCTTCGTTGAAAAAATAATAAAAGTTTAATGATCATTTGAAATCACAACTATTGCAATTGCATAGGCACGTAATTTAGATACACAGATAATACACAGACACACATATACTATATGTGTGTGTGTGTGTATGTATTCAAAGTATTGGAATCGTGCCGAAGATCGGAACTCGATTTTCGAAGGATCTACACGTTTTGGGACTTCTAGAACACGAAAAAACTATTTTTAGGAAGACGTCTGTGTGTGTAAGGGTGTATCTGTGTATGTTTCTGTGTGTCTGTGAGGATATTACATACAATCTAATTGAAAAACTAATGGACCGAATTTCATAAAATTTGGTAGGTATGTTTTTTGTGGGAAATCCTGATGTTCATTAGATTATAGTATGATTCGTAATAAAAGAATCTGCCTTCTTTGCGAAATGGGCGGCAGAAATTCCGTTTATCCACTCTAGCTAAAAACCAATGGAACAAATTTAACAAAATTTGGTGTATAATATTTCAATAACCTACAAGTGATTTATATACCAAATTTAACAAAATTTGGTATATAAATCATTTGTAGGTTATTCTAGTACGATTCGGGAAAAAGGAACGGGTTATTCTTGCGAAATGGCCCGCAAAAATCATTAAATATAAAAATAAAAGACTACGTGTGCTCAATTATATCAATTAAATTCCTATTTTAGACGTGATTTTTAACAACAAAACGTGTAAGACTAACCTCATTACTCTAGGACTAGCCGTTCTTGAGATATTCTAGTTTTTTCGCTATTTCGCCTTTGACAATAAGTCCAGCTATCAAATGAGAACCAAATTTAAGTTTAACGTGCAAATTCAATGCCATTTAAAATACTTATGGCTGTTATTTTGTGCAGATAAACTCAAATTATTATTGAAGAAATAAAGATAACGTGAATATGAGTCTGCAGGGAAAGACATGTGCTGCCCACATCAGAATTTTTAACAATATTACAACAATGATTTATAGAAGAGAACGGGGATTATTTTCAGACCATCTCGAAAAAAATGTATGATTTATATTTAAAGATCCACCAAATTTTTGTAGAATAAAATGTTCAACAAATTTAAGCTGTGTACCAAATTTTAACTCTCTAGGACGTAGGAAAGTGCATTAAAAATGCCATCAAATAAGTATATCATGAAGAGTTATATAAATTTAAAAACAAATTTGAAAAATTGTTATCTACCAAATTTATTTTAAAATGTGAAGCCTCTCTCATATACAAATTGATTAAATTCTTAGAAAGATATTTATTATATAATATATCCCTTTTTTCTTTCTGGAGGATATTCCTAAAGTCAGAATTTAATTGAATTTGTGTTTTTCCCTATATTAAATAATTTTTAATTAAAAAACAACTTAATATATTCTGAAATTTTTTTTATATATTTTATGGGATAATGTGAATATTTCTTAAGAATTTCGAAGCAATTTGTGAATTTTAAATTTGCTTAAAAAATGTTTGAAAAATTAGCTCCCATAGGGTTCAATGTATTTCATTTATTCAACCCGGGTTCAATAAAAAACTAATTGGGTGATATTATTTATATATATTCCAATAGGTCCCACAGACCGTCTGAAAAACATACTTAAATTTCATTTTGATAAGGTCATTTTTACAGCAGTTATCGTGCTAATGGACAGACAGACAGACAGACAGAATGAACAAAGTCATAAACACTTTCCAACTATGTTGTAAAGTGTTAAAAATAATAAAAGTTTCAGAATGTTTCTAACTCTCAAAAGACGCATTTTTGTTCCAATATTTTGTAAAACTTATATTTATTTGATTTGTTTTATATACTTTTAAGCATTGTATAATAAATTTATTACATGTGCAAAAAGTATCGATAAAAATTCCAAAATGTTCGCTTTGTCTGTGCTCTGCACATACAAACCACATATTATATGGCGCGGCACAGCGTAGCGGTACGGTTTCTTACCAGCACATCTGATTTTAAAAACAAGATTTCTAGTGTGGTATAATTCGGTACCCTAGAGTATCCATAATTTTTATTTCAAGCTAGCAGCGATTACTCGGCGTTGCTCGGGATTTATCATGCAAAACTGTGATAAAAATTACACTGGAACATATAGGGCCGTGAATCTTATACATTGTGTTTTCACTGTGAAAGATGTAAATTCTTTGCATTAGGTAAGAAAAAAAAAAATCATTGCATTATATATATCATAGCTGCATAAGAAATAATCTTCCTCATAAAATGCTGATAATTAAATAACTATTTGTAACACTTTACAACACAGTTGAAAAGTGTTTTCATTCTGTCTGTCTGTCTGTCTGTCCATTAGTACGATAACTGCCGTAAAAATGACTTTATCAAAATGAAATTTTAGTATGTTATTCAGACGGTCTATGGGATCTATGGGAATAAAAATGAATAATATCACCCAATTAGTTTTGGATTGAACCCGGGTTGAAAAAATGAAATACATTGAACCTTATGGGACTTAATTTTTTAAACATTTTTAAGCGATTTTTAAAATTCCCAACTTGCTTCGAAAGTTTTAGGAAATATTCAAATTATCCCATAAAATATATAAAAAAATGTTCAGCAAAATATATTCAGTAGTTTTTTTTAAATAACAATTAATATAATAATTAAACACTTTAAATGAAGAGATCACGTGACCCACTTCAAAATAAAATATGGCATTCATCTTATGTCGAGATCGTAATTATTAAAATTATTTTTAATTTATATTTAGTGTGTTACCCGTCCTGAAACCTTTTCTTCCTTATATATATAGATGTAAATATACTACAAAAATACTTTTATTTTATTTCTGGAGATGATATAAACACTCCATACTAAAAAACATTAAGTCCAACAAAAAATAATGCACTTTTTAACTGAAAATGAATATGTAAAATTCATTACATGAAATTCAAATCCCAACCGAAATTCGAACGATTGCTATTCACCTATAGCTTGCTACACGGGCGCCCAAAGGGGAGAGCAAGGGGGTACTTTCCCTCTGGACGGTCAAGGTCACAAATGTGGACATTAAGCTAAATATGTTCATCATGAAGAAAAACATTTTCTCAAAAGTAACCTTGAGTTTGCTCCTTCCAGGAAAAAGTGCCGTGGGCACCCATGCCTATCCAGTATAAATTATCTTACTGATAAAATAGCTTTTCCTTTTATAGTTGTAGTAGAATGAACCGTAGATTATCCACATACCATATTGCAGAACTAGGTGAAATTCCGGATATGTACAAACCGACTGCTTCTATGTTTTTTGTTTGTTATATTTCTGTTAAGCGGAGTTGCATCCTATACGTTGCAATTTCGAGAAATGAAAATGAAAATCGTTTCCATGAAATATGCTGTCCTTGCGTAAAACGGACTCTTGCATTTTTTAGCTCCATCGATCTGCTTGCTCTATTTTGCGTCTCGGGCTAAATTTCCCAGTCATCATTACAAAAAATTCAAGTGATAGCCGGCATTCGCTCACATATATTTCTTTGGCCTGTTGACGCTCTATCCTCTGAAATTCCAAGTCTTTCATTCCACAGTTGAAATAGGCCATAGAGTTGTGTCAAAAAGCGGCGTTGGGGGTTATAACCCCCCAGTGATCCACCGAAACTCATCGAAGTTCGGAAAAATAATATTTGGGAAACAAAATATTTGGTTACCCCCATCCTCTCCCATTTCTTTTTTCTGTTGAACTGGTACCGTAAAATTTAAAATCTAACAAATAACAGAAAAGCTATTTACAGAAAATTAGTCTACTTCTTAGGAAACGATTCAATAAAAATAGATCGAACGATATACATATATTTCACTGGTATTATTATTTGGGAACTAGTTCATGACCCAACAATTTTCATTTTTTGCATCCCATGGATGACTTTTTCATAGGGATTTCTAGTATCATCTGTGTTCATTCTCAGGTAATTTGTAAAATTGATAATTTTGATGTGGTAACTGGGTCGCAGAAGATGTATCACATTATTTTATAAATTGGTGTAAGGTAAGGTTGCCAGCTTTATCATTTTTGGCTAGAATCGCCATTTTAGAGAACAGTTATATACAAAAATTCACATCCAGTCATATAGCCATAAATCTAGCCTTTAATTGTCCATTTAATGTGTCTAACATAACCAAGACCACATTCACAACGAATGCGATAAACACCCAAACGATTCGAAACGTAAATGGAAACTTTAAGAAATGATAATTGGATGTTGTTGACAGTTTAAATGCAGGTGCTTTTTCTTCTATAATATTGCACTCCGACTAAGAGATGTCAGAGCGAATTGACCTGTTTTACTCTTTCCATGAGTTCACATGGAATATATACATGGAACGGCCGCACGTATTGTGTGAGTATTAACTTGACAGTTGCAGTATCGTACAGCCTTAGTTTAAAAAATTAAAGTCGGGAATTTTTCACTTTCCAAAGGAGTTCACTTCCCAAAATTGTGGCACATAACAAAATATTTTGCTGTTAATCCATATATTGTCTCATCTATGTTGCCGAGCCTCCAATAAGCGTGATACCGGCCTATGCCTCTATATGTAAAGGGAGTGTCGTTTTGTGTTATCTACTGAATATGCCCATGTATATAATTAGTCTGTGGAATACGATGTCCGTACAAAAATATCAATCAGGCAATCAATTCTTACCCCCAAACAGGGAGTGAGTACCTTAGGACCGGAAGTTCCCTCTAGGGGAGTGGGTGCTACCTCTGTTCCTTTATCGACCCAAGAATATCATAAATACCACAAGGTATAGAAAGCTAAAATTTAGTAGATGTTCAGTTCTTACCTCAAAAAGGTGTAAATGTACCTTAGAGAGTGAATTTTCTCTGAGGGAGGGGTGCTATCCTCGAGTTTGGGTACTTTTCCCAGCCAAAAATAACTAATAAGACTTCAATTTTTCCCCTATAAACTTTTTAACTATCTTGCAATAATGGCTATACATATTACCATTGTAGCACCCAACTAAAAGGACTTGAAATACGAATACATTTTATAGCGAGCCCATATATATATATATATATATATATATATATATATATATATATATATATATATATATATATATATATATATATATATATATATATATATATATATATATATATATATATATATATATATATATATATATATATATATATATATATATATATATATATATATATATATATATATATATATATATATATATATATATATATATATATATATATATATATATATATATATATATATATATATATTTATATATATATTATATATATGTATATACATATTTATATATATATTATATATATATATATATATATATATATATATATATATATATATATATATATATATATATATATATTTATATATATATTATATATATGTATATACATATTTATATATATATTATATATATATATATATATATATATATATATATATATATATATATTTATATATATATTATATATATGTATATACATATTTATATATATATTATATATATATATATATATATATATATATATATATATATATATATATATATATATATATATATATATATATATATATATATATATATATATATATATACTATAAAAACTAAACATACGATAAAAACTAAATATTGAAATATATACTTTCCATCTCACTTGGTTAATAATGAACATAATTAAGCAAAATTAAAGTATTTTAAAATATTGCCTTCCTCAACTTTTTCTTTCTAAGAACAGCTTTCTTCCTAATTACTATTTACAGAATTTTATAGTACAATATGATTAGAAATTTGTATTAATTTCTTTCTATCTGGATTCTATGGAAGTGAAAGAATTCAATGCTGAAAGAATTTTAATAAACATATAGTTAATTAGGTAAATTGAAGTTTGATTATAAATTTAAGAGGTATTAGTATGATAAGAAATTATTTCAGTTATGTATTCTTTCGTTCTATTTCGTCTACTTTGCAGTGATTAAAAATGCTTTTATATAACTCCAAATAAGACGTCATATGTTAAAAATTCTCGAAGTAAAAATTAAACATCGGATTCGCGTATACGATATTAAATATTTTATGTGCTTCTTTTAAACATAAAAGTACTAAAAATCTCATTTGAGACTTTTAATTAAAACTTAGATAGTTAATAAAATGCTAATGGAAAATAAAACAGTGTACTAGCGGGTAAAAATTCACTTCGGTTAATACGGCAGCAGTAAAATGAAAAAGCAAGATTCCAGCGTTTCGCATATTAATAATGTATCTAGATTAAAATATATAAAATTATTTATTGAGACAAATTACTATGTTGTTTCAATTACTTTATATCTGCGCCTGTCTTAGAAGACACCTAGATGGAAAGCAATATGTACAGTTACCAACTGCCATTGCAGTGAGCTCCATTTCGAATGGGCTTGGTGACAAATTTGAGGACTTGGGCAACAAATAAGGCGAAATGTTGCAAACTCCGTGGCGTAATTATTTGTAACGCAATTAAGTGTAAATCATAAACAATGTTCAACTGTTTCGAGGATACTAGCAATGTTCAACTGTTCAACAGTTCAACTGCTTCGAGGAAGAATTTGAACACTAAAAATGTTTAGAAGAATATGTGTAAAGTACGCATGCTCAGTTTCAACCGGGATTTGAACCACGAGTATTTGCCTGGTCAGTCGATTGAACTAATGGGGTTATTGATTTTCCTTTATATTTGCAGTTAATCCTAGATTCTGGTTTTTCAGATTGCAGATTGAAGGGAAGCTTTAGATTAAATGACTTCTTTGTGCTCCGTTTTACTTTCCCTACAATATATAGTATATTTTAAGGGGAAGTATCGTGATTGAGTCAAAAGTCAGTATCCTGGATTTATACTGATTATCACTTTACCAATGATGTCTGTGTGCATGATATCTCTCCAACAAATCTGAAGAAATTGGGTACAATTATTTCAGGTCCTTATTTTTGGAGTGCATGAAAAAAAGGAGAAGAACCTTAATTTTCCGAATTTTCAATTAGAAAATTAAAGAAGCGTTGTAAAATCATAAAGATATTTTTTTTTTAATTTTTGACAAACAGACTGATTTTGTATTTAAAAGCGAAATACTTCCATCTGCAAAAACATTGAATATAGATTCACCTAGAAAACTAACTCTATTTTCTCAACTAGAAATGTGCGCAGCGCTGGGGGGCCGTGGTGTAGCCGAGTGTACGCTAGGGTGGAGTGAAAAAGGCTAAATTTTTCTTTTTTCAATTTCATTCTTTCCTGACCCAAAAAATGGTTTCAATTGGTAAATAAGGAACATCAAAAGAGTTTCAGCTTAATCACTCCGTGATTTTGAGGTTTCACATGAGATTCGAAGAAATTCATCTTAGTGTCGAACTTCTTAAGTTCGTTCCGGGACTTGATTCGGCTACGTATGAATCCATCCCTGGCTTCTCCACCTCATGTTGCCAATGACGCTTCTGTCACCAGTCTTACATGACTTTCAACTACTTGAGAATGACGAGGAAGTTTCCCTATTTCAAACTGTGATCCGCTTCTGATCAATCTTGCTATGTCTTCGTCGCTGAGGTTCAAGGTAGCCGGTGTCTCCAAGGTATTATCCCAGCGAATCATCTCAAAATACTCCTCTGCTTTGAAATTCAATTTGAGAAGCTCAAAATAGCGTATTTTCCCCTTCCAGTCAGTTTTCATTGCTTGGAGTTGTCAGTTTTCATTGCTTCTCAAGCCAAGTTCTCGAACGTGTACTCGTTCATCTTCCAACATCGCTAACAGAACGTTTTCTGAGTGAGCAAAATAAGAGTTCCTCTGAATAACTTCGTGAAAGATTGCCTTAAACTCTTCTGGTAAGAATGAACTTTTTTTTTATCAATCCGCGAAGATGACGTGCCCCATGAGTTGCTCTCGGGTTTTTTTTTATTTCAAACCAGGATGGCATATAAACTTGCATAACATATTCTGCTAGGAGCCTCAAATCATCTGGTGGGTCGGGGGTTGATATGTAAAGGCGGATAATTCTGTTGGCTGTTGTGAGCCATCTTGAGTGAGCTATCTTCCCAGGATTTGTTTGCTAACTCTGGACAGCACTCCCCCGAGGATACTGCTTTAGAAATATCAAATATTTTTGGTCTGTAATGAGTTTTTTTTGTCAATTTGGGGTAGAAAAACTGAAATTGGAACATAACCTGTCACGGCAAGGGTTTTACACGCTTCCAGGGATTTTCCTATTGTTCCGGAAAACTGTTGTGGTCCAGATGCCTTTCAATCAATCTTATGGAAAAGATGACGAAGAGGCAGGTCGTTAGCGTGCAGCAAGCATACAAACCAATGCAGTTTATAACCAACAAGGATTTCAAGCCTACGCCATTTTTCTTCTCAGTGTTGACGTTCGCTCCATCACACCCAACAGCAACCAGTTTGGAAAGCGTAATCTCTTTCTGCGTAACGAAGTTGGTGATGCTTCATGTAATATCTACACTGGGGCCCTACCACCAACTGCCCGGAATTATTTTCTCATCGTTCGGAAAAACATATTATTCCACCTTGTCATTTACGAAAAGTCGCGATAACCATACTATGAAGTCGTCGGAATTCGATTTCGTTATCCTTTGATGGACAGGGGGGTGGAGTTAAGGCGGAACTTCACTGGACCAATCAAAGTCAATAGTTAATACGAAGGAAGTTAACATAGTGCTTTATAAACACTTTTTTTCACCGATTAATTTTTCGCAGATGAAGAATAGTTTGATTAATAGAACTGGGTGATTTACATTCACAATAATATTAACCATAATTGCCTTTATTATAAATAAGCAGAAGATTGGAAAATAAATACATTTTTAAAATGAATTACTAAATATTAAATACTAAATGCTTTTGATATCAATTTTTGAGAAAAGTATAATATACTTGTTTTCCAAGTCCCAAAAAAGGAAATACACCTAATAAAGGAATATATTACCTAAAGTTATTCATAGTTTGCGCATCTGAAAGATAAAATTAGGATTAATATACTATGGATATCAGTGCCTTGATGTCAGTGCTTTTGATGTCAGTGCCACTACAGAATACAAAATTAATGTTTTAACAGTTTTTGTTAAGCTGTTGAAATTCTTTCACATTTAAGAAATGCATTTTAAGTGCCAGAGTTTTTACTGTATATTCTTTTTATTTGTGTTGTACTTACTTTTACAAATTTAAAAAAAACAAAATTTTTCAGAAAATGTGATAGTTGTAAAATATATTTCTTGTACTTGCTTTTAGTATTTGAAAAGTATTGGGGGGGGGGGGGGGGTTCCTATCTCAAAATATGATGAAATTCATGTAAAATGCTTAGGTTAAATTTTATAGTTTTTTTCTCAAGTATAAACAACATAAGGAAGCGAAAATCATTTACAAAAGTAAAACACGGATAAGTAAAATTATAATATTAAAAAAAAATGAAATATATTTGGCAAAATGTTATTTTTTTTTCTCAAGTAATTTAACCTGAATAGAATTTTACATCAGTGTGTGTCGATGATGGACTCCAAGGACTACAAGTAAATTAATTTTAAAGTAAACACCATCTGTCATAGTAGAAAATGTATATTTCATCTTAAGTTGGTATAAAGTGTACTTAACTAAAATATAAAACATTTTCAAATTAACTTCAAAATACATTTTTATGAAAACGTAAGCTTAATAATCTATTCAAGTTAGATAATTTGAGAATAAAACTTTAAACAGAAAGTTCTGCATGCTATTACAAAATATTTTACCTGAATATTTTAGTAACGGATGGCAGCACAAGTTTTAAAAATAAAACCCTCTTTGATGCGAACCGGAGACCTCTCGATTGCTGAGCATCTCTCCTACCACCTAAGCATGAGTGCTATGCTATGTTGAGTGAAATAAGAAATTACATGCTCTAACACTTACAGTGCTATTTCAGGAAATTCTTTTAAAAGTAGAATACATTTGGAAGTTGTTTTAATACTGTTTCAGGATAAATTGTATAGAGAAAATACATATTTTATTTTTAAAATTCTGTCAGACGTTTATTTAACGATTCGTGAGAGATAGTTGAGTTCGCTAACGTTAACATAGCTGAAACATATTATAACACTAAAATAATTATATGAACTTCCAAATAGAAAAAAGAAAATAAATATTTTGAAAATTGATAGGGCAGATCCTTTGAAGTAAACAAATGAGCTTGTATATAATATATGTGGAACAAAATGTTCAGATTTTATGAAAAATTGGTATTTGTGAAATTTCTCAGGATCGTCGTTTTACATATTCCAAGGAAATTATTATCGAAGCAGCATTTGATACTAATTTGTTCAGTAATTTGGTGTTAATTTAGCCTGAACAATGAAACAAGTCCATTGTGAATTAGCATGATTAATTTATTCCCTGTGGTTGATTTTTTTTTCTTTCAAAAACGATGAGTTGCAAATCCAAGACGGCCATCTTGAATACTGCTATTACGTACCTTATTTCAGGTTTCACCGTCTCCTTAGATTGTGAAATTATCAAGAGGTTTTTACTAACCTTCGTACAACTTTAGGCACCCTAATAAGACTTCGTGGTACCACATTTCGTAAAATTTGATTGACGTGCGGAATAACCGGTTATTTCGAACCCGGGTAAATTTACGATGTGTTGGTGGTAGGGCTCCTGGACCCAGTATCCGGAGTTACATGTCCCATATAAACATAACCAGGTTCTGACAAGATAACAATATGCTCGTCCATAACTATAGTCCTGTAGGAAGAATTTCCCCTTTTTTATACACTATAGTCTTTCCTTCCATCAAAGTAGATGCCGTCCACGTCGCATCTACTTTGCATAATTTGTGCAGCGGTAGACTCAAACTGGGACCTTACCTTTCTACGTTCTCTCCTCAGCTTACTCCTGTCAATAACTTTAATTGGAGTATCTTTACATACAGTCCCCACATCCTGGAGCATAGGGCAATGATATCAGCTGACCGATCCGATACTCCTACTCTATTACAAGCAAAGGCTAAATTTGGCAGAGATATTCGCATTTGACCTGTCTTACTGGTTGAGGAAATTTGAGCATCGCTTGCTTTCGGGTGTTTGGGTTCATGGCTAACGTAATCGTCATCATCTTCAGCTATATCTTCTGAATCAGGTCCTAAGACGGCATTCGCTTCTAAGTCTGTAAGCGTCATAGACACGTTATCTTTGTATTCTCTTGCTTTAGCTTCCTGATCTTCCCTTCTTTGTTGTCTTTCTGCTATATGTTTCAATTTTCGACTTACAGAAACGTCGATAGACCCGATGGTCTATTTCCTTTCATGCCGTTGGTCTGTTAAGAAATTTCGCTCCATGCTTGGAATCTTCACGAAACATTTACATTGTTCGTAATTCAAACATTTGCATGAAGAAATATCAAATAAAGTACTATTTGTATGGTCGAAGAAATCTTTCTTAATATTGTCAGCCCCCTTCCAAGATTTTGGTATTCTTTTTAAGTTCTTATACTTTTCATTGTAATTTCTTATAACACGAAAAATGTCTTGTTGACTTAACACAGGTATGGAGGCTTTCTTCCAAATTCCTTCAATGTCACAAGAAACAATGTCGCTAATATCTTTGACTGACGGATCTTTATTGTTTCTTTTCCACAATAAATAATTTCTGACCCAAAGGAAATGCTTCATTAAATCAGCATACGTAGGTAAAACTGTCTCTTTAAGTTGTACTAGAGTTCCAAAAACATTACAAAAATTTTCACTTCTAGTTGAGGTCATCTTAGTCCAACATAAAACACGATTGATAAATGATAATACTTGTCAAACCGAACTACCAAATTGCTAGCTAACAAGTCGCTGACTGACGACGCCTCAGTTATCACCAGGAAAGTCACGTGGGGCTTTCGGTACTATATCGCTTACCTCAAGCTAGAACCAGTAGTCCGACTAGAACTAGTGCTGCCATCTAGTAGCATTTTTTAAAGTTTGGTTTGCTATTTCGGTGTGAGTCTGAGTATGCGGGATGTAGGAAGCAATTTCTCGCGATGACAATGTCGTTTTTAAAAAAGTAATTCATGAAAAAAGCACAAAATCATTAAAATGTCATTATAAATATCAATTTGAGGTGTGGAACCTCAAGATGTGAATATTTTGGGCTGAAATTTGGAGTCAAATTTTTTTAACCCATTTAGAACCGTATAATGACTCAGGAAATATGAATTTCAAGAAAAAGGTTTTTCGCTCCACCCATATATATATATATATATAGACAAACCAAACAGGGGTTTTCTTGTTCTTCCGTATCTGGGTGCCTTCGTATTAGCACGCAATGGGGACCAACCTTTGCTTTGTATTGGTACCGTGAGCATTTGCCTAGGCTGGAAAAGCAGCTTTAAACGGGAGGGAGAGTCGCAATCCTCCCCAACCATTAAATGCAAAGCATTTGGTTATCCCTTATTCCTTCAATTCTTCTTTTTCTTGGATTATTATCTGCTTCGGAGTATAGAGCGGCTCGGCTCCTTTTCCTGAGTAGTGCCTTAGATTCTAGTGGATATGCATAGGAAATGAATTCAACTATGAATTTAATTACTGGCTTTTATATGATATGTATATAGTATTCATAAAGCGTTCTTTGGTTTCCGAGTATTTCCCGTTAGTTCTGGTGAAATGAATTTAAAGAACGCTTTTAAAACACCCTCACTTATAACAACCACCACAACAACAGAAGCAAAATCTCGTCGAGCCGCATCCTCTAGGGTTCTGAACATTAGGTCACCCGGTGAGCTACCTGGTAAGCTGACGCTTTATCCATTAAGATTCAGCGACGACAGTATACTTCCCCTATATACATAGTAATATATGTGTATATAGGGTAAGTATATTGACGGGGTCGGAAATTCGAATTCAGGTTTTGACAGAATAACACGTTTCAAGCGTTCCCGAACACGGATAGAGCATTTTTGATGTAATGTGTGTGTAAATATATGTGTGCTTGTAAGTATGTGTTTGTGTGTGTGTAAGTATATATATATATATGTGTGTGTGTGTGTGTCCGTGAGTCTATGGAAGCGATATCTTAAGAAAGAATGGATCGTTTCGATCGAAATTTGTTACAAAAATTACAATCAGTGAATACTGATAGCCTATTGATTTTAAACACTGTTGAATGTTTGGAAGGTCCTTCTAAATTTTCAAATGAAATTTTGAAACAATTATCAAAAAGTCCCAATTTTCAATAATGTTACGTAAATAATCATTCCATATGTAATTTTTTATTAGAAAGAGATTGACATACATTTTAGAACGTTAGCATGAAAATACATAAAATTAAAGAAAAATTAACTATTGTGATATATGTTCACAACTTTTCATACGTAATGTTAAGATATATTTGTTATAATCATTCTTGTGGATCTAGTTCGTTCCATTCACGAGAGAAGATACTTAATACTTAGAGTAATGTTTTTGTATATTGACGCCTAACAATTCGCCAACAGTCATTTATATATAAGAAAGGCTTTTCTCCCCGTTTGTCTGTAACGCTTAAATATACATTTGGCGAACTTGGCAGCTAATTTAGCAAGGTATAGCGCCAACTTGGGGATATTTCAAGCCCAGATTGACGAAAATATAGTCAAAATTGCAAACATGACGCTAGGCAAGTCCCCCGACCTGTGACGACAAATTAAAGAAAACAAAAACAAAAACATGACGATAAGTTAACGAAACTGACTCCAAATTGATCATTCAGTTATTCAAGTATATTAATATATGAACTATATTGCTTATTGCAGATGTTATATACATTAATAGTTGTAAATTCAGAGTTGTGTGAAATATAGGTTCTTCGAAATAGTTTTACATGTTGTCATCAGGAAAAACACCAAATGTACTATTCAACGTTAAAAATGTTGAATTGTTATTCAAAATGCCTATACATCATTTTTTCACTGTGAAAGAAGTAAATTTATTGCATTATATATGGAAAGTCATATGCTGCCCACATCAGATTTTTTTTCTGTATTTGAAAGGCAACTTACTAACAAATATCATTCAACTTTTAACCCAGAAGGCATTCCGATTTATTAAAATAACATACAAAAAGTATATATATTTCGATCTCTGTAATAGTTTTAGTAATATAGCCATATATATCATAATAACCATGAATGTAAATTTTACATAATCAAGAATTTAATATGTAACTTCTCACACATTAATTATCACAGAAAAATAAATATTTAAATATATTTTAGAAAATTATATAAAATAAAAATCACCACACTAGCCTTATTACGTGCATTTATATAATTAAGCTTAAATATGTTTATAATGAAGGAATATTAAAAATGAATTTGAAATACAAAAAATGGTTTCACGGAAGAGTTTGATAAATATCTTTATTTAAATATTGAAATTATGTTTTTTCAGTAATCGGTAATAATAAGTTCTGCTTTGCAAATGTTATTTTTGTGTTTTACTGATTTAAATTTTCTTTTCAGGTAAGATGTGATATAAATATTTCGCACCTGGGAAACGGTGAGGTTTGCAATTTGATTATTTTTGTCGTAATGAAACATTATTTTCTTATAAAGTTCTGTACAACTTATTTGTTAAAGTATAGGGTATCCACTCTTATTAACTGGTTATTACTTTTCTTGCACTTTTGTAAACTAAGGTCGTAAATGGTATTTGTTTTATAAGAACCTATAATTTAAAGTAGCTTTCAAACCACTCCGAACTTCTCAACTTCATCTGATATCCAGATACAGACTCGGTGCTTGTAAATCCGAACAATAGTGAGTTAACTCTTTAACCATAATTGTGAATATAGAAATAATGAAATTTCAAATTGAAAACGTGCCGATCATTTATTTTAACGCTTACATTCATGAAGATGTGTAGCATTTTATTATTGCTTCTTTAAGTTCAGCAAGGAATTCTTCTATTATGAAAAATAAAGTAATTAATGATATTACCATAAAAATTATAGATTGATTAAAAATAAAAGAACATTTAGTTCCACAAACTACTGTTTTATTAACTATAAAAATTAGAGATTAAAGAACCATTTTTAATTCTTGGTTTATTTCTTTATGTTCTGGAATTGGGTGTTTATTGGGTCTTATTATAAGTCCAGATTTATCTTATTACATAACCGTTTGTAATAAGATAAATTTAGAGTAATAAGAAGACTATATTTTATTTTTTGTAAGTTAATAATTTGTAATAATAATTAATTTATTTTTATTTCATCTGTATTAAATAGTATATGTGAAAGAGTTATGGTAGGGTCAAAAATTTGACGCGGATATTGAAGTATTTACATTTTAAAATGCCCTTTAGTACCATTGAAACATTTTCTCATTGATACCATGACTGACTTCTTACATTGTATCCCTCAGCTTCTCTAACTATATCGTATCCTTCAACAAATTTGGAGTTCCAAATTAAGTTGAAAGCAATTATTTTAATATGTAATCCTAAAATCATTATTCTCCTACAAATAAATAAATAAAGTCTCCAATTATTCTTTTGCGCTTTGCCTTAAATGCTATCTATTTCACAGATATTTTAATAGTTTAAACAGTTATTTTCTTGAATATTCAAAAACAAGAAGGCAGGATTTTCTCTAAGCAGATCTGGCCATTTTAAAGATGATTATCTTTCAGATTACAATCCTATAATTACCGATTTGCAGAAAAAAAAATATTTCGTTAGTAATATAACATCAGCTCCAACGCAGACAAAACGCTTCAGGGGGAATGATGCGTTCACTTATTTTGTATTATTTGTGTTCCGTATTTTTTTTACCGTAATGAAGAAGGCTGCTTTTTGCCTACGAATTCAGTGGGTACTTTTTTAATCAACCTTTTTTGCTATTGTAACGACGTATTTATTTCTGCAGATTAGTTCAAACAGTAGTTAAAGAGGATTTTATATAGCTAACAAAAATTTTGTATAGCTATTAGCCGGATTCAAATGCAGGGTACAATGGGGAGATTACTCCTCAGAGTAAATTACTCCTCATGGGTATATCATATGAAACCGTATTTAAAGTTTAAAACAAACCAATCATGTTACAATTCGAGCATTAATTGATATGGATAGCTTGTATAACATCAAGATATAATATTGAAGAACATTAAATTAAAAATTGATTATTTTAAATTTCACATTTTTCTTTTTAACGCTTTCCAACAAAGTTGAAAAGTGTTTATAAATTTGGTCATTCTGTCTGTTTGTTCGGTTTCCACGAAAATTGTCGTAAAAATGAATTTATCAAAATGAAATTTCAGTATGTTGATGAGAGTGTATGTGGAACATATGGCAATGGAAATGAATAACATCACTGAATTAGTTTCGGATTTAACTCGGGTTGAAAAAATAAAATAAATTGATACTTATGGGACTTAATTTTTCGAACATTTTTATAAACAAAGTTAAAAGTAACAAATTGCTTTGAAAATATTAGGAAATATTCAAATTATCACATAAAATGTATAAAAAATTTTTTAAACAAAATACGTTAGATAGTTTTTAAATAAAAATTGAAATATCAATTACACTAATGACTTATGAAGATATCACGCCATTCTAAATTAAACATGCCATGCATTTTTCAGTTGTGTAAAGGTCGTGATGTTTAAAGATATTTTAAATTTATATTTAGTGTTGGATCGTTCAAACGGCTTTATTTTTGCGTATTATTTGTGTATCTAAATTATGTACTAAAGCAATTATAATATTTTTGATTTTAAATGATCATCTAAAGTTGATTAATTCTACAACGATTCCTGATATTAACGCATACAGAATGTAAGCAAATCAACCCTTTGTAAGCTGAGTTGTATAAGAATTGCTGAATTCTTTTCACGCAAAATTAATTACCGCCGCAGTTTGGAATATAGACGTCATTTGAATAAAATCAATTTTGTGTAACTAGCATTGTTTTTCTCCATGAAGTTGGAATTTTCAAGTATAGTAAATTACTGTACTACTGTGATAATTTAAAACATATCAGCGCTGAATGTATTGCATTTTAGACATGTTTAAATAAAATTGGAAAGTGTTTCTTTATCAATGCTTTATGCATGATTGATCTTTCTTGTTTATAATGCCACTCTAACCTAAATTTAAAAACAAAAATAATAATTGTTTTTTCTTTGGCAGCGCGTTTTTCTATGGTATATTAACATACACTATAAATTTATTAAAATAAAGAGAGGCTGGTGCATCTTGAACAAAATGCTTCAGTGCGTGCATTATACGTAACTACAATTTTGCACATCTGGAAATGTTTTATCATCTTATTTATCTTTATACTGCTGCAGATAAATGATGCACTTATGCTTACATCTATAAATTTCAATATATCTATATTCAGATAATAGATGCATACTATTTTTTACTATTGCAGTACACTGAAATTAATTTTCCAAATATTATAAATCTTTAAAAACTGATTTTAGGAATTGGACTTTTAACTGTATTCTGTGGAAATTTAAGTGAAAATGATCAAAAATATATATCTAGTTTATCAAAGTTGGAATATATTTGAAAGCTACCTTTTAATGTTTTTTCAAGTGATATAAAATAGAATGGCATAGAACATAGCTTATATTTATTACCGATTTATGGCAGTTAAATAATAAATTTACTAATTTAACACACCCGTAAATTAGTTTTATCCAATTTAGCTAGCAATTATACGACTAGAATTAAATTTCATACCCATGCCTAAATGAATAACTTTCGATACATGTAATTTTGGTTAATAGATGAATTACTGTACATTACTTTTATTGCACATTGAAATTAATTTCCTTAATACTATAATATTTTGTAAAGGCTAACGGTTAGAAAAATATCAATATGTATTACACTGCGTTAGTGTTATTGCATTCGGATTCCTATTTTAAAAACCTTCGTCAGGTCCATGAAAGCCCGTACCCGCTGAATAAATAATTGAACACGGGAGAATCATTAGTTAAGATTAAATATTGCCATGCATTTCAGAAATAATTCTTAATTCGGCTTCTGTGGAAGTGGTGATAATATCCTAAATTCGTTACCTTTGGGATATGAGTTTTATGAGTCGAGAGAGGGAGAGAAAGAGCTGTTTGGTTTTCAA
This sequence comes from Amaurobius ferox, assembly GCA_951213105.1. Lineage (NCBI taxonomy): Eukaryota > Metazoa > Arthropoda > Arachnida > Araneae > Amaurobiidae > Amaurobius > Amaurobius ferox. The sequence continues at coordinate 92,023,053 of OX578134.1, forward strand.
TTTGTATTGGCAAGGATTTTGAAAGTATTCTTACCCGGCTCGGCGTGAGGATTGTTTAATTTTAGTAGGTAGTAATATATTTTGGGAATCGTATTTGTTATTGAACTCGTGAAAATCTTAAATAAAAATGTGAAGAAACTGTAATTTGTTTCTGGAAGTAGCAATGGATTAAATAAAGTTTATTTTAATTGGTTTTCAAGCTCTGAGAAATATAAGGGGAAATATGCGTAGTTTATGCTATTGTGTGGAGAAATTCGTATTGTAGATGATAAATGTTTAACCTGCGTTAACAGCATAGTGTAACGATCGCCATATATGACATCGAATCAGACTAGCCTGGGTTTGATTCCCGCTTTCGCTCAACTGTTACTTTTAAGTCAAATTGGTGTATTACGTTTTACAATAGCCGCCGGAAGAGAAATATTCTGTGGTTGTTGAGAGAATATAGATTGAGTGCCCCTGACTTTGTTTCGAAACAGGAGAATGGCAGACATTATCTGCCATGATAATAATTGTGATAGGGCATGTATACCTGTAAGGCAATCGGCATTCTGGTGATCGATTTTCAGTTACTGACTATTATGATTTTTAAATGATATACATATTAAATGATAAATGGATTTTAATGGATGATTTTTATATGCATATCCTGAACAACGTGAGATAGCATTTCAAGCCTTGAATTTTTTCACTTGTATATTTAAAATTTTCAGTACATAACAAAAGGAATAATATGACTAATGCATCTGAAAATTAGAAGATTGATATAAAGAGGAGAAACCAGTTAAAATATCGGATAATTTGGTAAAAAAATACCTCTGGCAAATTAATATTAGTTCAACTACTCAAATTCAAAGAAGAGATGATATAAATAATACAGTAATAAAACGAATTCGCCATGTAATTACAATATTAAAAGCACAAATTATCATAACTGTTTAAAAATAGTCAATGGGCGTAAGAATGTTAATCTATATTTGATAGCATTAATGATATTAGGTTCAATTATTTGATAACATTACTGATATTAGGTATTATTCCATATTTGATAACATTAATTATATTAGGTTCAAGTACTGACTTTTTCAAACAACTCCGTTAAATACATAAATGCGTATTAATAAATAATAAAGCACCAGAGGGTCATTAGTTATGATTAAATATCGCCATGCGTTGTTCGTTCGTTACTAATTCCCCGCGGTGAAGGAGTCCCTACGCAAAACGTCCACAAGACCCCGCAGGGTATCCCTTGGCGAAGGGGAGGAGATTTGCAGCTTCACTTTTATAGAGGCCCTCCGAAGGGCGGAAGTTTGACTTGGCCTCGACATGACAACATCCATGGCCGCTGGCGGGATTCGAACCCGCAACCCCTGCAATCTAGAGATCAGACGGAAATGAATGCACCTGACCGCTTGACAACCGGATCGGCGCCATGCGTTGTAGAAATACTTTTAAGACGGATTCTGTGGATCTGGTGATAACATCTCAAATTCCTAACATTAGGTGCAGGTGTATGTGTGTGTCTTATGAGCAGCGGATTTTCAAATGGTGTTGGAATTGATTTAAGAAGTATTCTTCTTATACGGATCTGCACAAAAATTATTGAATTTCAGTAGTTTGTAATTGGTTTTGGAAATAGTATTTTTTATTGATTTCATGGAAAAGTTATATAAAAAGATGAAGAGGATATAACTTGTTTTTAAGAGTTGGAATATATTTTGTAACTTACATTTAAATTGGATTTCATGGGATAGGAAATGTAATGGACATTTTGCGCTATTTATATTGTGTAATATGATCGTGTAACAATTAACATACTGAATGAGCATGCTTTCACTTGACTGGACCGATATTTATTACCAGAATGTTATATTGTCAGCATACTTGATAGTGAATCTGGAGATTTGCGTCCTATTTCCCTTTCCATTTGAATGACATTATTACTTCTACATATATAGTATAAATAGTATAAAGTATAGGGAGACCATGGTGAAGGTGACGAAAAATCGAATTTGAGTTTTTCGCGAAAGAGCACGTTTCAAACATCCCTGAACTCGAATAGAACGTTTTTGGGGTTATATCTGTGTGTTCGTGAGTCTGTGGATGCCTTACGTCACGAACGACTATGTTCGAACGTACTTTGATACTATTATTACGATCCATAAATACTGGAATCTTATTTTAAACGCGCTTGAACGTTCGGAAAATCACAATATTTTCGTATGAATTTTTAAAGAAATTATAAAAAATCAGAACATTCGATAATGTTAAATAAACAATCATTTTATGCCTAATTTTTTTACTCTAAATAGAATGCCACGAGCTTCAGAACATAACACTAGCTTGAATCGTTTTCGAGATATTGCACGTTCTTCAATTAAATGTATGTGAAAAATACGAGTAGCATCAAATATGTAACACTTGGTGACAAATTTAGCTAGTTTGATGGCTGAATTGACGAAATATTGCTAACTTATTGTGGTGCCATATTGACGTAAATATCGCAAAATTGGGAAAAAATGATGCGAAGGTTACGAAAATTGTGCAAAATTGAAGAATTAATAATAACATGCGAGAATATTATTTTAATGCAGTATACTGATTAGCAGAAATTAGAATTATTTTTAATTTTCAAGTCACATTTGTGCGAAACATAGGTTAATTTGGTACATTAAAATAATGTTACATGCTGCCATTCAGAAAGGCGTCCAATGCCAGTGTACTTTTCAACTTTGACAGCGTTGTGCAGTGGGTCTTTTCGATCATTATATCGCATTGAAAGAAGTAAGGTACTTGCATTATTTAGAGAACGTAATTTACTGCCCATATCAGATTTTTTAAAAGTACAACTATGGTGATTCAACCGACTCCTATATTGAACTGCGTCCGCCAAGCGTTCACAAGTCAATTATAAAATGCTTTTGTAACACTTTACAACATAGTTGAAAAGTGTTTAGGATATTGTTCATTCTGTCTGTCTGTCTATCCGTTAGAACGATGACTGCTTTAAAAATGACTTTATCAAAATAAAATTTTATTATGTTGTTCAGATGGTCTGTGGTACCTATGGGAATACAAATGAATAATATCACCCAATTAGTTTTGGATTGAATCCTGGTTGAAAAAATGAAATACATTGAACCCTATGGGACCTCATTTTTCAAACATTTTTTAAATGAATTTAAAATTCACAAATTGCTTCGAAAATTTTAGGAAATATTCAAATTATCCCATAAAATATATAAAACAAATTTCAGCAAAATATATTTAGTAGTTATTTAAATAAAAATGTAAATAATAATTACAACCTTTATAAGAAGATATCACATGACCATTATATGAAGAAATCACGTGACCCACTTCAAAATAAGATATGGCATCCATCTTGTGTCAAAATTGTGATTTTTAAAGTTCTTTTTAATTTATATTTAGTGCAGTATCCGTCCTAAAACCGCTTTATTCTTGCTTAAATTCTGTGCATCTACATACTGAAACAACGCAATTACAATATGTTTGAGTTCAAATGATCATCCAACTTTGATTATTTCTACAACGAAGCCTAATTTTCACTTGTGGAGAATGTAAACATCAAAAGATGTAGAATTAGTTGTATAGGAATTACTGCATTTTTTTAACGCAAAATTATTTAGCTTATGCTGTCTGCAATATGGCTGATATGAATGAAACATTCATTGATTTTTCACATTTACACAGAGAAGAAGACGATATTTTCGATGACGTTTTAAGCATAGAGTTAAATTTCTTGTACCTCCATGCTTTTAAGTTTCTAAATAAAATAAATTGTTATAGTATTGTGATGAATGAAAGGAATGGAAAAAAGTTTATGAATGAAATTCTGCTTTTATAGAGAGAGCCAGACGATTTATATTTCGATGACGTCATTTGAATGAAGTTCATTTGTCTTCGATGAAGTTTTCAAATATAATAAATTAATGCAGAAATATGATATTTTTAAAAATATTTCCGTGGAATGTATCGCATTTTAGAGATGTTTAAACCAGGCAATTTATATTTCAATGCCGTCATTTGAATGACGTTCATTTTTTTCAATGAAGTTTTAAGTTTTCAAATATAATAAATTAATGTAGTATTATGATAATTTTAAAAATATTAGCGAGGAATGTATCGCATTTTGGAGATGTTTAAATAAAATTGTATTGAAGTTGGAACGCGTTTCATAATCAATGCTTTATGCATGATTGATCTTTCTTGTATTGGATTACATTTTGTTGATTGCATAATATTTTATTCTCATACTATGCTATATAGTATCGTATTGTTTTCATGAACATTTTGAATTTCAGATTTTAATGCCAATATATGTTTTAGGACCTCCTGAAGACATTTTGACTCTTTTTGGAGTGATGTCCTTTCGTCTGTCTGTCTGATATCTGCGGTCTCTTTCTTGCGTATACGGTAGTTGCTTCAAATATTAATGGATTTTCCCGAAACTTTATATCCGGCTTTGTTATTGAGAAACCTAGAATTAGATGGAATATTTTTAAATTCGAGAGAAACGTTCGAAGTTTATTCGAAATTGTATATTTTTTTAACTTGGCAGCATAGGACAAAATTTGACATAATCATGCACAAAAAAGTTATTTATTACTCAATGATCACGAGACCTAATGGTTTCAATAACTGTTGTAAAGAAAAGCTGTGAGATATAATTTTTGTGTTCGTAACATCATTAGCTCCCATCGGGGGGGGGGGGGGGGGGGTAACCCCCCAGGAGGCGCACTGACATATATGGTATCAATTGAAGGATTTTTTCAAGCCCTTTAAAGTGAATGGTAATTTATTATAATTGTGGACCAATGTATGTTTTTTTATATTTGAAAACAGGGTTAAGAGAAAACTGTAAATACGTTATTGCAATTTATAAAGCCACTTTAATTTTCCAAAGTATTGTATTTTCAATAATTTCACAACATTTTCGGAAATATGGTGGTATTCTTCGATTTGGCGATATTTAAAAAAAATTCTTCAAATTTATAGCCAAACGTTTCAGACAGGCATGCATGCATACATGCATAGAGAATGGTCTTTATAGAAAATATTATACAACACATTTCAAAAATAACGTTCCCCATAGACTTAACAGGATAAACTTTCATCTTAATTACTCACAGATTGAATTTTAAAATCCGGGCTCCGTCATGACCTGTAACTTGGTGAATTGTATAAATATTCTAAATTTTATGCAAATCGGTCAAATAGTTGCTGAAACATTATCAACAACAGTGACGTATTTGAGTCGATGGCAAAAAGGTGGCCTTTCAATAATTCAACATAAGGAAAGGTAAATTTGGAGACCATGGCGACAATTTTGACGATTGCACGTGAACTTGCACTTGAATCGTGAAAAATTTTTGGTGATATTTTTCGACAAAAGTTCTATTTTCTGAAGGGTTGATAGTTTCAAATAGAAATTTCCCCATATATTTAACATGATGACCTTTGACCTCCATTATCTAAATTCACAAACAAAATAGATCTTCGTAACCCCCCCCCCCCCCATTTTTTCCCTTAACGTTGATATTATATAATATACTTTCCCAGAAGGTTACGTGATTAGTATTTGAGTACTTTAAATCATTTTAATTAACTGCAAAATCTATTTAACGTATTAGAATATTACATACATTAGAACATTACATGCATTAGAACGTTACATACATTAGAACATTACATACATTAGAACATTAGATGATTCATTTCCGGACATAGTCCGCGAAATCTTCAAATGCAGTTTTCACTTGGACTTAACATGGGAACCTGTGCTTTGAATTATCGGAGTCTATAGAACGAATTTTAAATTCGGACTCAGTCATGACCTACAACGTGGTGAATTTCAAAAATGTTTTAAATGTCGCACCCATGGGTCAAATAGTTGCTGATAAATAGTATTAACAACACAAATACACTGGTGTCCCAAATTAAAGTTACAAACGCATTTTGTACAGCAATTCAAAACAGCTGCCACTAATAATCAAAACACTGACGTCATATATAAAGTGGGGAACGCTGAATGTAATGTAAACATGCAGTGTTCGTTAAAAGGTTGAACGGGTACGTTTGGTAAGAAAACGTGAAAGCGGCCGTTTTCCGAGTCTGAGAATTTCGTTTATAGATGTGTGTTTCTTGCAGGAAAAATTATGATACGGACTGGTTTCAGTTAAAATATGTTCTCGTAATCGTTTAAGCGATGGACTGAGACGGAGAGCCATCGGCAGGCTTGAAGCTGGACAGTCTCAAGCGGAGGTGGCTTGATAGTTACGAGTGTCTCGAATGGTGGTATCCAGGTAATGGCACTAGTTTCAAACAACGGGTACTATCACCAAAAGACCCGGCCAAGTCCGCCCAAGAACCTGCGCAGGATCGATACGTAGCATTAAGTGCACGACGCCATCGAGAGATGACGGCTAGCGACCTCTCTCTGGATCTCGTTGTTACATGTAGAACAACAATTTCTAGGCAAAGTGTATACAGACGCTGAGTAGAAAAAACTCTTTACGCTCTGCAGCCAGTAATGTGTATCCTCTTCAATAGATCGCATCTTTTGTGGAATCAGTCACGCCATTCTTGGACACAGCAAGATTGGGACAATATCCTCTTCAATGATGAATCAATATTCAGTACTCAGAGTGACTCCCGACGAGTCTTTATCTGTAGAGAACCTGAGCCTGCTATCATCCCTCCAACGTAAGGAAATCGATCAATTTTTGCGACTGTGGTATCCTTGTGTGGGGAGGCATTATGTTGGACGACCGTACACCGCTGCACATCTATGAAGAGCCATTGCACGACGTCAACCACCTTCTAGGACAGTCCAGGAGTTAAGATTACCGCTTTCAGAAGAAGGGGATTTGTTGCCACAAGCTATGATCAACAAATAGTATGATGGCCTGTTGTGTGACTTGTAAATCTGCGCATTGTAGTAACATTCCTTATTATAGCCGGATCATTCTGGAGATAATCAATATATGTCCATTTTAGGTCTCATTTGCATATTGCAAAAAATATCTCCTTATTTTTTATGTTAATACTGGCTGTCTCATAGCATGGGGCACCTGTGTATAAAATTTCATTACAATAAACCAATTATTTTTTATGATATCAATTGTTTTGTGTTTGTAACCTTAATTTTTTAAGCTAAGCTCCTCTCGTACCCCGTTGCATTTCAATAAAATATAGAGCTATCATAATTAAAACATCCCTCTTCGGAGTATTCATTTGTGATAAACATTGCTTTATTAACATTGTTTTTAATAGTTGTCGTATATAAACAATGCGAATTTATCGCTGTGATTCGCGAATTAATGTAGTTGGAACAGAGTTGGGGGGAGGTCTAGGTTTGTTTAGTAAGCCAGGGAGGATGTATTATATTATTTAACATTCCGATGTTTGGTCAAGAGTTTGTAGACCTGTATGTAAATGAAGACATCTGGGATCAAATTCCAGAGTTAAAATGAACCTAATGTTCTATGAAACGTTGGATTTGATGCAAAGCCTGAAATTTAATCACGCGTCTGTAACAGTTTAGATAAATGAAAGTGAAATAAGATAATTCATATCAAAATATGTTGGATGATTAATAAAAAGTGCAGAAAACATTTAAAAATAATAAGGAATTTGATAAGGTTTTGACAAATGAATTTTCTTTTACTCAACCAAATTTAGAGACGTTGTATGGAAGCTAATGGGTGTGATAAATGTGTTATTACAATGTATCCTTTGGAATCGTGGGTGTACTTTCAGGCTACAAGAATGAGAAAAAAATTTCTAGATAACTAACACTTTTATTTAAAAGCACTGATAAGCGTAAATATGAACACTATACAACGAATAGTTTGATAGCTATGTTACAAGATCATTAAACTAATGCCAGGTACAATGAAACAGCAATTAAATTCTGAGCTGATTCATAAAATAACCTATACTATTTTCTAAACACTGACGTATCTCCCTATTCAATTTAGCTTCAATCATGTCAACTGATCTCCGACTGAGAGATGACTTCCTTATATACTCTTACTAGACTTACTTGACTTCCTTATACTCCTTATATACTCTTATATTCATCAAATTTGGAAACCTTGTCAGTAAAGTCAAATCATGGCAACCCTATATTCACGTATTATGAATTACTGTCTATAAAGGTATCCATCAGTCTCCAATAAGAGCTCCATTGAAGACATTTTATGTATGAACAACATTGTCCCCTGCTTAAGACTGCATGTTTCGGGCAGTAACAACCTACTGTTGTCCAAAATATTTCTTTTTCAAATGGCCAGGCACTTTGACTTATCATCATTCGCCTTATTTTGTCAGCGGCCAGAACGTAAATCATTTAGCCGTCCTTGGACGTTGCCCCAGTCGCACCAGAGAGGGGCGGAACACACTGCGTCCTCAACATAAACATCCATGCCTTACGTGGGACTCGAACCCACAACGCGGCGGTCGAGCGATTGCTGTAGAAACGCTCGCATTGACCACTCGACCACCACGTCGGCTGTTGTCCAATATATGGAGCTAATGTGTCGATATGGAAGACAACTCGTCAAAATTCGCTAAATTGGCAATATTATGGAAATCTGGAAACCCTGTATCGTAAATCAAGTTATGGAAACCCTACATTCAGATAATAGGAATGACCGTGTGTTAAGGCGTTTTTCCTTTTTGGGGACTCAAAGAACCCCCACTGTAGGCATTATTTTTTTTACAAATTCTTAACAATATATTTAAATTATATGATGTAAAGGGTATTTCGTTCAAGTAACGATTTTACAGAGCTCATTTTATTGCATACATGCGTTTGAATAAATAATTGATCACTAGAGAGTTATTACTTAAGATTAATATTACCAATCATTGCAGAAATACCGCTTAAGTTGGCTTCTGTGGAACTGGTGATATTACCCTGAATTCAAAAACCTTTTGGGAAGGAGTCTTATGAATAGCTAGTTGTTGCTTTTTGATTAGTTTCCGAGAGGATTTTATACGGTCATACAAGGGGATTATTCAATTTTAGTGGATAGTAACTAATTTTAGGAATATTATTTTTTACAGCATTCTGTTGAAAGTGTTAAGTGAATAAGATGTATCATGTTTCTGAAAATTGAAATATATTTTATAATGTACCTTTCAATGCTTTTTAAGTGATTTAAATTAGAATGATCATCGAGTACAGTTTATATTTATTATCGATATGTGTAATTTTAATATATCATCCTTAAAAGAGTTTTATCCATTTTTTGTTATCCATTATAAGACTAGAGATAAATTTTAAACTCATAGCTAATGGGATAAGTTTTGGTACATTTAGTTTCGGTTGATATATGAATTACGGTCCATTATATAGTACATTGAGGTTAATTTCGTTAGTGTAAGCTTCACCCGAGAACTATTTTCTTCCATACTCATTTTATCTTAATAACCGTGCGCGAGCAGTACTTAGTGAGTCACGCGATGTTGTTGTGTAGGACGTTTGATACACGCTTTCGATGTTATGGTACATTTGATTCATTGCAACGCCATGGAATTAATAAATCTTTGTTAAATTATTTTAGGATTCAAATTCACAACAATAATTCACAATTTATTATTTTATTTAATGTTCACTCATTATTTTATAGCTGCGAAACGATTAAGTGACCTATGGTTGCTTTCTATTGTGTTTTGAATGCAACAGCGGAAAATGCGTCAGTAATTTTTATATCCACTGAAGGTCCTCCTCTGCAATAAAAAAGTGGACGATTGCTTATTAAAACGTTGACATTATCTTTTGTAAACTCACAAAAAATCCCATGCCAAAGAGCTGCAAAAGAAAATACATCAAAATTTTCCTTCAACAGAAAGCAATGGACATTTGTCGAAGAGAATCAAATGGATAAAGAACAGTTGTCATAAATAAGTATATTTTTCTAAAATAATATTTTTGCTGGTTGTTAATCATGTTCTCAAACTTGTATTTATGCTTGAGAATATATCTGAAAAAACATGGTTTATGCATTTTCTATGTATTTTTGCATACATTTATATGTGAATAAATATATTTTTTTGCATAAATTTATATGTACATAAATTTTTATTATTATTGTATAAATTAAATAATACTTAATTAGATCAATGGTGTTATATAAGTACGCCGCGTGACTTATAGACTGGTTTAACGTTACTGGTGACTGGTTTAATATATTAAATGAGTCTATTATTATTATTAGATTATTCTATTATTATTATTAGATTATTCTATTATTATTATTATTATTAGATTTATCTATTATTATATTATTAGTTCTTAGTTATTCTTTAAAGAAGTTAATACTGCTCATGAATTTTCAGCTTTAAAAACTAAACTAAACATCCATTACTACAGATTTGTGTCGTAAACCTTCGACTGGGAATTGCTGATATACGACGAATTTCAAATGCAATGCGTAAAATAAAAAGTTAAAACGTATAAAGGAGTCTCGTTAAAAGGTATTTAAATCTTGAAAATCTTCCATAGATGAAATTGTGATATTTATTCACACAAGTTCACAACAACCGATGCAGAACTAAGTAAGCATTTATGACCTCTGAAGTATTTTGAAATGCTGATCAGGGTTACGAAGAGCTGCAGGCCTTAAAAGTATAATTGGGCGCAAGGGAATCATTAGTTTTGATCGAAGATGCAGAGTATAGTAATGTAAATACCTGTTAATGCACTTTTCATTGCAGTAGCAAGGAAATATATAGCTCTGTGCCATGACCTTCAAGGAAAATAAATCATCTGATTTTAACATTAAATATGTTATATACGAGTAATGTTGAATAAAGTATGGAAAGCTGCGAACATTTATTTAAAAACCAAAAACAACCTTTTAATTCCTTAGTGACGAACGTTTTGTTGTATGGAGACTACACATAGAAATTAACAAAGGGCCGATGCAACAAGATGAATACCTGGCAGACTATATGTCTGAGGAAAAGTTTGGGGGTATTTTGGCTTTATGTTATTACTAAGACCGAACTCCACAAGAGTACTGGACAGAAAGCAATAGAGATGGAAATAAAAAACTGCAGATGTAAATGTACTGGACATGTCTTAAGAATGCCACGACATGACATCATTGCTGTGAAACTTACTTGAGCGCCCGAAGGGAAAATATATCGGGTCGGCTTAAGCTAACTTGGATGAGACTAATAGAACAAGATATAAATGAGATGGCCAAATTGGTCAGAAGCAAGAACTGCGGTACAGGATCAACCAGGGTGTCGACGTCAGCTGAAAGCCTTATATGGCACTAGACACAATGAGTGATGATGGTGAAGAATATAGAATCCACTTACAGTCAGTCAGAATATAACAATAGTCTTTAATTTGTTTTATGAAGCAATATATCAAGGGAAATGTTTTAAAGCAAATTTGAAAGATTTTAGCGATATTATTTTAACCCTACTTTAGAAGCAAAAAAATTAGAATATCATTATTTGTTTCTCAAATCAATTTTCATTTATGGAAAAATTCAGTGGGCTATACAAATATTTTTACTTTCCTTATATACATAATGTATAAGGAAAGTCTTGTTACGGGGTCGAAAATTCGAATTCGAGTTTTCGACGGGAGAGCACGTTTCAAGCATCCCTGATCACGAATCGAACATTTTGAAGTGATGTCTGTGTGTGCGTGTGAAAGTATGTGTGTATGTGTGTGTGTGTGTGTCAGTGAGACTGTGGAGACGATGACTGACGAACGAATGGACCGATTCAAATGAAATTTGGTACAAAAATCACAATCCGTAAATACTGGAAGCCTATTGTTTTTATACGCAATCGAATGTTCAGAGCCTCCTAAATTTTTGAGTGAAATTTTAAAAAAATCGTCAAAAAATCAAAACCGCTAATGAAGTTAGGCAAATAGATACTTCTTATGTCATTTTTCATTAGAAAACGATTGACATAAATTTTAGAACTCTAACATGAACCGTTCTCGAGATATTGCACATTTTTCAAAAAAATATAAAAAAGTCATATGAAATAAAAAAAAAATATTTCCTATTGATAAACATGTTCACTTTTCATATGTTATACCATGCGATAAATTGGGTGACATTATTCTCGTGGATCTAGCTCGTTAAATTCATGAAAAAAGGTACTTTGAGTAATGCTTTTGTATTTGAACGCCAATCGTCATTCAACTGCTGTAAGAATAACTTATTTCTCCTCCATAACGCTTGGTGAGATATTGGCGACGAATTTGGCGGAATGTCGCCAACTTGGCGACACTTTTAATTGTTGCCAAATTAACAAAAATCTCGCCAAATGGATAAAAATGGCGCCAAATCAATGAAAATACCGACTAATAAAGAAAATCCAATATCTTAGAAAGAATATAAATATCTACTATAAAATAATCTATTTCTTTTACTGTAAAAGTAGTAAATTCATTGCATTATATAAGGAAAGCCATGTGCTGCCCATATCAGATTTTTTACGTTGGTGTCGAAATAACTTAATAAAATCATTATGTATTAATTTATGCATAACAGAACATGATAGTAAGTTATAGAAAAATTGAATGTTAAATGCATAAATTGGTAATAATTATTATAAATTCAGTGCGAAAAAACAAAGAAATTCGCTTAATTTGCTTTTATAAAAATTATATTAAATACATTCTAATTTTCTGTAAAAAATAACTGATTTTCTAATTTTTGTGTTTAGATATAAAACAATTATACAAACTGCATTCACTGTTACTGTATTCAATCAAAACTTGTAATATAAGTGTTGGGTATATTTAAGAAAAATGTACTTTCCAATTGGCTGCTTGATCTTTTACTACGTGATTAATTACTCAAACTTTAAAAATATAGACGTAATTGGAAATTAAATTTTAATAGGAGAAAAACTTGATTCGATATAATTCACATCATTATTTAAAGCATTGTTTTCCATTGCTTAAAATACATAGTATATATAAAGGGAACATTTCACGATGGGATCAAGCATCTCCGATTTTGGCAAATCTACACATGTAGTGTTTCCCGTTATAAGTAATAATAACTTTTTGAATGATGTTCGAGTGTCTGTTTTGGGACACGATATCTCTCGAATAGAGAAAAGTAAAAATACATATGTTTTGAATATTTCAAGCAGAAAAAGACCCTCGATTTTCACAGTGATCAAATTCAATTTTTGAACATTTTTTTTTTCGAAATTGGAATAAACTTTCTAATAACATAACCACCTGTTAAAAATAAATATTTAATATGTGATTTCCTACTTAAAAGCGAATAATTTCATTTATAAGATGCTAACATGCTAATTTTATAGCTAGTTGGAACACGTCATATAACTTCCGAAATCGAATAGTTATTACCTTTACTAATTTAATAGGGCTCGTTCATAGTTTTACTCGCTGAATAAGTACTTTGAATCCTTTATCCGAAGTCCACTCACTTTCCACTTTGGTATTTAGCAGTTCATTCACAGTGTAGCTATGTATTACTTGTTTTTTCACTTGTTCTTTCCACCGTGGTATTTCATTTTTTTCCCTCTCCTCGTAGTTGGACACCCCTTTCCCAATTTCAGTCACATTTGTTGTTCCAACATTAGTTGCTGATCATGCTCTGATGAGTAAAGATTGTCCTTGTTTGGCCTGACGAAAAATGATGTTTCTGGTCTTCGAAATTAGTCGACATTATTAATTTCATATTGTATGTTGGTATTAACGGAGTTATTTGGGTTTAATTATATTAGCATCAGTTTGATCGGTACGTATTTTGATTTCTATTTAAATTTTACTATTTGGAAATACACCATTCAAGCGGACATGATGTTGGAATTCCAGAATCATTTTCAAAATTAATATTGAGTGCAGCATTAATGCAACTGTGCAGGGCACACATTTAAATTAACCCTTCCATGGCGAATGCTTCAAAGATCAAATGAAATGTTTCACTTCAGCAGCTGAAGTATTGATGATCTAGTTCAGCTGCATTCGAATGCGCATTACGATTTGAATATTAAACGATGCATATTCAAACTGAAATCATTTTCAAAGTACATATTAGGATATGCAGCCAACACTTGCTTTCTAAATCCAAAATTAAGAGTTCTAAGGATTTTAATACTTTGGCCATCATAATGATATATGATTATTCGTAAGGTTATGAGCAGTTAAACTCTCCATATGCAAATATATGAACAATTAAAAGCACGTGTGATAAAAATGTCATTTTATGAAATGTTACTACTTTACAAGTCTGCATTATAATTATTTAACATGTATTTTTCTCTTTAGATCATCCAGAAGCCTTCTGTTGAACTAGGAGGTTGAATATATTCACATTCATAGTATCGATTACCGGACAGAACCTAACAGAGCCGGAATTTCGATACCTTTCTGGGGGTGGTTATATTTTTCAAAAGTCTTTCCATATTCTCCATACGTTCCATTGGAGATTTATAAGGTTTAATCTTTGCACAATTATGGCATCAACCAAGGGACAGAATCTATGGCTTTTTCAATTCCCCTGGAAGCAGGAGAAATGAATTTTTTTTTTTAAATTCTGTCCCCACTTTCCAGAAGCCCCTTTGTGACACAGAAGATTATATCTTTTTAAACATATAGTTTGGACCATAGAAAAGAACATAACAAAGCCCGCTTTTTTATTTCTATCCCGTGGACGGATAGAATAGGAGATGTCTGAAAGTCTTTTTAAATCTTACAGAAGTCCCTCAAAAAACTATAATGATGACATTTTGACACTAAGCGCTTTCTTAGGCAAAATAATTACTAATGTTGTCACGTAATAAAGTTGTAACTTTTATAATGTAAAATACAGTTGTAATAAAGTTGTAACTTATTTAAAAATAAAATTGTGATTTATTGAAGTGATAAGTCTATGAACGCGACTTGATATAATAATGGAGTTACGGAAGTCCATAAGATCAGACTGTTACATATCTCCTCTGAAACAGGAAATGTTTGGTCGTGATGCCATGGTGCTGGACCAATACGTTTTATTATAGTGAGCAACGCTTTGGTGACAAACTTGATGGTAGAGAGAACATCTTCTATATTCTCAAGAAGTCCCTTGTAAAAGTACCTTGTAAAGTACTCTAATAAAAGTACCTTGTCGCCATGAAGGTACTATACCTTCATGGCGGAAAGGAGTGAGGACCACAACTGAACAAATTTCCACTTGCTTTGAACCGGCGCCACTATCCTTGCTGACCTCAGTAGAATGCATCTGGTTTGGCACACTTATCAACAAATGAGAAGAAACTATATTCTTGTATTCATATCTTCTACAATTTATCCATTTGTTTCCATGTTCATTTAAGAATTGTAGCATTCGCATCCCATTTCAGGAAATAGAGAAATTTGCGGCCAATCTAAATTTCGCCAAATTAACGAAAATATTGCCAAATAGATAAAGTGATCCTAAATTAATGAAAATAACTCCCAATTTTTGAAAAATGCAACAGCTTTAATGTAATAGTTTGAAACAAAACTCGTTTTCAATGTAAGAAAATTATTTTTAACAATGAGTTTTGTGTTTTTAGGTGACGCTGAGCAATTAGTGCAATTGTATTCATATTGTTAGAAAGTACTAATCAATCCAAATGCCGAAATTGAGTACAAACCGTGAACGATTATGTTATTTCTTAAACCCAAATAATGATTTATAGTAGTAGCTACCCTCTTTCCCACTTAAGTTTCACTTCTAACATGTGGCCCTCGGCACATATTTTTTTTTAGGACTGATGTCTTCCCCGTTTTTGACAAACCGAATACAAATTTTAATAATGTTAATGTGTAATTTGGATTTTACAAATAGTTTGACATCGAACGCATACTTTCCATACAGATTAAGAAATGCAGTAGATATTATGAACCAAAGAACACACATTGAGGCTTCCTTATAACCACTGTCGAAGCGTGATGAAATAATTTGGGGAGACGGAAATCTAAGAACGAAAATGAACAAATAAAATGTATCATACGTATATTTTCACAAGGTTACAAACAAATTAAAATATGATAACTGAACTACGATGAAAATAAATTGGAATTGTTGGAACACCGGTTTTGTATTTCTATTCTTCTCGATCTTGTGTTTCTCGTTTGATTAAAAAACGCCATGTGCGATAAAACACAATATATACGGGAAACTATACGGATATACGGGAAACTATATTTTAACTTGCATATAAAAATCAAGAAAAATAAATTAGAAAATATCTTACCACTCATCTAGCTTCATTTTTATATGTATTAAAATTTTATTTTATGGTACATGTGGTGATAGACTGGCAGACTTTGACAATATTGAATTATTTCATATTAGTATGCTGTAGTACCAAGACTTATAAACGTTAAGTCGAGGCCTGTGCAATAAAATGTTAGATCCAGCTAACAATACAGCAGACGGACGGGCGCCAAGACTTGACGTTAAATTCTAATTAATTTATGATGGACAATAAAACCAGACCCATGTTTTCTTTAGAAGTGCAAGTGATTCTTTTGGTCATCAAGCCATTTGACAGTTATCTACTGCCAATGAGTGTATTCTCACACCGGCAAGCTCTGCCAATGGACAAGGAGCTCTAGGGGCTTGTTGCTAGCCGATGATCCAATGCAAAGGGGAAAAAGAAGTCTGAACAGCAGTGAGATTGAAGAGACTCAAGAAAATTCTGAATATTGAAATAATTCGACATTCATGCAGATGGAGAAGAATTAGGGAATAAAATGAGTGAAAAACTGAGAAATAAGCGTATGCCCGTGTAGAAATTCTAGATGGGTTCAGAAGGAACTCTTAATAAATTTGCCTACAACGATAGTGTCCAAATACGTCTCTGCAGATGAAATGAAAGCAAAAGATATCCTTTTGTTGTTCATAAAGACCATACGTTTCAATTTGATTCGAATGTTTATAAAAATTTCAGTCTGAGTCATTCATCCAGACAGCTCCAAAAGTTTAATTGGAATATTGAATGAATAATATAATAAAATATAAATTGATAATGTCAAATTGATGAGAAAAATTGTATATGAAAATCTGCATAACAATTTTAATAACTTTAAATAATAATTTTATTAAATATATAAGTTTGAGGAACAATATGTATTCATTTTAGAGTTTTGCATATTACTGTTTATCTTTTAAAAATGATGTTTATTCACAGGTTGATACCGGACGCTGCAAATAGGTTATTTCTTTGTCGGAGACATGATATTGTATATGCTAATACGAGGCCAAATTAAGTTAATTTAACAAATAAAATGTATATTAAAATAACAACTGTCACCAAATTAATTAATTATTAATTAAGCATGTTTTTTGTCACCACAATAAGCATAGAAAATGTGTACAAAAAATATCATATCTCCTATTTTTTAGAAATCCTCTTCTGAGTTTTCAGATAATATACGCTGTATTTTCGGAAATGAAACAATTCGAGAAAGTTCCCATCGTGAAGAAAGAAAGGGAATCTTTACTGTTGAAAAACGTTTGACAACTTTGACACGGGTCCAGCAGTCCAAACAGTTACCTTACACCTTTCTGGTAGGTAGAACGGTCTGGGTCTCAACTTAGACACGGGTTATCGGGAGTCTACGGCAGTTACATGATAGAATAGCGCTCACAACCACTCTTGGTCCTATTTCCAATGCAATATCAATTGACGGGGACGAATTTCCAATAAATGTTTCTTCTGAAGAATAAACCGTCCCTTGAATGTCTAGAGCTAAGCATGTCCCAAAACTTTCAAGATACAAGAATGAGTTCAAATTTCTGGACAACTCACGTTTTACGTTAACAGCAGTTTAATTTAACAGCACTTATAAGCGTAAACAGGAACAATATACAGTGAATAGTTTGCTAAATATTTTACATCACTAATTAACTGTTGTATACAATAACCGTTGGATACAACAGCAATTAGATGCTTAACTTATGGTGCTAGAAAAAGGGAACTAACAGATACATTTCAGAAACATATTTAATTAATCTTTATTAACGTGGCCGAATATCGTAAATCGTGAAACTTTAATATACATTGCGTTGTGTGCCACTTAAACCCACTATATTTATCTCCAGTGCGAGTTCCCATAAAGGAATATTTATTAACATAATGCTACTCAATTCATTGCACTATTTTTAACTTAAAAATAACGATATTTATTAACAACAGTTGTTTAATTATTAATTCATTACAGCAATTAGCATATATTATTTGCGGAGGGGAATGAATGTGGGAGATTGGGCATGTGAGACTACTCAGTAAGTTATTATTACCAAGATGTTCTATACCTGCTACAATAATAAATGGGCACAAAGCTTCAATTTCGTCTTTGGCCATTGACCACAACTTTTGCATCAGTGTGCATCGAACTGGCACTCACTCTAAGTATTGTGCTCCTACTCTTACTGCAGCTGCTCATTTCGTTGAAGTCTAAATCAGGACATTTTTTGTGAACTATTTGTGGAATCTCTGTGGAACACGCTCTTACGTAATTATCATGGCATTCTGCTCTCTTTTTCTCTGTTGCTATCTCAAACTCTGTGACCATGAAGATCTCGTCGAAATCATGTATATCCTTTTTAGCGCCTTTCGGTTACCGCTAAAAAGGATATCCCTCTGTCTGAGGTCTGTACCGCCCGTTCGGCTACCATCGGTCGACCTTAGGACACCGCGATTAGACATCATCCATATTGTCAACGTTTTTAGCCAATCTGGTGGCTACAATTTAACCTCTTAGGTTCATAGACTAATTGACCTGTCGGTTCAAAGTGTTGTAAAAACTGATGTCCTTACGGCTACAGCCTTACTAAATAAAGTACATAAAACTGTCTCACATATTCCTGGTCTTAATCTGGTCTCACATAACTAATCCACGAAATAACAGATACTATATTATCAAAAACTGATGTATCTAACAATTCAATTTAGTTCGTATTACATTAAGTCTTCCTAACTAAGCGTTGATTCTCTTGTATACTTTCTATGGAAATTTCTAGAAAGTATTCGGCATCAAAGTATTCTAATCTAATCGGTATTTCTCAAAAGTTCTAGTGGATTCAAAAACTCTTCAAAGTCGCCAAGTTGGCGGTAAATTGACAACTTTGACACACTTGCCAGAAAACTAAGGCGATCATACTTTCACGTAATAGGAATGCTGCCTATAAAGGTTATTTTCCCTTGGATATAGGCACTATTCATAAAATGTATTTTATGTATTTGTAACAAAATTAAATGTATTCGAATTTATCAGTTTGTCTGAAGCATATAGTGCTCATAGAGTCACATACACAGACATAATTGAATAAATGGGGGATTCGTCTCCAAAAATACACAAAATGTATAACTCTATCAAAGATTCAAATTGAGTTCCGGTCTAAATCCAATATCTATAGTAAGTTATAGAAAAATTGAATGTTAAATGCATAAATTGGTAATAATTATTATATATTCAGTGCGAAAAAACAAAGAAATTTGCTTAATTTGCTTTTATAAAAATTCTATTAAATACATTCTAATTTTCTGTAAAAAATAACTGATTTTCTATTTTTTTGTGCTTAAATATAAAACAATTATACAAACTGCATTCACTGTTACTGTATTCAATCAAAACTTGTAAAATGAGTGTTGGGTATATTTAAGAAAAATGTAATTTCCAATTGACTGCTTGATCTTTTACTACGTGATAAATTACTCAAACTTTAAAAATATAGACGTAATTGGAAATTAAATTTTAATTGGAGGAAAACTTGATTCGATATAATTCACATCATTATTTAAAGCATTGTTTTCCATTGCTTAAAATACATAGTATATATAAAGGGAACATTTCACGATGGGATCAAGCATCTCCGATTTTTGGCAAATCCACACATGTAGTGTTTCCCGTTATAAGCAATAATAACTTTTTGAATGATGTTCGCGTGTTTGTGTTTTGGGACACGATATCTCTCGAATAAAGAAAAGTAAAAATACATATGTTTTGAATATTATCTATATGAACTGATCTATATGAACTGAAATGGTTGACTGAATAAAGAGGTGACGTATCAATATTATCTCGCACTTACATCATTGTTAAAATCTTGGTTTTAGCAGCGTTCGATCCTTCACAATTGCGACACCAAGTGAAAAATATAAAATTTCAAAAATGTGAATTAGAAGTGATGTATAACGGAATAATTAAGCAACTCAAAACCATTTTGCTTAATTATCATGCATTTCCAGTATAGTTAGAATTTTAATTTTGGTTTCATCTGATCCGCCTTTTTAGCCTCCAGGTTAAGGAAAACATACAATATTTCGAAAATTCGAATTGGACGTGACGATACAAAGGAATAACTATTTCAAAGCCACTTTTCGAAATGATCGTGCACTGCCAATCCAACCATCACTCCAATTCCGGTTTTGGTCTCATTCTATTTAATGAGTTTTGATTCATATTCAAATATATTTTTATTAGATTTATTATTCAAAATTAAAATCATTAATTTCGTTAATTAGAATATAAGATGACGGTCCAAGGTAATTATAAAAAAAAATAACTTACACCATTTTGCCTCTCAAAAGCAACAATATACAATTTGATAACGCTTCGTTACGTGTCACATTTAATGACCAGTGGCCATTGAGAATACACAAAGCACGTTTGCAATGACTAGTTAGCGTATATATATGAAAAGGAAAGGCGGATTTGAAATCTAAACAACAAGTATAAAAATATAAATATGAAAGAAAAATACTATGCATGAAGATGCTGTTTAGTCGGATGTAAAAGGTATTTAAGAAAATACTAGGGACTCTAAATATCTCTAACATAAATATCTCTAATATACTCTAATATAAATATCGACTCTAATATATACATAGAAAAAGATAAAAAATATTTGCATTTGAAGAAATAAACCTGCAAATAACAAAATTCAGGGTTGTATTGGATGTAAATATAGTTTTCAATCGATATACTATATATGTAACAAACACTGTGACTAACAGCACCTGTAATAGTTTCGCGGCCCAAGCCGTGCCCCTTGCTAACAAGGCCTTTAAGGAACGTATTGTACGTCCGAGAAAAAGAGTGATCCCCAACACAAGCTCGGACAACGGGCTACCCCGCTCAACCAGAAAGAGAAAGCCGCCGACTCCATCACACAGCGCGCGCACAGTCCGGCACGCCCAAGGGACAGCAGACCACACTCCGTCGAGCAAGGCCAAGCGCCACCAGTCCGGGAGAAGAACGCCGACGGAGACGACCGAAACCCCCAGCAGCAAACCAGGGACCCGCCCGTAGAGGGACCAACCAGGCAACACGCCCTACCCACAAAATATTTATTGTTTTCAAAGAGGGTCGGCCAAGCCGGTTACAACGGCACTGGTACATCTGCATATCCTTGGAGGAAAAGAATACATAAAAGATAATTCGTTTTCAAAACACAAAAACAAAAGCAGCCTGCCAAGAAGTAACTCGCCCGTACCCCATCCCAGAGAGGCCGAAGGCGAGCAGGAGATAGGGCAAGCACCTCCGCAACAATGAAAACTGAAAAGGCAGATGCAACCATATAACACCGCAAGATACGCAAAATACATAAAAACAACATTTTACATTCGTATAAAAAACATTTATACTAAGTACACGCAGGTGCAACCTGGATACACCGCGTTATACAAATCATATTCCAATAAGATACTTAAGAAAACCCGAAACGAAACATTATACAATCGTATCAAATTCATTTACAAAATACATGAAAAACCCGCAACAAAGCATTTTACAATCATTTAAAATTCATTTATAATAATAAAAGAAAGAGTCGCACCTGTAACACATTTCGAAAATAGAATATCAAAGAAGTCAATAAAATACAAGAACAATTATTAAAACCAATACCAAAGTCTGAAAAGTCGGAAAAAACAAATTTTTCTCAGTTTTCCCACTTTAAACAAGTAGAAGGTCCAAAGAAGCAGGAAAGCAGAAAACCAAATAAAACAATTCACCCACGATAAATAAATGGACTTAGAGATTAAAACTAAGAACCACAGTAAAATACCCCAATGAAACAAAAAATACCATAACAATTGACTAAAATCCTATACCAACTACTCCAAAGGACAAAAAATACGCAGAAAACAACCAAACCAAACAACCGTAAATGGTCACCCAAACAAAACACTAACGCAAAAATCCAACAAGAAAGATCAATCTTGCTTAAAACATTGATTATGAAACATTTTCCAACTTCAATGCAATTTTATTTAAACAAATCTAAAATGCAATACATTCCTCAGTAATATTTTAAAATTTATCACAATACCACATTAATTTATTATATTTGAAAACATAAACCTTCATCGAAAAAAATGTTACTTCATTCAAATGACGGTTTTGAAATATAAATTGCCTGGTTTAAACATATCTAAAATGCGAAACATTCATCGGTAATATTTTTAAAACTATCATAATACCACGATAATTTATTATATTTGAAAACTTCATCGAAAACAACTGAAATTCATTCAAATGACGTCTATAGAAATAATAGCACGCCTGGATCTCTCTATAAAAATAGCATTTCATTCCTAACATTTTCCCATTCACTTCATTCATTACAATACTATAATAATTTATTTTATTTAAAAATAAAGACCATGGAGCTACAAGTAATTAAACTCTGTGCTTAAAACTTAATCTAAAAAAATCGTCCTTCTCTTTGTAAAATCAATGAATATTTCATTCATATCAGCTATGCAGACTCCATGGGCTAAATAATTTTGTGTTAAAGGAATACAGCAATTTTAATATAACTCATTCTACATATTTTGCTGTTTACATTTTACATAAGTGAAAAATAGGCTTCATTGTAGAAATAATCAAATTTGGATGATCATTTAAACTCAAATAATTGCGTTGTTTCAGTATGTAGATGCACAGAATTTAAGCAAAAATAAAGTGGTTTTAGGACGGATACAACACTCAATATGAATTAAAAAGAACTTAAAATATCACGATTTTGAGACAAGATGGATGCCATATATCATTTTGAAGTGGGTCATGTGATCTTTTCATATCATGGTCACGTGATCGCTTCATATAAGAGGTGTAATTATTATTTTAATTTTAATTTAAAAAACTACTGGATATATGTCGCTGAATTTTTTTTATATATTTTATAGAACAATTTGAATATTACCTAAAAATTTCGAAGCAATATGTGAATTTTAAATCCGCTTAAAAAATGTTTGAAAAATGAGGTCCCATAGGGTTCAATGTATTTCATTTTTTCACCCCGGGTTCAATCCAAAATTAATTGGGTAATATTATTCATTTATATTCCCATAGGTCCTACAGACCGTCTGAACAACATACTAAAATTTCATTTTGATTAAGTTATTTTACGGCAGTTATCGTGCTAACGGACAGACAGGTAGACAGACAGACAGACAGACAGACAGACATACAGAATGAACAAAGTCACAAACACTTTTCAACTTTGTTGTAAAGTGTTAACAAAAGCATTTCTTAATAATACAAGAAGGCCAACAACAGATATTCAAAAACTCAAATATTCACGTCCCTAACAGCAAAGAGACCAAGACTAATATACTCTAATATACTCTAATATAAATATCGACTCTAATATATACTTAAATAAAAAAAAAGTTGAAACATATTTGCATTTGAAGAAATAAACCTGCAAATAACAAAATTCAGGGTTGTATTGGATGTAAATTTAGTTTTCAATCGATATACTATATAGTTAACAAACTCTGTGAATATCAGCACCTGTACTAGTTTGTCGGATTAATTTGTTTTGAATATGCAGATGCAAAAAACATGCAGACGCTAAGATATACAGACGCAAAACTTCGATTCATATAAAAGCCTTAAAATTACACTCTTCGAAACTATTATTTATAGAACATATTTTCGTGAATTCAATTTTATTTCTGGATGTATTGAAAACACGATAATATGTATACTACGCATACACTCATACATATATATGACCAACAAAAAGCGGGCGAAGACTCACGTATACTGTTTTCCTTATATACCTAGTATAATGTATAAGGAAAATATATTGACGGGGTAGAAAATTCGCATTCGAGTTTTCGACGGGAGCTCACGTTTTAAACATCCCTGATCACGAATCGAACATTTGAGGTTATATATATATATATATATATATATGTGTGTGTGTGTGTGTGTGTGTGTGTGTGTGTGTGTGTGTTAGTGAGTCTGTGGGAACGATTTCTCACGAACGAATGGAGCGATTCGAATGAAATCTGCTGCAAAGATTACTATCTGTGAATACTGGAAGATTATTGTTTTTAATAACAATCGATTGTTCAGAACCACCCTAAATTTTCGGGTGAAATTTTGAAAAAATCGTCAAAAAATCAAAATCTTTAATAAAGTTACGCAAATAGATATTTCTTATGTAATTTTTTTTTACGAAACGATTGACATATAAACTTTAGAAAGCTAGCATGAACCGTCCTTTAGATTTTGCACATTTTTCAAATAAATTTATCAAAATATCCCATATATTAAAAAAAATATTAACTGTTGAGAAACATGTTCACTTTTTATATATAATATCATGCGATGAATTTGGCGACATTATTCTCGTGGTTCTAGCTCGTTCCATTCTAGAGAAAATTTATTTAGAATAATACTTTTGTAATCGAACTCCAATAGTCAGTTATCTACTGTAAGAATAATTTATTTCTTCATCCATAGCGCTTGGCGAGATTTTGGCGACGAATTTGACCGAATGTCGCCAACTTAACGATATTTTTAAACGTTTCCAAATTAACGAAAATTTCGCCAAATGAATTAAAATAATGCTAAATCAATGAAAATGACGACTAATTGACGAAAATTGAATATCTTGGAAAGAATATAAGTATCTTCTATAAGAATAACCTTTTTTTTAATGTAAAAGTAGTAAATTCATCGCATTATATAAGAAAAGTCATGTGCTGTGCACATCGGTTTTTTTCACTAAACAATAAACGTGCATATACACACCTGTAGTATTTAAACTTCACATCCCCTGCATATTAATATTTTGCATTTTATGCAAAAGGCTCGGTTTTCAACAGAAATAAATTATGTATTGAGCTTTAAAGAAAGCCCATCTTTAAACATATTTCTACCCAGATTCTGGTGTGTAAATTAATGATTCTTATGTGAACTATTATTCATTCTAGGGCTTAAACCGTTTATGTACACGTCCTCACCTCATTTATCGTTTTCGTACGAATATTTGTATGAGGATATTTTTGGATTTGGCTGGGGGGTTATTGCTCTGACAGGATAATATAAAAATGAGTATACCTATAAAGACTAACACACTATGTAAAGTTGCACTTAATCTTCTTCATAATTCTTTGTTATATAAGTTTCTGATGAACACTTTTATCCCTTTAAAGCTTTAAATTTTTAATTATTGTTTATTGAACTCTATCTACAAATTGAACTGTGTTACGCTAACAGACTAATCGTACGCTGTAAACTTTCCCATAAGACTTATTTATTGCATTGAAAAAAATTGTTCAAAATTAAAATTTGAATATCACATAGAAACCAAGTACAGTAGTGCTAAAAAGTTACAGTAGTGCTAAGAAAGTTGCAAAATTCACATAAGTTTCCATGACTTTGATGAAAAAAATAACAGTAATACTTTCAATTTGATATTGAAGGCGTTTGATATATGCGAGGCAGTTACGCACAAACATTATTTATTTAGAAATGTCTATGTGGGAAATACTCCAAAATAATGAGAATTATTTAACATTTTAGTTTTAGTAAATGTTTGACAATAAAGAGAAATATGTGACATTCTCCCTTTATCAAATATTTAACAATAGCTTTTCATAATTAAAGAAAAAAAGTATATATTTATATTGTTAAATTTTCTAGATGACATAGAGTAATACTTACTGTCATATAATGACTGCTAAAGAGCGATAACAATTGAAATTTTCATGTAAAAGCCAATGCACTAAAAATAGAATGCAAAATTCTGTTTTGTTACGTTATATTACGCATTTATTTTGAAAATACTGAATTTCTCATCACCTCTGATTAGCACTTTTCTTCCGTAGTCTATGTAACGTAATATGTGACTAATTATGTGATGACACACTATTTAAATTACTCTCTCCGTGATGTATGTTGCTCCTGCCGAAGGTATTCTATTTTTATTACACTAACAACTTATTGAGATGTAACTGAAAACAAAAAGTTAGTTACTAAATAGCTCTAGTTTTAGAAACGTGCAATAGATGGCGGTAACAGTTACAAATAGCGATCCTATGGAGATATAGAATAAGGCCTAATTTCAACTATTAAATTCATAACTTAATTATTCGGAATTTACAAAAATTTCCACAAGTCATTTTTCTCGAGAGCCGAGGTACCACAATGCCGAATTTCATGGCGGTACGTCTTTTAAATTTTACATTACAGAACAGACATTTTCTTTTAGTATTATGGAATAAGATATCATTCTTTATATTCTTTTTCTCAAAGTTTTTATTAACAAACCGCTAAGCATATTTGCTTCAAAATAAAATAATCTGAAAATTCATCGTTCTTTTTGCTTCTTCTGCTAACAGGGCGAAATGCTCAGAGATATGTTTTATATGTAACAGGGCGAAATGCTCAGAGATATGTTTTATATGTAACAGGGCGAAATGCTTATTTTTGAAACAGTGCATGGTCACTGAGCTTCCTACAAATATCCTACTATAATCTTGAGCTTATTCCATGTCTTTTCTCATTTAAATTTTCTTGCAATTCATTTTTTATGTACAGGTAAATTATGTCTCATGGCAAGCTGCATATCCGCCATATCATGCTTTAGGAATTTCGGTTTCATGGCAGTGCTACAGAAGCCACTCAGAATATTTGTTTAGAATATCCAAATGCTATTATTACATGTCAATACCAAAGTTTAAAAAGTCTTAAAAGGGTAATTTTAATCCTGAGGAGGAACCTAGAAGTGGGCGGCCAATGCAAGTTGATGATGATGATGAACTGAGGATAATGATCGAGTCAGATCCTCATATCACCAGTAGGGAAATAGCAGCGAGTATCACTTTGCACTTCACTGGACAGACAAAACGAAGTAGAGCCTTTTTTAAGACGATTTGTAACTGGTGATGAAAGACGGATCCTTTTATGCTAATGTTATACAAAAAGGCAATGGATGGGCTGAAATAAGAAGCCCATTTCCACAGCAAAGCCAGAATTGCATCAAAATGATTGAGTTAAAGTAAAAGCATTCTTCAATGCAGGGATTAAAAAGTTGTCTGAGAGATGGGCAAATGTTACAGAAAATGATGGGTACTATCTTAATGAATAATTATTAAAGTTTTTTTTCAATAGAAGTTGTATATCTCAATCGTGCATAAGTTTCCGATCAACCCAATATATACTGTAATGCCAGAAATCTGAAAACATTAATTAATGAGTCGAACACGGAAAATTAGTCGAATCGACAAAGGCGCCAACCACAGAGGTAGATACCCAAGAGATTTAAAGTAAGAGGATTACGAAGACCCGTGTAGTGACAGCAAATCCACATACCAAGAGGGTGTTAAAAATGACTAGAACTTTCTGGAAGAAGAAAAATGTATATAAAAAGTATATATATATATATATATATATATATATATATATATATATATATATATATATATATACTATATGTACATTATATATATATATATTGTATTTCTTCAAATTTAATACGCTGAAATTTTTTATCGATTTAATAAAATTCTGTAACGTTTCCTGAACTTCCTGAAGACTGCCCCTTTGTTCAACTTCTTTTTCGGGCTCGTTTTCTGCTTGTAGACCACGTAGATTGCTGAAACTCAGCTTAAAATTTCATCAGAAACTGTTCGACATTATTCATTCTGTGTTGTACGTTGCTTTTAGCGAAATTACTTTCATTTTATTATGCTAGCAGTAGTTTGAATACGTAGCTAATATCTACTTTCAATTTACCTGAATATCAAATGTATAGTAGATACATAGGCTATTTATACAATAACAAATTTGTAATTGCAGTAATTGTATCAATTTATGCAAATGGTGCCACAATTTCTGCATTTTAACTATTATGAAGATTAGATAATCCAACAGGTCTTATAAACAGCTATTGCGTATTCATAAGATAAAACTTATCAAAGAACATTAAAATTTCATATTTCAAATAACTGAAACCATTTTTTTTAAATATTAAACACATCCCTTTACTTAAAAATATTGTTTGTTAATAAGTATGATAAACACGTTTAAAATATATCAAATATTTTCCATGAAAAACAACAAGATCTGTATACAATATTTGAAAACTCCATCTTGATGTAGGAAAACTTTTTACATTCCATTACAGTGCCATATCGCTTTCAGACATCATAACGTTATGATGTCTGAAAACACTATGGTTTCATTAAAATGTAAACATTTTTTCTACGTCAAGATGGAGTTTTCAAATATAGTTGAAGATTTAGTAGACTTTGATGGAAAATGTTTAATAATGTTTGTCTTCAAAGGCTGCCATTTTCTGCAGATTAAGGAATTGGAATTTCCACAATGGGAAATTAAGGACAGCAGTTAAATTTTTCTTACAACTGCAGTTCCCCGAATTTTACAGGGTTTTTATCGCTTTTGATTAAATCAAGGCTACCTAATTTCATGTAACTTAATTGATTATTTCTAGAGACCCCATTGCTTTTGTAAAAGTAAAATTTATAACATATCAAGAACAGTCTGTGTTAACTACTAAATAATGGTGTCCATTTATGTTTGCTTAATGCCAGTGACAAATCATTCACGTCTTTGATAATAATTATCAAATTTAATTTTTAAAAACTGTTTTTCTAGAACAGCAGAAACGGGGTCTCCTAGTAGAAAAGTGACTAAGCACTATCTATTTGGAACATTTGTAACGCCTCTAGTGGCGAATTAAAGCGAATCTAGCGAATTAAGCGAATAAAGCGAATTAAGCGAATTAAAGCGAACGAAGCACGATAGAAACAATTTGCAATTACAAAGTTATGACCGTTTTCCATATGGTATGGAAAGATGTACGGTTTGAGTATAACATGTACTACATAGACAATAAAAATATGGTGAACGAATAGCTATAATTATGCAAATGTCTTGTTAACTCTTCACGCATTTCTGAGAGAAATAATGAGAAATATGTAGGGGAAAATAATATTTTGTGGTATAAGCTAATTTTAATTTATTTAGAATTATTCTTTTTGCAATTTGCAGTAAAGAATAAATGCTGTATAAATATTACTGAAAGGGATGTAATTATACTGCACAAAAGTTATCCCTTTTTGTTGACCTCATTTTTATAGTCTCTGTGCATGTTACGCGTATTTCTATATTAAATAGTGGACAATTTACAACTTTGTAGTTGCACATTTTTGCCTATCTTGTTTCGTTCTCAAGATAGAAATGCAAGCTATTTCAATTCACCGCTAGAACTACTTCAGACTTTTTCAATCGATAGCACATAGTCGTTTTTCTTTTAGTAAACCCTGCTTCTGCAGCTCTATAATCGAAAATTAATAATTATTTCAATTGAAAATAGTTATAAACATATAAAATGCCTTTACTGGGTATCTTTTGAGAATTAGAAAGAGAAATCTACTTTACTGGAAGCCACTCCTATGATGTAAACTTCGGGTCGCTATATGTTAAAGTTTGGACAGGGATTACCAGGTTTGGCAATTTATTACCAACTTTCGACTTTTCGAATGCACTCCAATCTTCTTAAAATAACGAATATCCTTCGAGATACGAGCCTGTTCTGGAAGTTTCTATGGATATTATATAAAAAGAAACATCGTCCAGTTGGAGAGCAGTTGATGTGATATGAGCTACAATGAATTCTAAGATATGTCGATGTTTTGAGAACAGTATCTACTGTTTTGTGAATGATGCAGCGTAGAGTATACCCACAATTCCAGAGGATATGTCGTAACAATATGTTAAACATTGATATCAAATGAAACCATCATGTTTTTAGTAGAAAAAAGTATTTCAATCTACTTTTAAAAATGAGATAGATATGATATACATACATAGCTTTCTCCGACTTAAAATACACATATTAGTGGTTAAATCAATAAAACTCCGTACTATGATTATTTTATTCCCGTATGTTGTTTATACAGGCTAAGATGGGGAAACATATTAAAATATTTATTCAGTTACCAAATATTCCCCCTCACGTTGTTGCTTTAATAAATATTTTAGCAATATAAAACAATTTTATCAGACGCTAATAAAATATTTAGGCTTCAGAGCATCGTGTATGAAGTAAATACGACTTGTCGCAGCACTTTAAGATCTCAAGACCCAATCGGAATGAATTAAGCACATCCAGTTTATAGAAAACATTTTTATAAGCTTCTTAGTGAAATACTTTGGTTTTGTTTAATTTTAAATGTACATAAATTAATGAAATAATGTTTTAAATTGTAAGGTTTTTATTTAAATTTTGAATATAGTCAACTTTTGAATTAAACAGATGCTTAGAAATAGGACACAGTTGATGAAAACAGGATGGAAGAGAACAATCCGACCAATCGACCTGCCAATCGAATTCAGTTTTTCTTCTAAAAATGTTATTCAAAATATGAAAAAGGTTTGATAAGACGTATGTGTATGTATTATATTAAAAAAAACATGTAATCATCGTATTTAATGTTTCATATTATCAACAATGCCTACGAACTATTTTTTGAACATTGTTCTTTTCTTGCAAATTTTTGAAGTAATTTTTGTGATAATTCTTTATACTTTTCATTGTTGAGTAAAAGCTTGTGATAAATAAACCATGGTGATAGATTATCCATTTAAATTCATGTTTCAATTCATGTTTTCAGAAAGTGATTAGCGCTAATATCTCCAACCAAACTCAGAGATACAGTTTTAATTCACTTTCACGTTTTGAACAAACAATACCCAACCTCTTTGTTTGGAGGAACCAGGGAGTTAGAGCGTAAAATTCTTAGTAAAAAGTTTTGTCTTTCATTAATATCTCGAAAACCCCTGGTCCTAGAAACTCGAAAGTGGGGCTATTTTAAGGCTACCCAGAAAATTTCATTAAATTTGGTTCAGCCGTTCACCCGTGATGATGAGACAAACGAAAGTTTTGTTTTTCACTAATATCTCGAGAACCCCTGGTCATAGAATCTCGAAACATGGACTACATTTTAAGTTGGGCTATTTCAATGCTACCCACTAAAATTCATCAAATTCGGTTTAGCCGCTCTCCCGTGATGATGGGACAAACAAATAGACAGGCAGACATGCACATAGACAGATAGGCATGCAGATAGAAAGACAGATAGATTTTTAATTCTATTTATTCAGATTACTAAAATATGATACATTTTTAATAAATGTTTTTGCTTTATCACTTTGATTTTAAGTATTATTTAAGTAATCTTACTTAAGTAATATATAATTAATTACTAATCATTTCATCCACACTTCAATCTTTCTCAATAGCTAGTGGTAATTAAATGTGACACCTTCACATTGAATTAGAGCTGTTGATAACCAAGTTTAATCTTTGGCAGAGAAATGATATCAAATTGTGTATTTATTGTTTTTTAGAGGCAGAGTTGTAGGTGTAATATTTTTGAAAATATCTTCGTCACACTTAATTCGAATTTTCAAAATTTTCGATTCTTTCGGTGATTATGAAGCTGAGGCGGGTCAAATCAGATCAAAATTCAGATGCTGGCTCAAGTGAAAATTCTTGACCTTTTTTAAATGTGGGTTTGGGATTTTTCGATTGTTTCTTTACATTGTTACTCTTTATTCGAATTTTTGAATTTTAATTTTTTTTTCACAAATGGCCAGGCACTTGATACATATATCATTCGCCTATGCACCGGCCAGAAACGTGATCCGTTTAGCCGTCACATGACGTTGCCCCGGCGCACCATTGGGGGCGGAATACAATGCGCCCAACGACACAACATCCATGCCCGAAGATGGGAAACGAACCCACAATCAGGCAGCCGAACGAGCACGAGGAAACGCTTGCCTTTGACCGGCTAACCACCGCGACGACCGAATTTTCAAATTATAAAGTTATTTTTTATTGATATTGAAACTCAGACGAATTGAATGATACTAAAACCAATATTCTAGCCAGAGTGGAAGTACTTTTTTTTCATTCACTCGCCACTGCCCAGATCGGCAGCTCGACAAAAATATTACAGTTACTTAGGAAAAAGATATGTTCCCTAACTAAGCAAAATTGTTTTGATTTTTTCATTATTCCTTTAAGCAGTCACTTTTAATATGACTTTTCGAAATTGTAGTTTTTAGCCAGTATCTTGAATAACACTAAATCTAGATTCTATCTATCGTGGATGTGTTCAATAATTTTGATATATCACACCCTTTACTCTCTCTCTCACTCAGTTACCACAATGCAAATTACATAGATATACGTTTTGGAGAATTTTAGGTATGAAATAATCTATTACATGCAAATACAACGGTGTTCATCTGGAGATTGCAAATTAAGATTTTCAAAAGTTTTGAATCAACTTGGGAGTGGCTGTGCAACTTCTATCACCTAAACATATTAATGTTAAAGCCATGAAACTGCATTATTTTGTATTCTCCAGCATCAGAAAATGTGTGAGCTAGAAAAGCATTTTAAAATATTCATTATTCCGCCAAAAATTTTCCTCACGTTGTTGTTTAATAAATATTTAATCAATAGAAAACAATTTTCTGACACGCTTATAAATTATTGAAATGTCATGATGTCTAAAGTTCCTTGCATGACTACGAAATTCCAACTTCACCGTTTATTGTCACCGATATTAAATTAATGTTCATCATTTTTGCTAGTATTCCAGATTTTTATGCATTTTTAAACACACACTGATGTTAGATACATCCATGTTTCTGTGGTAGTTCAGCTGGTTTTTATAATAATGTTAAGTATCCCTGTATATTAGAATGTAAGTCATTTACATTATTAACGCTATTAAAATAATTTTGTTAACTGAAAGCACGTGATATCGCATACAATTAATAATAAACTGGTTTACAACATAAAATGCAGCTTAAATCAACACAAGTTAGCGTACGTACGATTTGATCATTTATCTTGGTTTGCGCTGCATTTTACGTTGTAAACCGGTTTATTATTATTTTTAAATATTTTAAATAGTAAAAATATATTTATTGATGAAAGCGCATATTTGGGTAGACTTTTTGTTTAATTCAAAGTTGGTTTGCTATCAATGTATGTTTATGAAAAAACATAGTTCGCCAATTAATGGGCAAGAACGTTATATACATAATGCATTATTGAGTTAAGTGGAATGTTTAGTAAATTGGATATAGACAGTGCATGAATTTTTAATATGCGGTAATTAATTTATGGTTTTATACTTCGCGATTACTTCTCAATTTAAAAGAAACGTATTAATATTCACTCATTATTTTCAAAACTCATGGCATGAACGTGTATTTGTTGAATAATGCAAAATGGTTCATTTATACTCATGTGCAAAATCTACGTCAAAATGTCATTGAAATTTGATTTATATTGAAAGTTGAACGGGAATACTCGGTATTGCCCGTGATTGAAGATGCAAAAATGTGGTTAAAATTACATCAGAAGTCTTTGATAGTTCTCGAAAACTAAAAAACTTTTCAACATTAAGCCCAAATAGAACAAAAAATAAAAACTTCGCTGCCCATGGCACACGCGTTGACAACATGACTAAATGCCACATTCTAAAAGCTCCTATCTATAATAGATTCCTTGTAGTAGCTCTTAACCGCGTATAAGTCCGATGTATAGGGCACCGGGTAATTAGTGTATATTTCGAGGGGTCACATCAGGTGTGTCGCTGACAATGCGTTTTGATACATACAGTAATGCTTATCCGATAATAACAACACGGCTGCTAAGTCGCGCTTGTAATATGTCTTGGGTAAGGCTTTCGTCTACGAAAAAGCGATTGCATGATTGTAGCAGTGACATGTCCACAATTTGTGTATTCAATCCAGGAAAACTCATACGGGAGCTCTCCCTTACATATATTATAATACAATGTCATACCCAATTTGATGTTACGTGGGCTCACAAAATAAACCTTCTTTTATTATTCCATATTTAAAGTACTTATTTAGTTAGCATATCGCGGCTGAATAGCAAACAGCAATCAACCTGCAAAACGCGTGGCAAATTTTAAACCATTCTGTAGCGGCAAAAGCATTATATAAGCCCACTTTCGATTTCCAACGCTAACAAAAATTCCGATTTCCACTTAGTAACCTGATATTCAGAAATTTGGAATAATTGTAAACTACGACGAGGCATGACATCTTCTTTATTAAAATATAACACCAAAGTTAACAATTAATATTTAGATTTGGGTACACTTTTGACGCTAATTCCGTCATAGTTATAAGCAATGTTTGTAATCTGCAGCCATGTTGTGACATCTCAACTTTTGAAACCTATTATTTATTTTCCATGTCTCACATCTTGGTGAAACGCATTTAAAATGGAGAAAGACGAAACTACTCCGTTTAAGTTTAGAACACAAGATTCACGAAAATGATGTTAATGGATAGTATATTTTTAAAGCATAACACATATAGTATTACATATAATATTACTTATTTGAAAGACATGCAGTATCTAAAGAATGTCCCATTCCAACATTCTTAAACGGGAGTGGACTGGATACATACATGTACACAAAAACAATCTGAAAAATGTTCGATTCGAGTTGAAGATTGCTCAAAATCCCTCGAAATGTTGAATTCGACTTTTTGTCTCAGTAATAATATCCACATTGCCATTATACTATATATGTAAGGGGTGCGATGAAAACTGAACTATGAAAGAAGTATAACAAGTTATAGAATATGTCATGAAGAAATGGCCTATGGTTACTGGTTAATTTCCTGTTGGTTGTCGGTTGATATTATTTTAAGTTACTGACTAGTTATATGTTTAAGAAATAAAAAACTGCTGCAAAAATAGCTAAAATTTAAAATCACACTAAAAATAGAACTTAAAACAAATTATTAATAGTACATTAATCACATAATATACTAAAAAATGGCTAATATATGCAAAATCTTCGTTAAAATACTGCATGAAATAATTTAGTAACGGTCTCTAGTATAAACCACTCAATTTGCTAAGAAATATCTAAAGTATTAAATATCTGTTAAAATGCGGGATAATACAAGTATGAGGAATATTATAACGGTATGTGCTCGAGTATGACACGATTATTATTTTATCTTATGGAATATTGGAATATTTATATATATATATATATATATATATATATATATATATATATATATATATATATATATATATAAGATTCATATGAAAAAGAGGGGAAATGACCAAATGCAAGGCATAAAATGGTAGAGGGTGATGGCGACCCCTCTTTCCCGTTTAAAAGACTGCTTTTATGCCCGGGCAACACTCACGGTACCAATGCCATGCAGAAGCCATACTTCCGTTACAACAATCCGATTGTAACAATTATTTGTGAAAAACACAAATAATTGTTACAATCATCGATGTTGTACCCAAACTGTCAGAAAGACTTTTGTGGGAAAATACACACATCCAACAATATGGAACAGCTTTTCCGTATGGACTCAATACGATCATATTTAATGACAATTATAATTTGGAATCTTGTAAAAATGAAAAACGTAACCCTGTATTACAAGATATCCATCCTGCTATAAAAAAGAGATGGCAAAGGGGAACAAGAAAAAGGAAAAATTTCAGTTATAAAGAAACTCTTGAAAAGATCGAAACGTTCATGAAAACAGTGTGTGCAGGAATAATAATAAAACCCGGCTGGATCAAAAATCTTATATTTAGTATAAGAAAACGTTATATTCAACGCATCTGGTGTTATTTGAAAGTGTATCAAATCGAAAAACAACTAACTGTTAATAATAATGAAAATGCATGTACAAACTATGCTATAATGATGGATTTACTTAAACTAAAAGCCAGTACATTAAACATAGTATTGAAATCCTCTCCACAGAAGAAAACTACTACAACAGAGCCTTTTGTTACAACCTACAAAAATAAAAATTATGATGGTTTACCAATCAAGACATATATAAAAAACTTGGCACATCTCTTACCAATACCTAACATAGAAGTAAAACTGATTTATAAATTTGTGCAAACCAATGGTAGAAAAATATTTAATTATAACCGCATAAGTAGAAACATCAATGTATATAAAAGTGAAGAGTGTAATTGTAAAAACAGCCCTTATATAGATACCCATCATGCGCACATTATCACTGAAAACCTGGATCTATTGAATAATCACAAATTAAAATCTATGCTTCAACTTGGTACGAAATTTCGTATACAAGATTTCACAAATATTAAAAAGGACTTTGAACAAGATTTGAAGAAATTTACATATAAACTCGCCGTAAAATACAGCATGCCAATACAAGCCTTCAAAGAATGGCAATACAACCTTATCAAAATGTTCAATCTCCACTACAAAACATTATGTAAAAAAACGTATTATCCTTCTCTTCAAAATGCAGTCAATAAATATGAAGATAAATATGTTATAACTTATACGGATAAAGTTGTATCAAATTACGCTTTCACATGCAGAAAATACTACGTTGATACTTTAAAAAATAGTTATCTTGATAAACAAATGTACTCCCCTTTACAACAAAATGGAACATGTCTGGTAAATAAAATTAAAACTCTGTATCAAAGCATTGGCATCGAACTTAAAGCAGTTAACTTTCCATATTTGGTACTCATACCAAAACTTCATAAATATCCAGTCAAGTTCCGGCCGGTGACAGTGGGATGTGGATCCTATTTAACAATTGCAAATGAAAAACTTTTAACTATACTTAAAAATGTTATGATTATACTCAAGAAACAAGGAACAGTAATGATAAATAATAGTTACGATGTCATCAACCGACTTCCATTTTATAGCAGGGATATACGTTTCAAAAGTTACGATTTCCGTGATTTATTCAACAACATCAATCTGGAAAATCTATATGAAATTTTGAAGGAACTACATGAAATATATGACTTAAAAGAGCATATTACATTCAGAAAATACGAGGACTTGATTCGCATTGTGTTGTTTGAAAACATCTTATTTGATGGCACCAACTATTTTAAACAGGTTAAGGGTATTCCGATGGGAGGGGGATGTTCATCCCTGCTCGTCGATCTATACTTGTGTAAATTTGAAAATGGCACTCATATATTACATGAAATGCCATATTTTCGTTTCGTTGACGATGTCCTTATTGGGCAATATAAGAATACACCCCAATTTGATTTTACTTTTTATCCAAAAGAACTGGAATTGATTGAGAATATAAGTAAGGAGGAAGATAGTGTTGATTTTCTAGATATCACACTAAAACATGACAGTAGATATGGTACTTATACCGTCTTATATGACAAGAGAAACAATTTCAATATAAAAATCAACCGCATTATTGATTGGAGGTCCAATTTGACCAAAAACATTTTCAGAAATGTCGTCATTGGTCACCTCAAAAGAAATCAACGCATTAATACTTTCAAGTCTGATTGCATCATGCATAATAGGAATATTATGAAGGAGGCAATAAAACAGAATTATCCAATTGGTTTCCTGAAATGTTATTATAATTCCCTATTTAATTCAAAAAAGGGAGAAAATGCTTACTTAAAGGATATGGCAGAAGTATAGAACGATGAAAGTGAAAATAACGAATAGCGCATGCGTGGACTTCTGTTATATATGATGCACTCCATCGTAACCGACAGGGGCATTTGCTGCATTTCCATTCTTTCCCTTGCGATCCTGGTCGATTCCTATTTGTTTTCTTTGCACTTTTTCGAGTGTTTTTGATTTGACACATTTACGGAAGTATGGCTTCTGCATGGCATTGGTACCGTGAGTGTTGCCCGGGCATAAAAGCAGTCTTTTAAACGGGAAAGAGGGGTCGCCACCCCCCTCTACCATTTTATGCCTTGCATTTGGTCATTTCCCCTCTTTTTCATATGAATCTTGTATGTTACTTTAGGAGAATGTGCTGCATTGCGCCAACTTCTGGAGAAAAATTGGATAACTGTGAAATAATGTTATTTTAATATGTTTACTATGCTATATATATATATATATATATATATAGCATAGTAAACATATATATATATATATATATATATATATATATATACATACAGCGAAATAGACAAGGATAAAAGAGAAACAGACAGATATATTAATAAAATGCATTAAAAATCAACATATTTAAATTGCATATCAAACCTTTAAAAATATCACTTAACTTAAAATAGCGTGCGATAGTAAGTACATCATAGTAATGCACAGACTTCTTCTAAAAACAATCATGCTGTTGCTCATAACCAGGGATCTTAATTTTATGATTATTTTTATTTTTGTTGCTTTAGAAATAGTTTCTGCAAGAAAAACATTTTAAAATATTCATTTAGCTTTCAAATATTTCTCTCATGTAATAAAATTGGACTTTAATAAAAAAAATGTTTATCAATTTAAAACAATTTTCTGAGACGCTCATAGAATATT
Source organism: Amaurobius ferox (assembly GCA_951213105.1). Classification (NCBI taxonomy): domain Eukaryota; kingdom Metazoa; phylum Arthropoda; class Arachnida; order Araneae; family Amaurobiidae; genus Amaurobius; species Amaurobius ferox. The sequence continues at coordinate 92,061,768 of OX578134.1, forward strand.
AAAACTTCAGGACGTTGTATGAGCTCACTTTACGAAAACAATTACATTGTGGCCTGACACTCTCAGTGACATTAAATAGATGACAATTGTTTTTGACATATATAAAGTTAAAATACTGTTAAAAAGTAATGTTTGTTTTCAAAGTAAATTTTTAGCTGACTGTTTAATGGACTGTTCTACGAATGTAATTAAAAAGAGTCTTTGTGGGTTAGATGCATAATTATTACTGTCATAAATAATTTAGATAATGGTAATTTTAACAGTACCATTACGCGTGACGAAAATATTTACATTGTTAGATGTCACCCAACTTTCTTGTTTATATTATGAATTGTTCAGGCTTATTGGCATTATAATGAGTATTATAATAAAAAAATAATTTTCTTTAAGTTTTCGATCATAAGTCATGCATTTAAAAAATTCGATTAAAATGTCTTTAAAAATTTCATTTTAAGATTGACATCTGGATTGCTACGCATACAATTTGAATAAAACATACATCTCCAAAGTAGTTTAAACAATTATTTTTCTGAATATAAGGTATAATCGCCATTGTTGTAGAAACTATAAGTTTCTTGTAGAAAATAATGATTCGAAAATATAAAATTAAAAAAATGTTGCTTGTTATTCATTGTGCGTTTTTCTAGGTTCATAATAACTTTTCGTACATGACAGTATACTTCATCGAAAGGACACTGACATATTTCTCTCCATTATTTTATTGGTTACAATGAGTAAGGTGTAACCCAAATACTGAAAGTTTGTACGTGTGTACAATAGAAATGCTGAAAGCTAGTGATGTATATTTAAAAAGAAGATACATTTTGACTACTAAACTTCACTCTTTTGTTCTAGTATTTCTGCTCCTTTCTACACCAGTTTATGATCATCTACTCCTCCAATATTTAAAAGTATAAAACAAAAATATAAAAAATTAAAAATCAAACCACCAAAATGCACTAAAACGGAGAAAATAAGTTTTTCTTCAATGCCCCATGCAATTTTATACATACCTAAATAAAAACAAATTATAATGACAGTTTTTCAAACGTTCCCTTAACTACTAAAATATTGACTTATAGATATTGTTATATCCATTGCTGGCTTCCAATTTTCCAAAAATTCTTATATTTACTATGAATGTATATAATAATATAATTACTATGAAAGTATTATATTAAAGAATATTCTATGATGAATTTAAATAAAAATACACAGTTGCACTTGAGACATACGGATAAAATTTTCAGCATAATCTTACAAACAATGTTGGAATGAAACGTAAAATTTAGTAAAATGGGTTGTGGATACATAAATTATAACAGTATATCCCACTAATTATTTTCCCTTTTACACAACATTACAGAAATGTATTACACTTTTTGAAATACATTTACATTTTTTTTTCGTTAACATAGAAAATTACAGTAATAAAATATAATTTGAATAAATGCCGTCGTTTAAGTTTTTAGTCTTATACGTATGAAAATTTTTGGGTACTGAGAAAAAAAAATATTTTTACATTTTAGCGCCTTTTGAAATAAACTATCGGTGTTAAGAATTTTTAATATATTTGTATTTGACAGTTTTACTTGTTTTAACAAAGTCTCCAAAATCTTAAAGGAAAAATGATGTATCATGAGAACAGTTAATATTAGTATACTTACTATTGCTCCATTCTTATTGTAATTAAACATTTCTTGGAAAGTCGTTTAAAATTATTTTTTTATTATTATTTCACATTTTGAGTTTTATAGTACATTTCTGTGAAAGAGTTAGCTCAATATTCCGTTTTCTACAAAAAATAGCACCTGTGACTTACAAAACATTCAAATTTCACGAAGAACAGGCATAAAGATTTTAGCTAGAGTGGATACATCTATTAATTATTCAGACACACACACAGACATAGGTGCTACGCTTAAAGAACGTTGGTTTGTATATTTACTTGTACATCTATTAGAAATTTTAAATGACCATTTTGACTGCAACACAATATTGAGTATTATACAAAGTATGTGTGAGACCAGGAGGCATTTTGGCAGTGTTAATATACGAAACTATACGATATCTAACAAATTGGCCAAATGAGAAGTGTTGCTGCATTGTCCTGAGGACAACCAATGAGATACGTATGGCGTATCTGGACCTCAGGAAAAACGATGTGGCAAGAAGCACAGAAAGTTCAACAGATAACATTCATTTATGCAGATATTCAATAATGGTGTAACAGTCTACTTTAAGAATTGAGAGACGATGCTGGTCAAGACGGCTGTTTAACAGTCATTATTGAGATACTGAAAAATGCTGAAGAAGTCAATATATCAGTCTATATAGTCAATATTCAGAGACGGTGTAAGGATGAGTGACCGACATTTGATATTGAGAAATAGTGTAACAGAGATAGAGATGGTCAGTCAATATACAGACATGGTGTGACAGACAACGATGAATGGCCGACATTCGGCTCAAAGTCCAAAGACAACAACAGAGGTATGAACCACTCTACATAAAATTTAGGTCTAATTGATTTTAGGCAAATAGATACCTTGTCTCACATATCATATATATATATATATATATATATATATATATATATATATATTATATATATATATATATATATATATATATATATATATATATATATATATATATATATATATATATATATATATATATATATATATATATATATATGTATATATATATATATATATATATATATATATATATATATATATATATATAATTAATTTGAGTGGATCATAATACGCAATAAATAATGTTTATTTTAAAATTTAACATGGTGGAAGTTAATTGTGTAGTATGTTAATATAATTATATTTTAAGTACGCGCACAAACAATTTATGGTGGGTTATAATGCTACAACGATGCAATGTACAACTGTACAATTTACGGGCAATTTAAGAGTGATAATTTAAGTCAACACAAAGAATTAATTATTATTTATATAGGAGAAAATTTCAATGTTCACTTGATTTCACCACAGTATATATTTTATTATTATACTGCATGCATAGTATAATATGCATAGCATATATAGTAGAATGCATTCTATTATGCATGTCGATATTTGTAAACTGCGAAATTCAGAAATGATTAAAATAATCCAGTCATCAGTAGAATTTTATTTGTCTGTATACAAATGAGTGTGGGTTGTTCCAGTTTGAGTTTATTTGACAAAAAATGAAAAAAATATGACTAACAAATATTTAAATTTGACATTAAAAAAAATCACCTTAGTTGGTTATAAAGAGTTCTTTATAAAATTTAGTATAAAAACAAAGATGTTTGATTAATTTTACTGTTGTAGAGATCGATTTACGATTCGTCTTCTTCCTCTATATACTGAAAGCATTATTAAATATATAAAGCTGGTACATTTTTACTTCAGCGCTTATTCTAAATATAATTTTACATAATGAGATGACTGTATACAATGTACATTTATTTTAATTAACATAGCAATAAATATAGTCAATTAAATATGTATTTATGCGGAAGCATAAACACACATTCACACCTTACATTTTCATATTCTTGCACACGAAATTCTAAAATTTGTCGATGAGAATACCGATAATATGCATCAGCAAACTGATTCCCAATTTTCAACGGTTAATGTACAGGTATTCAAAATCGTTCCATACCATTTTAAAGCAGTTGAACGTTAAACATTCCGAAACGTGTGGGTATTATCTATTCCTATACAAAAGCAATCCCAAGATTTATGACCAAAACTCTCGAGAACCTAAAATCTTAACTAATGACTCTCTAGCGCTCTATTATTTATCCAGAGAAAGCGAGCGTGTAATAACACATTTCAGCACTTAAAATGGCTGAACAAGATACTTACGTGCCTCGTTATGCAAATATTGTGATGTGTTTTGAATTCTCAGTGATTATATTGTCATTAACGAAACGATATTTGAATATTCGAAAATAGTTATAAATCTATAAATGTATTTTAATTTCTAGCTCTGTTTAATTTGGAGTTCTTCCTAAATGTACTGTCTTTAAGGGTTTTACACACCTGTGAATGTTTTGTTCAAATTTTGACTCGGGAGGTAGTTGCAGTCGTCCAATCTGTGTGCTGATCTACCTGTAATTTATTTCCATCCAAAATTTCGCTCAAACTGCATTTTGGAACAATCTACAAAATGAATGCATATTTAGTTTCGCAGCGTAAAATATTGATTAAAAGCATCAAACAGTTTTGCAGGTAAATAGTTGTCGGTTTCATCAGGATTCATCATTAGGTTTCAATAGAGCGCAGCACCAGTATCAACGAAAGCAAGAGCGTGACTCACCCATAGGGGTGACGCCATATATCGGAACGCCACTGGATCCTTATAGCCCAAGACACACTTCACCTAAGGGGCACACTATTGACCCTCGTGCGTACCGGTAATCATGGAACAGATTCTTCTATGTGGTGGAGATGAACTGTGTCTCTGTGGCCTATTTCCAGAATCTTCGGGACCTGTTTCCGGGCCCATCCAGTGAATAGTTCCACTGACCTCGTCTTGGCTGTGCTTAGTAGTTGATAGGACCCCTTGATCCTCCACCCTCTGGCGCCGTAAACTTTAAGGTCGGCGTGGAAGATTAACAGATCTCTGTCTATTTAGAGGAGCTTTCGCCATCATTGGGGCTGCCTGCTACTCTGTCATTTTATCCTGCCACCAATGAAACAAACACGCTTTCTTGACTTCGTTTGTGCTGGCGCTTTCTAATACCTTAATTACTGTTTTCACACATAATCTATATTTTTTGGCTTTAAATTATTTAATATTTCGACTGTATTTTTAATTCTTACTTTAGCGCTTGATTCACGCATTGTCTGGAAATTATAGTCATATTTTTAAATATCGTTTGGTGATTTGTTATGTTTGGCGTTGAATATTTTAAGTAGTTATATTTTGAAGCAAAGTGAGTGGTAAAAATTGCGGTATTTTAGACTTTGAAGTGTTCTTACATTTTTGAAACACTTAAAGTTAATTAAGTAGATATACAGTGGTGAACGAAAAATTACATCACACCGAAAGTTCTATTTTTAAAATAAAGGATTAATAAAGTGTAACAAATTCGAATGTTCCAGCCTATTTTTATGGCAATGACCCTTATATGAACATATTTAAGTATCATCGGCCTCTAGCCATTATTATGGGACATTAGCCATTACTCCACGTCATCTCGAAAATTAAACAAAATATGTTTTTCTATTTCCAAATTAGTAAAATATATTTATTAAATATATAATAAAATGATAATATATTATATGTCTCTTTATCATCAACTATTTAATCAAATAAGAATGTCACTCAATTCTCATCATTTCGGAATAATTCACACATAGACGATCGTAAAATTTTATGTTTGTGCATTGTGGCATACCCTCCTCTTCATTGCATCGTTTCATCAAATATTTTAAATATCACTTTAAATATCTCACTGCACATTTTATTCATCAAAGTCATGGAAAATATGTGGGTGATAGAATGTTTTGTGCACCACTGTAGCATGGAATCTGATTCAGTCTGATATTTTGATATATAAATATTTACATTAAATTTTTCTAGCCACAATTTTCTGGTGTATAAAATACTTGTAGGCGTCTTTTCAAAACAAACTGAAATGATTTCATTAAAACAACATCTTATAAATAAAGTGTATTTTATTAAATTTATAATTTTAATTAATGAATTCTGATAATATATGCGTGACTTTTAGTCGTGTCTGGTTTAATGCAGAAATCGGAGTGTTATAAAAAAATTATCTCGTTCAGTATTGATGGCATTTACATTGCACCTAGAAGAGGTTATTTAATATTTGAGACTGCTGTATTTGAAGTGGATATAACTGTAAATTTTGACGTAATAAAATACATGTATGTCGGTATTGGACCTGGTACTGATACGAATGAGGTTGATATAAGAGACCGAAAAGTTAAGAAAACAGAAAAGTTTCTACCTCGGATCAAACTTAAACAGAACTAACACCATTAGCATGTAAATCATAAAAAGTAGGCCTCGTACAGAAATATTTCCAATAAGTAAAATGTGCCTTATACACAACTACGGTGATGTACAAAATTTCAACATTTTACCATAAAAAGTCTCAGTGATATATATGTTTAAACAAAGTTGATGAGGGATTAATCACAAATTAAAATGCAAATATTTACAGCAAGATTGCAAATGAAGCAACGCAGAAATTTATCATGGGCAAATAATATCTTCCTCTTATTCTTAGATTTATTTGCGATTGTTCAAAAATATGCTTTCTGAAAAATAGCTTAAAATTTTATGTGATTAATTATAGAATAAAACATGGAAACGGCACAATTAAAATGAACATTAAACAGCTTAGAAATGTATGCATATGCAAGCATCTGCTTCTGATCGGTGCGTCATACAATCGCAACAGACGCTTCATCACACGAAAAAGTGGTTTTTGTTCTGCCATTGATCAATCGCCTCGCTTACCCAAACGTAGTGTGCAACCCGGCAGTCTCAGCGACCAGTAAATATGTCACATATCTGCTACATTTTGAAAGTCTAGTTAGCCTGAATCGACAATATGTCGCAATACAGCAACGAATAACTTGAAATGCTTATGCTGTACAGTTTATGCAGTCGCAACGCTAACGAAACTGCACGGGAATATCAACGTACTGTTTTCCCAATTCTCGACATCTTTCTGGGAGATTTATTTCTCGATTGGTGCAACGAGTGCGTGAAAGAGGAAGCGTGCATCATGTAGGTGGACTAGGTAGGCCCAGACTTCACTCAACTGATGTAGAAAATGATATTTTGGCTTACTTTTGCAGTCATTCACATAGTAGTGTTCGTACTGCTACTTCAGAAATAAACGTACGACGTGCAACTGTGGAGAATACTGAGTCTGAATAAATGGCATTCGTTTAACATCCATGGTGTGCAAGGACAGGATTCAACCGATTATCAAAGTCGTCTATATTTTTGTATTTGGGCTCTAAATCAAGAAGATGCAAATCCCTCTTTTCTGAAAAATATAATTTGGACTGACGAATGCTGTTTTAAACAAGATGGATGCACAAATCCTCAAAATGAGCACTCCTGGTCTGACACAAATCCATTCGTTATATGTGATATTCATAATCAGAAGCAATTTTCTGTGAATATAGTGCAGTATTTTCAGAAACCGTTTGCTTGGACCCATACTGTACGATGGTATGTTAACGGGTGACGGATATGTTAATGACATTTTGAATACGGTTATTCCTGATTTTATGGATGAGCTGCCCCTAACAGTACTTCCACATGTATGGTTTTAACAGGACGGATCTTCAGCTCACCATACTACACTTGTGAAACACTGGTTAAATAACGAGTTTCCAGACAAGTGGATTGGCTTGCATGGGCCAGTCTAACTTCCTTCTAGTTTCGCCGGATTTAACGCCTATGGATTTTTATTCGTGGGGTCGTTTACGCAAAACTGTTTATCTGTCACTTCCCTTAAATAAAGCAGAGTTGCAACAACGCATTCAAGATGGTTGTCGTGACATCAAACAAGAACTTGATCGAATGCACAGAAGTGTTATTAGGCGAATACAGAAGTGTATTGACATGAATGGAAAACATTTTGAACAAGCTTTGTAATGTTTGTGTAAAATTATTATTTCTACACAGTGTAGATAATTTTGTACCAATAAATAGCAAAATTATTGTTTATTTATGTAATCATTGTTTTCTTTCGTAATTTGTGTATGACCTCTGAAACGCGATCTGCCGACATGATGTTTCCTCTCTGAGAATCCATGTCGATGTATCGAAAAGTGGTTTAAGTCAGCATTTTCGTCTTTTCATATCTCTGGAACTTTTTATGATAAAATGCTGAAATTTTGTACATCGCCTTATTAGTGTATGGAGCACATTTCACTCATTGGAAATGTTTTTATACGGGGGCAGTATAAAACTTTAAATTTTGTATTTCTTGAAATTTCATTCTCTTGAAAATTTTAATCCATTTCATGAAATTCTTTACCTTTTTTGCGCAACTTTGTAATTTATTACATATGTCTAAGATAAATATTTAAGGAACAAAAGCCGAGGTCAATGTTTTCGGGACACACTGTATATGTCCAACTGTGTCGTTTATTTGATAGCATAAGCGTCAGCACAGTAATGTCTTTATCAAGATTAAGATGGGCAGAACATGTTCGCTGAATGGAGTATACACGTCCGGTATTAATATTTAAAAACAATTGCCTGGTGATCTAAAGACAGGTTGGTCTAAATTAACATAGTTTGATGGTGTAGACGCAGGATTAAGGACTTTCAATATCCAAACCTGGAAACATTTGGATATAAGATGGTGGCATGCTCTGTTAAATTTGGCTTTGCTTCACATAGGGCTGTAAATTAAAATGATGAATATTTTTCTCTCAGCGTGTCTTATAAATTATGCAAAATAATTAAGAACAACATTGTAAAAATTAATAATTTCGGACATAAATTGTTAAAGAAGTTAATGTGTTGGATTTAAATTATTTCCCTTCAATTTATCCAGAAAGCTCCACAACATTCCCTTGATTGTAAATAATTATCGAATATTCTTTCCCGAAATAATTCTAATGCTTTGCCCATTCAATGTAAATCTATCCTGAATCATTTTGCTTAATTTTGAAGTAGCAGTTGAGCATCAAATGTTACGAAACGCAAGTATTATCTCTTCCTATACGAAAGCCATCCTAAGATTAATTGCCGAAATTCCTGAGAATCTTAAATTTTAACTAATGACTCTCTGGCGCTCGATTATTTATCCAGTGAATGTGAACGTGTAATAACACATTTCAGCACTTACAGTAGCTTATTGAAATAGGTATAGTTATGCAAATAACTGTATATTTTGCGTTGTATTACCAGTGATCATGTTGCTAGTTTTAAGTTGCCAGTATTTCCAGTACACTATGTAAATATTTGCATCAAAATCTAAAAGTACATTTTTATTTTAAAGAGGTACATTTTATTTAAAATTAGTTTTGTTTTAGATTTTTTATTTGTAATTATTGCTTGTTTGTTCAACCCAGGCCGTCCGACCTGCCAGCAGGTGTAAGGTCAGATAGTTTGGACAGCTGGGACAGTGCCACAGTCCCAATCAATTTACACCGAACCCAATGACGCCGAAATCCACAGGGACCGTAACCTACTTTCCCTACCACCAACTTCTTGGAAGTGTTTATGAATCCACATATTTAACGTTCTCGGCTGAACACGTCAGCAGTTTGGACAGAGCGGGGATCTAATTCGGATATTTTGCTCGAGTCTGGAATATAAGTGATAAGAATGAAATACAGATTAATTTTACATAAAGATGCAGGCGATTTGTAAAATGAAATGCCTTGTCATAGATACAACAATTTCGAAGAACTAATTTAATAAGAAAAATATGTAGTTTCTGTAATAGTGAAATAATATAAGTGTGAGGTAATATTAACTGCAAAAGCATCGTAAGCACTTCGCAAATTATACTTTCGTTGACATCATTGAAATAACCTCATGTTGTGTAACTAGCATTGTTTTCTCGATGAACTTAAGATTAATTTTGACGATGACTGTTTTCGAAGCAGTATAAAATGTAAAAAAATGCATTTAAAGTGAAAGATGTTTCATAATCAATGTTTTATGCAAGAGTGAAATAAATACAACAGTCACTGTTACACAACAAAGTATAACAGTACAACAAGTATTTTGATTGGATTTTAAAATTTTCGGATTATGGTTCCAAGAATCTACGCTGTTTAACTGCGCCTGTTAACAAATTATTAGAAAATCCTACATTGTGCATTTTAAACACAATCAACACTAAAAAGTGAAAATATATTCGAAATCATGGTGTGGATTGACCGATAGATGGGGATCGACTGGTTGGACACCTTTGCTATATTTAGTAGTGCTATATATAGAAAACATTACCACTTCACGAAAATGTAATTTTTTACAGGCTTCTATAAGTATAATATATGTGTAAATTGTAACTAGATCATATCAGTAGATTATTGTAGTTAGATAATTGTAACTGTTGTTACCAGATAACAATTGTTACTGGATAAAATTACACATTTCTTTTAAAGTCATCAAGTACGCAACATAAATGGTGATTGCATTAATCACCGTGGTCAAAAAGCCTTATGTGTTGCAAAATGGTTTCATTTGCCCTATTGTACTAGAATTTGTAGCAATGGTGAAGCTTGAATTGGTGAAGCATCATTAAAGGAAAGCAATTTGTGTGGGGCTGTTGCTGTTTATGTGGAAGGTTATATACACAATAGTTCATTACACTCTTCTTGCAAACTACAATCTTAATACCAGTATTTTACATTACGAGCACGGTCAACTTTTACTTTGGTGTGATATTATCCTAATCTTAAAAACATAATTTAGGTTACAGCTTCCAAATATCATTGCTTTCTCATATTTTCCACACTAACTCGATCATCAGCATGACATGTACTGACTTATTAATTGATTTAAATAATTCTTCTTTAACTTTCTTGCTAATCCATGTCATTCTTTCCTTTCCACTGATTCATTTCCTTCGATCCATACCATTCAACAATGGTATTTGAAAATCCATCAAAATTTAAATCAGGTCTTATGGTTGCAAACTGCCAAGAGGAATTACACATGCAGGATAAAATTGAAGTTGAAGATCTATTGTTGGAAATTTAGTATAACATACCCCAGCAAGAGAAATTAAAAAATATAATTGAAAATAATTCGTTATCTTATCCAATTAATCCCAATAATTTATATAACCACACTAAGGGCTCGAAGAATTTATCAACTGCGAACGCCTTTAATCAAACATGTATAATGACCTTAACTGCACCAACTCGTTATTTAAATCTTCTGTGATCCAACTTGCTTCGGACACAGCCATTTGCCAACAAGAAGTGGGATTAAACAATTATCTTCTTGGTTTATATATTTGAAAGAATTATCAGAATAAATGTAAAATGCTAGTTAATTAAAACAGATCAAATAAAAATAACCGACTTTTAGAAATACTTTAAAATTAATAAGTTGACTGGAAGAAATCACATTATAATCATATCATCATCGCAAACATTCAAACCGAATTTAAGTTAAAATATCTAATAAAATAACTTTAATGGACTTAAGTAAAATGCATTGCATTTTTACAATTTCCTAACTATTTCACTACTAGTATTAAATGAATTAAGATAATTATGTATCGCTATTTTACTTCTTTTTAAAACAACATTATTGTTCCTTTCTGTGCAAAATTCATTTACTGCTAACAAATTCAGAAAAATAAGTTCATTGACTACTTTTCAGACAGAGTGTTACCTTCTTCTACCCCGAAACCTATTGCAAATCCCATACATCAGGAATCCAATGTTACAGAAAATTTTGCGAATGACTGTCTACCTACTCTTATTCTATATCCGTATTGCATTACTCGCAACAGTGCAGAAACGAAATGGGGAGGAATTTGGGGTTCAATTGGTCCTCTGGGGTTGCTTTTCTAGAAAATACTTCCACTTTCACCGGCAATTGAGTACTTCTCTTTTTATGTCCTTGAAATATGTTATGCTTAGTGTGCGAGGGAGATTTTTAACTCTGTCACATAAAAGGAAAGGTAACAAATTGTTCCAAACATTTTGTTTAACAATATTTACATACATTTCATTATTTCCATTTAAGTGCACCTTGTAATTAAATATTTTTATGTTTTTAGCTCTGAAATAAATATAATAATAATAATAAAATAAATTATTCAATACATGATACAATATAACAATTTTCAACGTATATCTAGATAAAAATTGCAAAAGTTTAATAATTTATGTTGCATTTAATTTTGTATCTGAAATAATGCATGAAATTGTGGTTGACTTTGTGCTTGAATCAAAATCACTTAAATGCTAAACGTAAATTGCTGTTACACGTTCTATAAAATTATACTTAAAATTAACAACAGCCAGAAAAATGTTGTTATTATTTTGAATTACTAAAATGTATAATATCACCAATCTTTCAGCCTTCGAAGCGAATATTTTAAATAACTTAAACTTGATTCTCATAAAGTTTTTGCACATGGTATAAATAATTATCAGATTCTAAAGTCCGAATCAGTTGTGCTCAAATAATATCATGTTTGCAGATATTAACACACATACGAGAGGTTGAAGCTTGGAAAGCTAGGAACTATCAAGTCAAATCGAATGTCAACAATGTTATAAAAATAACAAGAAAGATCAATCATGTATAAGCATTGATTATGAAACACTTTCCAACTGAAACGCAATTTCATTTAAAAATTTCTAAAATGTGATACATTCAGTGGGGATATCTTTTACATTATCACAGTACTACAGTAATTTATTATACTTAAATATTTTAAACTGTATCGAAATATAAATCATCTGATTCTCTATGCAAAATCAATGAATATTTCATTCATGTAACTTGTATTCCAGACTCCAGAGCTAAATAATTTTGTGTGAAAAAAATGCAGCAATTCTTATGTAACTCACCCTACAATCGCTTGAGATATTTGCATTCTGCATAAGTTAAAATTAGGCTTCGTTGAAGAAATAATAAAAGTTTAGGGATCATTTAAAAGCACAACTATTGTAATTGCGTAGGCACGGATTTTAGATACACATATAATACACAGATACGCAGATAATATATATGTGTGTGTGTGTATGTATTCAAAGTATTGGAATCGTGCCGAAGATCGGAACTCGAATTTTCGAAGAATCTACACGTTTTGGGACTTCTAGAACACGAAAAATTTATTTTTAGGAAGACGTCTGTGTGTGTAAGGGTGTATCTGTGTGTCTGTGAGGATATTGCATCCTCTCTAACTGAAAAACTAATGGACCGAATTTCATAAAATTTGGTAGGTATGTTTTTTGAGGGAAACCCTGATGTTCATTAGATTTTAGTACGATTCGTAATAAAAGAATCTGCCTTCTTTGCGAAATGGTGGGCAGAAATTGTCTTTATCCACTCTAGCTAAAACCCAATAGAACAAATTTGACAAAATTTGATGTATAATATTTCATTAACTTATAAATGATTTATATACTAAATTTAACAAAATTTAGTATATAAATCATTTGTAGGTTATTCTAGTACGATTCGGGAAAAAAAAACGGACTATTTTGCGAAATGGCCCGCAAAAATCGTTAAATATAAAAATAAAAGACTACGTGTGCTCAATTATATCAATTAAATTCCTATTTTATACGTGATTTTTGACAGCAAAAAGAATAAGTCTAACCCCAATGCTCTAGGACTAGAAGTTCTTGGGATATTCTAGTTTGTTCGCGATTTCGCTACGGCACCTTTGACAATAAGTCCAGCTATCAAATGAGAACCAAATTCAAGATTAACATGCAAATTCAATGTCATTTAAAATACTTATGGCTGTTATTTTGTGCAGATAAACTCAAATTATTATTGAAAAAATAGAGAACGTGAATATGAGTCTGCAGGGAAAGACATGTGCTACCCACATCAGAATTTTTAACAATATTTCAACAATGATTTATAGAAGAGAACGGGGATTATTTGCAGGCCATTCCGAAAAAAATTGTAGGATCTATATTTAAAGAGCCACTAAATTTTTGTAGAATAAAATGCTCAGCAAATTTAAGCTGTGTACCGAATTTTATCTTTCTAGGACGTAGGAAAGTGCATTAAAATGCCATCAAATAAGTATATCATGAAGAGTTATATAAAATTAAAAAAAAAATGAAAAATTGTTATCTACCCAATTTATTTTAAAATGTGAAGGCTCTCTTATATACAAAATAATAAACCTCTTGGAAAGATATATATTATATAATATATCTCTTTTTTCTTTCTGGAGGATATCCCAAAAGTCAGAATTTAATTGAATTTGTTTTTCTCCCTATATTAAATAATTTTTATTTAAAAAACTACCTAACACAAATTTCTGAAATTTTTTTTTATATATTTTATGGGACAATGTGAATATTTCTAAAAATTTCGAAGCAATTTGTGAATTTTAAATTTGCTTAAAAGATATTTGAAAAATTAGGTCCTATAGGGTTCAATGTATTTCATTTTTTCAACCCGGGTTCAATAAAAAACTTATTGGATGATATTATTTATTTATATAGGTCCCATAGGTCCCACAGACCGTCTGAAAAACATACTGAAATTTCATTTTGAAGTCATTTTTACGGCAGTTATCGTTCTAACTGACAGACAGACAGACAGACAGAACGAACAAAGTCATAAACACTTTTCAACTATGTTGCAAAGTGCTAAAAATCGAAACCACTTAAAAAATTCCTCGGACTAAGATTGGGCTACCTGTTTGTTCCAGGATTTTCAATCCATATAATAAACATTGAACTGATTGAGTTAGGAGGTGCCCTGTCAAAGTTCTCGAGCACTTAAAGCTAGAATCTTAGTTTTGGTTTCATTCATTTCCGTCTCACATTGAAAATTATCTATGCTTCAAAAAATTGTATATATATATACATATATATATAATAAATAGAACAAGAAAAATGAAGAATGACATTGTATCAAAATTTCGCCGGGGGCATTGTGACCTCCACTTCCCGGTTTAGCCAGCTTTATGTCATGACGACGCTTTACACATGACGACACGGTTATGTCGTAAAATTTACATAAAATGTCACTGAGAAAACATAGAGGGTAATCCATTTCGATTGCTTCCTTAAGATAGCCCAGATCCCTTATATAACGATTTTCAGCACTGCTATTTAAATAAATTACATGATTAATTGGAATTCTTGTCTGCATTGAAATGTTTTCAGGAACATTATTATAAATTTTTTAACAAGTAGCAAACGTTTAAATAGCAGTGCTGAAAATCGTTATATAAGTGATCTAGGCTATCTTGAGGAAGCAATCGAAATGGGTTACCCTCCACGTTTTCTCAGTGACATTTCATGTAAATTTTACGACATAACCGTAACTGAGTGTTACGACTTGTATTTGAATGGGAAAGCACTTTCAGTCTGTGATGGAAATGAACAGCAGCTGTATTGCGGAGGTCAGGGTTAACTGTCTGAAAGACGTCATTTTGTACAAAGTAAGAGTCTTTTGCTTTTCGGTGAGATGAATGCGTGGCTTGTTTTTCTTGGTATTGGTATTGGATGTAGGTTATTTTATAGTATTTAGTGTTTCTGTTTGGATGTGGTAATGCTCGTTGTTTTTGTATAGGTGTAGGGACTGTATAGGTTTTTCATATCTTTTCTTTTTTACATTTATAGTTTAAGTATATGTACTTGGTTGACGACATTGAATCCGCTTCCGGGAGTGTCGTCATGACATAAAGCTGGCTAAACCGGGAAGGGGGGTCACAATCCCCCCCGGCGAAATTTTGATACAATGTCATTCTTCATTTTTCTTGTTCTATTTATTATGTGGTATAGAAATGTACTTGTTTGAGCAGCTTAGCGCCTTTGGGTATATTTTCAGTAAATTGTTTTAGATGAGATAAATGTTATATTGATAAGTATATATATATATATATATATATATATATATATATATATATATATATATATATATATATATATATATATATATTTATATATATATATATGTATATATATATATATATATATATATATATATATATATATATATATATATATAAATTCAAGAAAATACATTCTGTGCTTTTCTGGAAGTTTCTATCTTCTTTTATCTCCAAATCCATTACAAACCCTATACATCGGCTATTCAATATTACAGAAAATTGTGCACTTGTGTCTTCTTACTTTTTCGGTATTGATTTCTTCTTCACAATATTGCAGAATGTAAGTTTTGAGAAGTTCGGTGTTCAATTGTTTTACTTGGATGGTTTTCCAGAAAATACTCCCAGTTTTATTAGCAGTGGACTACTTACGTTTCTATGTCGCTAAGAAATGCTTATGTTTACCGTTCGTAGTTTCCCAATTCTTTAACTTCTGGGAAAAAGTAATTATGCTCAACTTCTGCTTTCGGTGATTAATGTTATGCAGGTAAGGTTCCTAGACTTCACCATTTTCAGTATTTTCTCACTTTAATTAAAATTTAAAAAAGGCATTTGAGAATTAACGAGTTTGCTAAGGATTTTTCTTCTTAAAATGGTATAAATTAGTCGTGTCCATTGAAACTGGGTGTGATGTTTTACTCAAGTGAAATATCTCCTTTTTACATTTACAATATTCTTTTGTAAAAATTTCAATATTTCTGTATAAAAATTAGGAAATATCAGTTGTTTTCTTTTAAAAAACACAAATGAATTTAAGCCAAAAATGTATTTAATAAAAGTGGCAAAAACAATGTTCCAGGCATAGAGAATATTTCGCGAGTTGTAAGTTCCCCCTGTGACCAAACACTTCGTTTTTCGTCCGTTGGATTCACCCCAACCCATTCTTCCCAACCAACACATGTTCTCAAGCATAATGCCCTCGCCCCTTGAGACGCTCCGTTAACCAACATTTTTCCTTATTTGTTCTTGTTGTTTATTTGGACTATTCCTTTCTTAGGACTTGGTATGACTTCTGTCATTGCCTCCCTCTGCTCCAAGCAAAATTTAAATGTAAACTCAATCCCTTATGAAACTTCTATTTCCAATTATCATCTCTTTCATTAGAAGTTTGAAGGGGAAGCATTCTCTACTGGATACTTTTTAAACCCCTGTCCTAGAGTCATAGAGTCATTTGGATCCATAGGGGCAAGGAAAAGTTCTTTGTAAAACATTTTCTTCAAGTTTTGTTACTGATTGAATCTATTAACATCGTTCCACCTAATTCATTTCACTATCGATATAGTAGTAGTTTTCTAATTCGACGCAAAATATTTCGCATAATAATTTATTTAAAGGAAAATTGATTATATGTCCATTTCATTTTGATTCGAATTTTGCAGTTGAGTCTGAATGAGTCATATTGTTTGGACTGAAAATTTACCTTATGTGTCGTTATTTCGTTGCGAATGAAATAAAGGCATCATGTAGAGAAAGTCATGTTCTTCCCACATCATATTTTGAACAAACTTAAAAACATATTTAAATCTAGATATTGAGCCTTTGATCACTTATATACCCTACTGCTATTATACACACAGTATTCAGCGTTGTAAATTTAATAAATTTTCCATGACATTTTGGTAAACGCCAAATATAATAAAATATAGACTTAAAACAAAGACAATGCAAATCAAGTAAAAATATCAAATCCAAGTCTTCATTTATTATGTGGCTTTTTACAATCAAAGTTTAGAATACCAAAGCCATGGTTGTAACAACTGTAAATACATGTTCCACGATTGTAATCGAAAATTTGCAATGACCTATGATAATGAATATGTAAATCAACAAACCGTATTACCTTAGCGTGTAGAAAGCTTTCCAATATATGTATTAACTAACAAGGCGTATAGATTTCCGTGCATAAGTGCATAAAATAAATAATATAATCCAATATTAAACTACAGAGTAAGTAGCGACCACCTTGCAGAACACGAAAACATATTTTCAAAATGTTTACGCTGACAACTCAGCAGTTTGTAAGAGTAGCAAGCAATCGCTCACATTTGATTCTGCTCCGTTTATCATGCGAGTTTAAATGCATGAATGAATTCTGACTTATGCTGAACTTGTATTTTGAAATTTATATACCAAAGTGGAACAAATAGAACGTTCATGAAACTTCAATCTGTTTACTGTACGAAAAGGGTACAAAATACTATATAAATGCAGTTAAATGTATTTTCATATTCACAGAATATTCCTATAAGGATTTTTCGAACATTTGGATTGCGTTTCAATTGTAGATAACAGAATCAATGAATTGGTGTCGTCCTTATTACTCTATTGCAGGTAATTGTTATTCATTGCAAACATCTGCTATTCCATGTTGATAATCATGTGATCATGATCAATCATGTGATCATGACAATCATCAGCATGGTTTGCATGAATGAATTCTGACTTATGTTTTGCCCGTATGTTCTGATTTGTATTTTGTATTTATAAATCAAAGTAGAACATTAATGAAATTTCATCTGTTTCCTATTATTGCTGATTGCTCTTTGTTTGTTATTTGAACACCAATAGTTTCCTCTTTTTTACTGTCCTTACTCATTGATTTCCCTCATTGCTTGAAAACTTATTGTTACAGTAGTCTTCACTATACTTGCTCATTGATTGATCATGCGAGCGATCAAGAAATCTGTCCTTGCTGATGATCATGCTGTTCTCTCCATGCTAACGATCATGCGGTCGATAATGCATTTAGTCCCGTAGTACTATCCATGTTGACGATCATGCAGTCGGCAGCATGTGATAGCAGATATCAGAAACGTAGATGTGTTATTTATATTCATTAAATAATACATATTTGATTTAGCAAAAACTGAATTATATGACATAAATACTCGTTTAAAATGGCTTCAAATTTCGTGTATTTTAACATTCTATGTCCAGTACATTGTTAACCAGGTATTCATACCACTGGCTTTTCGACAACCTGATATTCAGTGAATTTACTTTGAAATTGTATATTGACATTTTTTCGGAAGAATCGTTTGCTTCTTAATAGAAATTTTAATCGGTAATAAAGTGAAAGGGTAAATTCTAGCCGTGGCGGGAAAAACAACAAAAGTCAAAAATTGCAATTTTTTTTATAGCATATTCTGTTGAAGAAATTTATGATCTATGTTGTAGGAAAAGTACGTACGTCTGTTGGGCTTCTAAGGTATCAAGAAAAAGAAACACCATAAACAACCTACTAGATTTTGCGCCGAAGTCAGTGGGGAAAAACACAAGTTTATAAAAAGTTATTTTTCTCTAATTTTCGAACAGATATCATTCGGGAAAAACACATAAGTCAAGAAAAGCTATTATTATCCTTTGTATTTGTGCAGATTTTAACGTGCAAAAAACATGAGGGAAGAAATCTTATTTTTCCGTACAGTTTATACAACCTTGTTTCTTTGTTGAAACTATGTCACATTATTTTTTTTTATTTCGTAAAATTCCGGGGCTCGCTCGACGTTTCCTCCCCCCCTTTCGATTCCTATTTTCGGTGACTGTGAATTCATTCGCCCTGTAATTAATCATTGCTAGGCAGCTGTTTTATTCATATAGTGCTGAAATAACACTTTATTTTAGAGTTTGTTGTCTCAATTTTAGAATAGTATGTTGTTACGGGGACAACTAATGGTGAAATTAGCCATTCTCAGAAATAAAAATATTTCAGGTGTGTTGTATTTTATTCAATATATCTCTTAAGATTTAGCCAGAATAGAAACTAGAGTTTTGAGAACAAGGCTCTTAATGCAATTTATATGCATAAGAATAAAAATGTTTCTGTGCTGTCAGCGCTGTAGTCAAAAATGACTCTGTGCAAAAGAATAGGGGGCGGCAGAAATTTTTTTTAATAGGAAAACGTTTTGAATTATGCTAGATAACACAAAATACCCTGCTCCCGCGCTGTGGCCACGATGTTGGTCTCAATAGCTTATAAAGTATAGATAGCGGGAAAATTGTACTGATTGTGCTCGTTTTGATTCTGCAAATTTTACATGTTCTCACCTTCGAGGAGTAATCTAAGTAATCTAAGTGATCTCTTTGGTTCTCACTGGGAATGTGTTAAACAAAATCCCTAAACATTGAAATATATTGCAGTTTATTTCGGTGGCCTGCCAGCATGTATGCTGGTGTTAAAGCAGCTGTTCTCAGCTACCTCTGAATCCGCTAATGCAATTAAAACGAGATTTTGTGGTAGTTTGATTAGTCTGCTTGGAAAAAGGAGCAAATTGTTTATTATTTTAATTATATACAATAATGTATAAGAAAAGTATTGTGACGGGGTCGAAAATTCGAATTCGAGTTTTCAACGGGAGAACACGTTTCAAGCATCCCTGATCACGAATAATACATTTTTGAGGTGATGCCTGTGTGTGTGTGTGTGTGTGTGTCAGTGAATCTGTGGGGATGATATCTCACGAACGAATGGAGCGATTCGAATGAAATTTCGTACACAAATTACAATTCATGAATACGGGAAGTCTATTGATTTTAAACACAATCGAATGCTGAAAATCCCCTAAATTTTTAAGTGAAATTTTGAAAAAATCGTTAAAATATCAAAATTTTTAATAACGTTATGCAAATTGACATTTCTTATGCAATTTTTCCTCAGAAAACGATTGGCATAAACTTTAGAACGCTTGCATGAACCGTTCTCGAGATATGAAATATTTTTCAAATAAATTGATTAATAAAATCCTATAAATGAAAGAAATATAACTGACTCTGAAAGATTGAGCTCCGATTTCAAATTGAGAGGATTACGATCACGCAGGATACTAATCTGGGTAAAAATGGTAGTTGCAGGAGGCTTACCTGAGGTAAAAACAGCAAGAGGTGATCAGGCAAATTATCAGTTGCTCGCCAATCTTACATTAGAGGTTGGAGAATGCAAAATCCACTTCGACTATGAGAGCTAGCAATTTTGTCCCAGTAGCTCAACGGTAGAGCGTCGGCTGACTAGTTCGGAGATTCAGGGTTCGATTCCCCGTTGGGGGGAACAAGGATCTCAGTATATGCGGTGCAGTAGAATAAAAGTCGTAATTAGTAGAGTATAACTTACTACACCAACAGGTAAAACTAAAATTTTGAACTGGATAAATTTAAGGACCAGCTATAGGAGCAACTCTTTTAATAATACATTTGAGAAGTAAGAAAGGTTAAAAAAAGAAATTCGTACATTTTATGTATTTTAATTAAATAATAAATTTTTAAATACAAAATGAACTCAAAGTCCCCTCAAACATTACAGCCAATGCATATACGTTTAGGTCTCATATACTAACTCTAGCTGAACTCCGATGATGTCACAACAAACTCTCCGGGATTAAGAGAGAGTTACACGGGCTGAGCGACAGAGCAACCGTCACCAGATGTGTATTGTAAACAGTACAACGTAGGTGTTCACAGGTAAAAATATTAAAAGGAAATTCAGGCGGATACTTGAATAATCCATGTGGGCTAAGATGTCAGTCTGGAAATTCTTCATTTTACCACTTTTTTACTTTCCCTGCAATACATGGTAATGTATGGGGAAATTATTGGAATCATGCCGAAAATCACAACTCGAGTTTTCGACGGATCTACACGTTTCGAGACCTCTAGAATACGAAAACACTATTTTTAGCGTGACGTCTGTGTGTGTGTCTGTGTGTGTGTCTGTCTGCGTGTCTGTCTATGTGTCTGTGTGTCTGTCTATGTGTCTGTGTGTCTGTGTGTCTGTGCAGATATTGTATACACTCTAACTAAAAAAGTAATTGACCGAATTTCATAAAATTTTGTAGGTAAGTCACTTGTGGGCGAATCTGGTGCTGATTAGTTTTGGGTACGATTCGGGATAAAAAAATCCGCCATTTTTTTGCGAAATGGCCCGCAAAAGATTGTATCCACTCTAGCTCAAAATCTAATGGACCGAATTTCACAAAATTTGGTATATAAGTCGGTTGTGTATAACCCTGGTGCTGATTAGATTTTGGTATGATTCGGAAAAAATGGCCTGCCTTTTTTTTCAAAATGGCTCTCAAAAATCGACAAAATCTAAAATAAAAAACTATGTATGCTGAAATATATCCATTAAATGCCTGTTTTATACGTAATTTTCAACGAAGAAAATAATAAGACCAACTGCATTACACTAGGACTGGCCGTTCTCGAATTATTTTTGTTTTTTTTTGTCTTTTCTCTACGGCACCTTTGAAAATGAGTCCAGTTACCAAATGATAACGAAAATTGAATTAATAGTGAATTAAATTTAATTAAAATAAAAGAATGTGTTTATAAGTCTGTAGGGAAAGTCATGTGCTGCCCACATCAGATTTTTACTTCCCCTGCAGTACAGGGTAAAGTATAGGGAAAGTATTGGAATCATGCCGAAAATCGCATCTCGAGTTTTCGACGGATCTACACGTTTCGAGACCTCTAGAATACGAAAAAACTATTTTTAGCGTGACGTCTGTGTGTGTGTCTGTCTGTCCGTCTGTGCAAATATTGTATCCACTCTAACTAAACTAATTGACCGAATTTCATAAAATTTAGTAGGTATATCACTTGTGGGCAAATTTGGTGCTGATTAGTTTAGGGTATGATTCGGGATAAAAGAATCCGCCTTTTTTTGCGAAATGTCCCGCAAAGGCTTGTATCCACTCTAGTTAAAAATCTAATGGACCGAATTTCACAAAATTTGGTATATAAGTCGCTTGTGGGCCACTCTGGTGCTGATTCGATTTTGGTATGATTCGAAAAAAGGAACCGGCCTTGTTTTGCAAAATGGCCCTCAAAAATCGCCAAAATTTAAAATAAAGAACTACGAATGCTCAAATATATCCATTAAATGCTCATTTAATGCGTAATTTTTAACGAAGAAAATAATAAGACCAACCCCATTACACTAGGACTAGTCGTTCTCGAGAAATTTTTTTTTTCGTTTTTTCTCTACGCCACCTCTGAAAATGACTCCAGCTAACAATTGAGAACGAAAATTGATATAATAGTGAATTAAATTTAATTAAAATAAAGATAATGTGTATATACGTCTGCAGGGAAAGTCATGTGCTGCCCACATCAGATTTTTACTGCTGAATTCATCTATCAGTCATCATCATGAATTCATCTATCCGTATCAGTAGAATTAAGGATAAAATGAACGCCAATCAAGTAATGGGAATCAAGGAATGCTGTCCTCAGTAAAATCAACCAATATGTTGAAAAGAATGTCATGCAACAAATTGATGAATCACTAACACTGGTGTCGAATCTCATGTGAAAAGTATGACTTTCTGTATTTCCATTATCAATTATTTTGTTGATTGATGGGTCTATCTTGGTGAAAACAGCAATTGTTTATCCAATAGATATGTTTAAATATGAAGCGATTGAAGTTTTCCTTATTTAACAGCAACCAATTTCAGAAATCAGGATGATGTTAATGATTTGAATTTTTTAGGTTATGATGTATGCGATTTTATATGAAGTAATTTCCACACTATAGCAGATAACATTTCTTAGTTCTCAGTCTACAGTTTTAAAATCATGACAGTAACTTCTAAAGTAGTCAAGAATATATCGGCATCGTAAATACTCAGATGTTTGAAATCATTGATCTAGCCGATAAATGAAAGTTCTAAAAAAGGGCCGACAATTTGAATCACTGGTACTTCCTTGCAGTTTTGGTGGAATTAAGATTAATTTGAGTATAAATCATCAGTATTCTACACAGCTTTATGTCACAATACTGCTATAACATTTCGGTCTAGTTGAGAATTTTTGCGAAAAGTGACGGAAAAACAAGATTGAATATTCATAAAGGATCACGACAATTTTGACGACGTACTCATTTGAGTCAAAATTGTTATGTGAAAACGATGTCTCAATTTTCAAGTTTGCACATGTATTCATTTTTATATGGGCTCCTTATTAATCTGATGTTCACAAAATTTTCCTTATATCTACAAAATCTTTAAGCAATGAAGTTGTGAAAATTTTGAAACCATCTAAAAAGGCCCATGTAAAAAGTCAGAAGTTGAGTTTTAGCAGCCATGGCAACTAAACAGTTTAGACTGCAGACATAAAATACAGACTTTCCTTTGGTAAAAAAAAATGTAATTTCAAGTTTGTGTGTTTTGGGGATCATAGAAAATATTTAAGTAAATAAGTACCTGTACCACTCTTTTAAAATGCCATGCATATCAAAATAAAAGGGATATTTGATATTTCCCAAAACATCTTAATATTTTTATTCGTTGGAAATTTAACGCCCACAACGAAACATGTAGTTTTAATTTCAGTTTTAAATATATTTATTAGTACATCGTAAAAAATATTTTAAGTACTAATTGTAATTTTTTTTTTGAGCACAGTTTTAAAAATTGCTGAAACTCTGTTAAGAAAAATTTCCCCAAGCTCTTAACTTTTTTACGTAATTATATTAGTTGAATATAATCTTTTAAACTGGTTTTGATGGAATATTTCATAATGATAAAATGGAATTAAAACAATATGTTTTGTGCAAAAGTGAAATTAATTATAATTAAAATATGTTGAGTAATCCTTATCTAAAATTATTCCAGAATCTGAAATTTTAAAAACACAAGTTTGTAATCAAAACTCAATGATTACTAGCAATGTGAATTTCCATGCCATAAATCTACCACGTAAATTTTAATTAAGACAGCGTCTGCACGCAGACGATGCAAGGACGGAATTTAATACAGTGTTTGCGTTGTTGAACTTGAAGTTGAAATGTAATCAAAACTCTCTCTCTCTCTCTCTCTCTCTCCCTCTCTCTCTCTCTCTCTCTCTCTCTCTCTGATCAAGTTATTATGTGTCAAGTCAATGTCTGTAAATAAGCTAATAATTACTAATTTGAATAATTACTAATTTGAAACACGATAGTCTTATTTATCATTCCTCAAACAACAGTAAAAATCTGATGTGGGCAGCACATGACTTTCCCTGCAGACTTATATACACATTGTCTTTATTTTAATTAAATTTAATTCACTTATATTTCAATTTTCGTTCTCATTTGGTAACTGGACTAATTTTCAAAGGTGACATAGAGAAAAAACAAAAAAGCAAAAATATCTCGAGAACGGCTAGTCCTAGTGTAATGGGGTTGGTCTTATTCTCTTATTCGTTAAAAATTACGTATAAAACAAGCATTTAATGGATATACTTCGGCATACGTACATTTTTATTTTAGATTTTGTCGTTTCTGCGGGCCATTTTGCAAAAAAATGGCAGGTTATTTTTTCCGAATCATACCAAAATCTAATCAGCACCAGGGAAACCCACAAGCGACTTATCTATCAAATTTTGTGAAATTCAGTCCATTAGATTTTCAGCTACAGTGGATACAGGCTTTTGCGGGCCATTCCGCAAAAAAGGCGGGTTCTTTTATTCCGAATCGTACCCAAAACTAATCAGCACCATATTCGCCCACAAGTGACTTACCTACCAACTTTTATGAAATTCGGTCAATTAGTTTTAAGTTAGAGTGGATGCAAAATCTGCACAGACAGTCACACAGACAGACACACAGACACACAAACAGACACACACACAGACGTCACGCTAAAAATAGTTTTTTCGTATTCTAGATGTCTCGAAACGTGTAGATCCGTCGAAAACTCGAGTTACGATTTTCGGCGTGATTCCAATACTTTCCCTATACATTACCATGTATTGCAGGGAAAGTAAAAATCTGATGTGGGCAGCACATTACTTTCCCTGCAGACTTATATTCACGTTCTATTTACTTAAATTAAATTTAATACATATTTAATTCAATTTTCGTTCTCATTTGAAAACTGGACTTATTTTCAAAAATGGTGTAGGAAAAATACGAAAAACTAAAATATCTCGAGAACGGCTAGCCCTAGTGTAATGGGGTTGGTCTTATTCTTTTCTTCGCTAAAAATTACGTATTAAACAAGCATTTAATGGCCATATTTGAGCATACGTAGTTCTTAAGTTTAGATTTTGATGATCTTTGCGGGCCATTTTGCAAAAAAAGGCAGGTTATTTTTTTTCGAATTATACCAAAATCTAATCAGCACCAGGGTGGCCTACAAGCGAATTATCTTCCAAATTTTGTGAAATTCGGTCCATTAGTTTTTCAGTTAGAGTGGACACAAGCTTTTGCGGGCCATTTCGCAAAAAAAGGCGGTTTCTTTTAACCCGAGTCATACCCAAAACTAATCAGCACCAGATTCGTGCACAAGTGACTTACCTACGAAATTTTATGAAATTCGGTCAATTAGTTTTTTAGTTAAAGTGGATACAAAATCTGCACAGACAGACAGACAGACACACAGACAGACACACAGACAGACACACAGAGAGACACACAGACAGAAAGACACACAGACACACAGACACACAGACACACAGACACACACACAGACGTCACGCTAAAAATAGTTTTTTCGTATTCTAGAGGTCTCGAAACGTGTAGATCCGTCGAAAGCTCAAGTTGCGATTTTCGACATGATTCCAATACTTTCCCTATACATTACCATGTATTGCAGGGAAAGTAAAAAATAAGCACATACTGATTTTGTCTAAATTTGAAGGAAAACAATTCATAAAAACTTTAAAATAAATAAATATATATTATACTGTTTGATATTTTTATCCGTATAATACACCTAAAGTACACACATCCGTATAATACACATAAATTATACACATAATCTGTACAATACCTATAAAGTTTAAGGAAATGTTTTTACTGAAAACTTCGAACCTAAAAGGTTTAGCAGGTGAAACATATTTTAAAATCTTAATATTCCTTTAATTTCGGGCAAATATCTACCAATATGATAGTATGCTAACTAACAGCAAGTGAGTATGCTAACTAACAGCAAGCCCATACAGCACACTCCTGTTATGTGCAGATCATCACATAGAAAATCACCAGGTGATCTAGATGAATGTAGTTTAGCATGAAACGGCTTGCAAAGCATTAATATGCAAACATATTTTTAGGACTAAATTCATTTTTTAGAATTGCAACACTAGATAAGTCACTATATTGCTATCTATTTCTGAAGTGTTTTAAATAATTTGCATGCTTTCTTTTTGGGTTAATATTTTTGCCCCATATTTTGGACTACAAATTCAAAAGGATGAAAATAAAATAAATAGAAAACGATATTCGATATAACATATTTAGAAGTAAGTTCTAAAGATTGAAGGTATTTAGGAGTTCGTAAACGACGTTTTTTTTTGCCCAGCACGACCTACCTTTTGAAAGTGCAAAGAACATTCATCACTTAAAAACCCGTAATATATTTTTTATAACTTCCTCGTTGCTGAAGTTTAAAATTTGGGTTTCTCTTGTAGAAATACTATCAGCCGCATTTCCGATATTCCTTTATGATTTCTTTTACGAATATAGCAAGCATTTTATTATTATCAACCGTAAGAAATGCGTAGCGCAGCTTCATAAAAATATTAAAATGGATCTGAACAAATGGGAGAAATACAGTGAAAATTATAATTATGATTCTAGTTCTATATATAATAGCTTCACTTCGTTTGAATTGGAAAGTTATAGGTTTGCGTTATATAAAAGCGTACTCAAATACCTGTATAACTTTCTCTTTTTAAAGCAGCAATAAGCGATAAAAAATCTGATGTGGGCAACACAAGACTTTCCTTGTATAATTAAATGAATTTACTATTTTTACAAAAAAAAAAATAGGTTTTTCTTAGAATACCTATTCATATTCTTTCCAAGACATTGAATTTTCGTTAATGAGTCGTCATTGTCACTGATTTAGTGTCATTTTTATCCATTTGGCGAGATTTCTGTTAATTTGGCAACATTTCAAAAGTCTCCAAGTTGGCGACATTCCGCCAAATTCGGCGCCAAAATTTCGCTAAGCGTTATGGACGGAGACATAAGTTATTCTTATAGCAGATATGTAACTATTGGCGTTCAAATACAAAAGTATTACTCAAAGTATCTCTTCTCATGAATGGAACGAGCTACATTCACGAAAATGATGTCACCCAATTTATTGCACGATATTACATATTAAAAGTCAACATGTTTCTCAACAGTTAATATATAATTTTTTAATTTATGGGATTTTTTGTT
Organism: Amaurobius ferox; assembly: GCA_951213105.1. Classification (NCBI taxonomy): domain Eukaryota; kingdom Metazoa; phylum Arthropoda; class Arachnida; order Araneae; family Amaurobiidae; genus Amaurobius; species Amaurobius ferox. The sequence continues at coordinate 92,089,502 of OX578134.1, forward strand.
ACAGTTATTTTTAAAATTTGCAATATCTCGAGAACAGTTCATGCTAGTGTTCTAATGTTTATGTTACTCGTTTTCAAAGGAAAAATTACATTAGAAATGTCTATTTGCGTAACTTTATTAAAGATTTTGATTTTTTGATGATTTTTTCAAAATTTCACTCGACAATTTAGGGGGGTTCTGAACATTCGATTACGTTTAAAAACAATAGGCTTCCAGTATTTACTGATTGTGATGTTTTGTACCAAATTTCGTTCGAACCGGTCCATTCGTTCGTCAGTTATCTTCTGCACAGTCTCACTGACACACACACACACACACACACACACACACATACACACACACACAGACACACACACACACACACACACACACACACACACACACACACACACACACACACGCACACACACACACACACACAGAGACAGACATCACTTCAAAAATGTTTGATTCGTGATCAGGGTTGCTTGAAACGTGCTCTCCCGTCGAAAATTCGAATTCGAGTTTTTCCGCGAGCACGTCTCGTCGTTTTTGAGAGCACGTCCCGTCGAAAACTCGAATTCGAATTTCCGACCCCGTCACAATACTTTCCTTATACATTATGCATATAAGGAAGGTAATAAATACGTACATATACTCACTTTTAAAATCCGCAAAGCCACTAACCAAGCTCAAATGATAAGGAATTAGTTACGGAGGATTGTTCAACTCTTTGTAAAAGGGGAAAATCGTATTTTGAAGACACTAATTTATTCACAATACACTATCTCCTTGTACTCTTATAATCGCTCACATTATTGAAACGTGTCCAGGACTGCACTTCATGCTTCAATTCCCGGTATTTTTGAAGTTCACAAAAAATCACAAAAAATTCAGAACACGATCATTATCAACACAACCAACCAATTTGAATGTGCCCTTACAATCTATATAAATAAAAATGAAAATATGTCTGTCTGTTTGTCCCCACAGTGTGTCCCCACAGTGTTTGTCATCACAGGAGAACGGCTGAACTGAATTTGATGAAATTTTGTGAGTAGCCTGGAAATAGTCCCACTTAAAATTTAGTCCACGTATGGAGTTTCTACTTTCAGTGGTTCTCGAGATATTAGTAAAAAACGATATTTTAGTTTGTCTCGTCATCACGGGAGAACGGCTGAATCGAATTTGATGAAATTTCGTGGATAGCCTTTAAACAGCCCCCCATAAATTTAGCCCAAGTTTCGAGTATCCAAGACCAGGAGTTGTCGAGATATTAATGAAAAACGAAACTTTTTCCTAGGAGTTCTACGCTCTAACTCTGGTTTATCCAAACAAAAATCTTGAAACTCGTTTGAAAGTGAATTAAAACTGTACCTGAGTTTGGGAGGCGATTTTTTGCACTAATTAGTCACTTTCTGAAAACATGAATTGTTTGAAACATGATTTAAATGGGAAATCTATCCCCTTGGTTTATATTTCACAACCTTTTACTGAACAATGAAAAGTACAAAGAAATCAAAATGGCTATTAAATTCGCATTTTATGAGGAAGATTCTATCTTATATCATGTTGCTCGGCAATGGAATGAAATTAAATGTGTTGTTAATATTTATTATAATATTTTCTAATTGAATAATAAATAAATAGATGTAAAAATATATTTTTTAAATGAACAGTTTGATTGTTCTTTTAATTAAATAAATTGAGGACTGCGTACATCATTTTCATTTATTTTAGCAAAATTTGCAGCTCATATATTGTGTTTAGCTAATAAACTCATATATTGTGTTTACCCAATAAATTAATTTAGCCGATTGTTGAAGCAGAGAAAGAGTAGAACGAGTGTATCTTATAATACAATTTTAGTGTTTTCATTTAGTATATACAAACGGGATCAGAATATTTTATTCTTCAGATCTGCAAATTCAGAGCTACGAATTTTGCGGAATATCGCTAAATAACTTGGTAACTTCTCTTAAACTTTGCCAAATTAGTGGGAATGTTTCCAAATGTATAAAATTGAGGCAAATCAATGATTTATTTTTAGAATAGAGTACTGAAACAATGTTTCGGTAGCATTTGTCGGTCAATCCATCCATCCTACTTAGTAACACATTTAACGAATTTTTTTAATATCACGAAATTAATAAAAGTATTTGTGAGTCCATAAAAATATCATTGAATTGATAAAATCGCGCTTAATAAATGAAAAAAAAATGTGTTTTGTTAGGGGATAGTATTGTGATGATGTTTCGTCAATTTGTTGCAAAATGGGACTATCAGTTCTACAATCCCACTTGGCGATAAATTTGGCGATTTTTTAAGTTATCGCTAAATTGACTAAAATGTCGTTAAACCTTCCATGGAGATCGCATTATTCAGACGATATGATTTCCATCAATTTATTTGAAGCAAATGATATCATGTCGCTTAGCAACGGATCCAATGTGTTATGCGGCATACGATTTTATATTAAATCTTTTCCAATTTGAATAATAAATATATGTATATAAAATGAATGTCATTGACATTGCATTTTTGAATGGATAATATCAATTGCGGTCTTCAGGTTTAAACATTATTATAATTAATATTTTTGGGGACTGTTGATTCAGGGATTATTGATATTTTCAAGTTATTATGCCTTTGTTTTATTATGACAAAAATTGTTGAAACTCATATATAGTACGTTGTACAAGTAATCTTCTACAAATGAATTATATCTTCTAATCTACGAGAATATAAGTAGTACAGGTATATTTTGATATATATTGGCATATATTGGAATCAGTTACGCCTTCTGGTAAAAAGATTACGGGTATTATTGATATTTCTAATTTATTACGTCATCTTTTTTATTTTGGCAATATTTTTGAGACTCATATTGCAATACGGGTAATCTTCTACTAACACACTGGCATATTTTCTAATCTGCGATAATATAAGTAGTACGGGGTTGCATATATTGATTCAATTCCTTTTTTTTTTGTAAATTTGCTTACAAAAGGGGCCAGGATGTTTTATTCTTCAGATCTGCCCGTGAATATAATTTTGCAAAGTGAGAACAGATATTCTTAAACTTCTCTTTAGGAGCAATAAATTTAAAATTTTAACAGAATTTGCACATGATTGCGAATTATAAGTTTCTATATATTATATATTCTGTACGAAGAACGGATATGCTGCTAGTTAAGATATACGATTCGATTTTTTACCCCATCACAATACCTTCTCTACGCATAGAAATGTATATTGTATCAAACGTAAACGTGTATAAAATTGTATGGTGCATGTCAAGTATTTTAGTTATGATGCATTAAATTAAAAAATCACAAAACACTATTTATTACGAAAGTAAGTCAAATAAGTTCGTTTTTAGTTGGAAGAAATAAACTATAAATTAACTGCATTTAAATATATGTATCAATTTTTAAAAACGAATATATTTATTAGAATGTTTGTACAGTCTTATAAGACTGCCTATTGTTTACATATTTATTAAGCTACAATAGAAATGCAAATCGAATTACATCCTAAACATATCTGGGTTAATGATCCATTGGATAATAATACATGTTTTGCTCAGTAAACATGAATTTTTGTATTTTGAATGGCAAAATTTGCATATATTATTTTTTAGATAGATATTGATATGACAAATGATTCAATTATTTAAAGCAGAAATACTTTTGAAATATGCAACCATTTACACGGTTATTGTTTACATGTCTCTAAAAGAAAAATGGCAATGCAGATAACATTAAGACTTGTGATTAAATTAGATAGACTTAATTTAACTATCAGTAGGGAGCTGAAGTAATAAATAAATTATATGCAGCAATAAATAAATTACATTCACATTTCAATAATTAGTCGAATAATGCTTTTATATGCATCCCTACAAATTCTACTAATGTTTGGAATATCTATATATATATATAATTGAAAATCTGTCTATCTGTCTGTCTGTCTGTCTGTTTGTCCCATCATCACGGGAGAACGACTGAACCGAATTTGATGAAATTTCGTGGATAGCCTGGAAATAGCCCCACTTTAAATTTAGTCCATGGTTTGAGTTTCTACGACCAGTGGTTCTGGAGATATTAGTAACAAACGAAACTTTCGTTTGTCTCATCATCACGAGAAAACGGCTGAACCGAATTGAATGAAATTTTATAGGTAGCCTTAAAATAGACCCCTTAAATTTTGTCCAAGTTTCGGATTTTTAAGACCAGGGGTTGTTGAGATATTAATGAAAAACAGAACTTTTTCCTAAGAGTTCTACTCTCCAACTCCGTGGCTTATCCAAACGGAAAGGATGAAAATCGTTTGTTTAAAACGTCAAAAAGAAATAAAACTTTATTTCTGAGTTTGGTGGAGATTTTTTGCGCTAATTAGTCGCTATCTGAAAGCATGAATTGTTTGAAACATGAATTTAAATGGAAAAATCTACCTCCATGGCTTATATCTTTCAAAAGCTTTTACTCAACGATGAAAAGTATAAAGAAATCAAAATGGTTATTTAATTTCGCAGTTTATGAGGAAGATTCTATCTTATATCATGTTGCTCGGCAACGCAATAAAATTAAACGTGTTTGTTAATTATTATTATTTTTTTTTCGAGTTGAATAGTAAATAAATGGATATAAAAATACATTTTAGAAAAAAATGGTTTGATTTTTCTTTTAATTGTATTAATTGCGAACTGTATACATCACTTTCATTTATTTTGGCAAAGAGGTTTCAAGCTTATATATTGCGTTAAGTTAATAAACTCATATATTCTGTCTACCCAATAAATTCATTTATCCGATTGTTGAAACAGAGAAAGTGTAGAACGGGTATATCTTCTAATAATATTTTAGTAATTTCATTTTTTATATACAAACTGGAACAAGATATTTTATTCAGATTTGCAAAATTAGAGCTACGAATTTGGCTGGATATCGCTAACTTGGCAAATTTCTTAAACGTTGCCTAATTGATTGGAATGTCTCCAAATTGATAAAAACGATGTAAATCAATGAACTTTATTTTGTTTTGCTAGAAAAAAGTACTGAACTGCTGTTTCGTTAGCATTTGTCTATCAGTCCAACCGTCTTACTTAGTAACACATTTAGCGAATTTTTAAAATATCACTAAATTGATAAAAATGTTTGTAAATCCATAAAAATATCTTGAAATTATAAAATTGCGCTAAATAAAAGAAATTGTGTTTTTTTAGAGGATAATATTTTGATAATGGTTCGTCAATTTATCGCCAAGTGGGACTGTCATTTCTACAGTGCCACTTAGCGATAAATTTGGCTATTTTTTAAAATGCCGGCAAACCTTCATTAGAGATCGCTTTATTCAGACGATATTTGAACTATCAATTTATTTGAAGCAAATCATAACATGTCGCTTAGCAATGGATTTAAATTCAATGTGTTTATGAGGAAGAATATTTTTATTAAATATTTTCCGATTTTAATAATGAAGATATGTATATAAAATGATTTCCATTGTCATCTTATTTGTGACTGGATAATATCAATTACGATCTTCAGATTTAAACATTATTATTATTGATGTTTTCAGGAATTATTGATTTAGAGATTATTGATATTTTCAATTTCTTATGCCATTGTTTTATTGCGGAAAACATGGTTGAAACTCATATATTGTACGTTGTACGAGGAATCTTCTACAAATGCACGGCTATATCTTCTAATTTATGAGAATATAAATAGTACAGGTATATTGGCATATATTTTGACTTTTATTGGCATATACTGGAATCAAGTACGGCCTTCTGGTATGAAGATTTCGGGGATTATTGATATTTTTAATTTATTAATCAATCTGTTTTATTTTGGCAAATATTTTTAAGACTCATATTATAATACGGGTAATATTTTACTAACACTAGGACATATCTTCTAATCTAAGACATTATAAGTAGTATGGGTATATCTTCCAATATAATTTTAGCACTTTCATTTCGGCACATATTGGAATCAATTACTGCTTTCTGGTTTAAAGATTACGGATTTATTGACATTTTCAATTTATGCGTGTAATCTACGAATGCAGGTTATATCTTCTAATATTCGCGTATATTAGTAGTACGGGTCCCATACAATTTCAACGCTCTTATTTTGCATATATTGGTTCAATTCCACATTTTTTGTAAATTTGCTTACAAATGCGGCCAGGATGTTATATTCTTCAGATTTGCCCGTGAAGATAATTTTGAATAGCGAGAACAGACATTCCTAAACTTCTTTTTAGGAACATTATATTAAATACTTTAGCAGAATATTTTGATTAAAAATGTCATTTAGTATACTATAGGAATTTGAACATGAGTGTGAATTTCAAGTTTCTTTATATTATATACTCCGTACGAAGAACGGGTATGTATGCTGCTAGTTATTTAATATTTATAGATTGTATATCGATTCCGTATTCGAGTGTATTATATGGTGAAACTTTTATATTAATATTATACTGAGCTGAATCTTTAAACCTTTGAAGTTTGTTGGTGGTGTGGCTAAATTTCTTGGTCTCCATTGGGGTTTCTAAGATATAGCATTGCTCAAATTTTCTTACGTTCCTTGCCGGTATCAACTATTCCATGCTGATGAGCATCTATCAACCTTGAATACAGTCCATGGATGTTATTATCTGTAATAGGAAACTATAGTTGGAATAAGCTAATCATAAATTCTCGTCTTTGCTACACCAGCAAAGATGCGTTGCTCTTAATCTTCGTTGTTGTCTATAACGCAGCTTAAAAATACCAAAGTTTTAAATTAAGGTAACATGTAAATTTAATCGCCCTCAAATATGCAAAAATAAGTGAAAGGTAAAAGTTTAGTTAAAATACAGCAAACACCAAACTAATAAATGTATTATATAGTTTTGGAGGCGCAAAACAATATTTTTTTTCAGAAGAAAATCATAAGTTACACAGAAGCAAAGAAAAAAGTACTACAGATGCTTTGATCAAATATATGGTTTAATTTAAGTATTAATATATAAAAATTAGGCTACAACTCCTCCCTATATATATTTCCTTCTAATCTCTCAATTTAAAGTGGTCGATAGATAACGTTATCTGCAGTGAGACTATTTTTTAAATGTATCTAGCTTAAATAGCATGAATTTTTATTCATTTCATAATCTATTACGAATTTTATCGTGTATTGATTAAATATCAATGAGAACGAGAATAATTTGGACAGACGATTTTAAAAATGCGTAGTAAAAACATTAGATTTAATTTGAAAACAAAATATGTTTATATTGTAAAAATATTCCGATAATTATTGTAACAATTCTCATTTGTGAGCGAGGTATACACTTTTATTCATTGTCAGTTGTTCCTTTCGGAAGAGCAACATATTATAATCCTTATTAAAACCATCGAATGGTGAGACATTTATCCGAAACCCACATACAGATGCGCGTCAAATATTTCCAAATCTGGGTATTATCTCTTTCTGCGCAGGAGTTATTCCAAGAACATTGTCAAAAGCTCAGAAAGTCTTAAATCTTCGCTAATGACACCTCGGCACTTTATTGTTCATTCAGACCAGAAGAAAATGTATCATTGTATTTTAAAAGGAACTTAAAATGCGGCATTAAAAATTCTATTTGCTTAAAATCTTTATTTTTTTTTATTTAACATGAAAAGAAAAATGGTTTATTTGTTTTAAAAACGTAGGAATCAGAGTGGTTTTTTTGGAAGTATAATTTGTTAAGTAAATAATTAAAGTATTAAATAATTGTTTATTTTATGTTTTAGCTAACATTTCGTAAACATATTATTTATATTTATATTTTCAATAATAAATATTCCGTATTTCAAGTGATGTAGGCAAGTACACCAATTTCATTTTCAGTAGCCCATTTTGAAGAGTGTGATAAGGCTTTCACACCTCTGTGTTAAAATTGTATATTAAAGTATTGTTTTATTTCTGTGTGATTGAAAGTGTCAATTTCGAAATGTAAATGTCTTTTCTACATGTTTTCAATTACATTGACTTTTAAGGGAAGTGAACTCTAAAATCGCAAAAGTGTTTATGTTCCAGAAAAATAGTAATAGTTTTGTATTTTCGCTTCTCAGTCGCTAGTTGGGAACTTGCAGGTTTTGCGCACGCGCGCGTTTGAAAAAGGATTTTGGAAGCAGTGTGGAAGGAGTCGTGAAAAAATGTAGACGTGTGTGTTTGATTCGCGTATGATTGCGAATTTTAAAAAAAGGTGGATTAATTTTGAAAGTGGAAGGATGTGATTAAAATATGTAACATAGTTCGACAAGTTGTGCGTAGAGTCGTTTGGCTCGGTTCAGAGATGAGTCACTCGTGTTTTAAATGAATCAGCCTGGTAGTAATGGAATAATGAGTCTTGTGAAAAGAGAAAATGGTTCTTTCACTGGTCGGCTTGAATCGCTAATAGGGCTAGAGGGAAAGCTCATTTTACAGCGATTTGTATTTGCCTGACTCCTCCTTGTGTCCTAAGGTACGAATCAACCAATCTCCGTAACCAACCAAGATGTCGAATTCCGCCAGCATGATGTTGTGTAGTCAAGTTTCCCGACCATTATGGATTTTGTTCTGCGCAAGAATCTCGATGAGTTTATGCCGAGAGTCCATCCTGATATCCTTTCCCATGGTACAGAATTGTAAATGTTATATTTAAAAGAGACGAGGTAAAGTTTTATATATATTTAGTCTTCCACCTAACGAATAGAGTGTTAATTGTCAAATCCTCGTGAGTATCAAGTCATTGATGATGTTATATGAAAATGTCGTATATGTTCAAAGTATACAAATGTGATATATAAATGTCAAGTATAATATGAGGAATATTGTGTTTATTTTATGTATCAGAAAATATGTGTATTCTCTTGGTTCCTCTTCCTCCAGGGGTGTTCTTAATGGTCACCCTACCGAGTGTAACTCTGAGTTATTGCGAGAAATGCTTGTACTCCACTGTTTTCGATCAACTGCCTTGTTATTTCATGTTTAATAAATGTGTTTGATTTCAAAACTTTGTCTTCTCTGTCGAGTATACCAAAACGTTCGCGACAGAATTGGTGCCGTTACTTTTCTCGGTGAGTGGGGAAGAGCTGAGAGAATTAAAATTTTTAAAAATTTTCTTAAGAATTGAAATTTTGAAGGTTAAAAATTACCGTTGTGCTAAAATGAGTGTTTTCTTAAGTAAACAGAGTTCCATGTTCTGTTTTCGGTATTCTCAAAAACGAGTGTTCTTGGAATTTGATATGTGCCATTTGATAAAAAAAATTGATTTGTTTGCATATTTATGTCATTTGATTTGATAAAAACTGGTTTTATTGTAAATACTGTTTAAGAACATTGCAATTGCATATTGTGTTAAACTATATTGTTATGCAAAATGGCTCCAATTACTAGAAACAAAAAAGTAAATGTCGGTAAGATGAGTAAAAATTCAAGTAAAAAATTAAATTCCTCCTTGAATTTGTCGCTTGATATTGCTACTGAGTCGGATTCTGTTAATTCTAAAAGTAAAGTTAAAAATGTTAGCCACAAAGCTAAATCTAATGAGGAAAATATATCAGATAAATCGCCGGTATGTTTGAATTCTTCTTCTGGCACTTTGCCAAATCAAAACAGTGCTTCATCGGTAAATGATAACATGTTAAAATCATTCCATATTTTCACACCTAAGTTCGCACATCATATTCCAAAATTCTCGGGAAATTCAGAGCTTTCGTTGTCACAGTTTTTGGAAAAGTTAAATTTAGTAGCCACTCATGCAAACTGGAGTGAGTGTGACAAATTAGTTTGTTTGAGATTGAATTTAGAGGGGGGAGCAAATAGATTGATTGAAGAGAATCCAAAGCACAGAAATTGTAAAAATTTGCAGGAAATTATTCACATTTTGAAAGATCATTTTGAAGTGACCGAAAATGTCACTAAAAACATAATTTCACTCGTGAACTTTACACAGAGACCAAATGAGTCGGTTAAACAGTTTTCGATGAGAATCGAAGCTGCTTCATTTAAGGTTGTTCCGGAAGATGTAGATTCCGAAAGTGAGAATAAAATCAGGCAAACACTTTTAAAAACTTCATTTATTAATGGTTTATATCCGGAACTAAAAAGATTGGTGTTGTCACAAAACCCTAGAGATTTTTATTCGGCTAGAAAACTTGCAATTCTTGAGGAATCTATTTTAAATGAAAATAATGCTATGTTCTTGACTAATCCGGTACTTACAAAAAAAGGTGTTCTCACACCAGAAAAATATGTTCTCACACCAGATCAAAGTGAAAGTATGTCAGATTTAAAAAGAAAAGTGTTAGAACAGGAAAGGGACATTGAATTTCTTAGGGGTAAAATAGAAAAATTTAAGTTTAATTCAGATAAAGTTAACGAAAAGCGTTCACCGCGTCCAAAGTGTGACAAATGTGGTAAATTAGGTCACGTTCAAGAACAGTGTTGGAAAAAGGTTTTTCAAAAAAGAGATGTGTACGGTATAAAATGTAGGAAAATTTATACCAGTCCTGGAACTAGGTATCACCAGGGTGAAAGACACAGAGGGCAAATGTCTGCAAATGAGTGGAAGTATAGAAAGCAAGGAACGCAAAATTATAAAAACAAGGAGTCATATAAATCTTTGCAAAATTCCAAAAATCATTCTTCTGGGAATCAGAGTAGATATCCCATGCACAATTATAATAATAGAAAAACTTTTGATAGGCAAACATCACATTTTGAGGAAAATAATATTTGTCATAATATTACAAATTCTTTGTCATCTTCTTCTATTATAAAAGGAAAATTAGTGAGCAGTGAAGTGTCAATATTGATTGATACGGGTAGTTCAATTAATTTAGTGTATGAGGAAGCTTTAAATACTGTACCCATTGCACATATGTTGCTAACATACAAACCAACAATTTTGCGTAGCTTTAGTTCACAAGATACTAAAGTTGAATGTTTAGCCACTATTTCGCTAAATTTGGGAAAAGAAAGATTCCCTACCGAATTTTTTGTGTTAAAATCACCAGCTCCTATTTCATATAATGTAATCCTTGGTAACAAGTTTTTACATAAACATAATGCTATTATAGATTATAATCACTTCTGTTTTAAGTTTTCAAACTCTTCCATTCCTTTTGTTGGTTATCAATGTACGAATAATTTACTTTCGATTTCAAATCATGAACCGGCAAATGAGTCGGAAAGTGCAGACTCAAACCTAAGTAGTGTCGCAAAGCGTATTGCTGTGCCTGACTCGCAGATGAGTAGTGGAAAAAATGTTCGTGTGGTAGAGGACTGTAAACCGAAAGAGTTCCATACGAATGCATGTGCCAAATGCAAAGCAGATCTGGCACCGGTAGTGAATGAGTCTCAGGTCATTCGGGAAGAGTATGTGAGCAGAAATTTTTCGGAAAATAATGTAGTGCCACATTTGGGTAGTGAAGAGGTACATATTAACGATTTGGAAAATGGAAGCAAATCTTTTAGAGATTTGGTAGTAAATGCACAGAATGTTACTTTGCATATGGGGGAAAAGCAAAATCATGTTAGAGGTGGTACTGAAGTTAACTTTGTCATTCAACACAAAAACAATCCATGTAATCAGCAATTGGTCCACGTTAATAGATTAACTCCTTTACCTCCTAGACGTAGTGAATTGATTTCTAGCACATATAATGATAACATTGATAATTCTTCAACTCAAGAAACAAGACAATTTAAAAGTAGATATTTTCTAAACCATCAAAATAGGGTTAAAACTCAAAATGTTCCTAATTCACACAAGTATGACTTGCGCCCAAGAGGCCAATTTATTCATTACAGTTACTTGTCAATTAAGGCAATATGTCAAGAGAGCAATTGGCTCAAAAGTAAAGTAAAATGTTTAGATTATGAAATTCTCACATTTTCAAAAAAAAAAAAAGACTGATATTGTTGTGAGATGGACAATTATGTTTCATAATATTATATTTTCAATTGTTTCACAAAATGTTTTGCAAAACTGTATGCTATGTTAAAATGGATCCAATATTTCTGAACTTCTGTGTAATTTGCTTTATGTGTCAGTCAGCTGAATGTTCTGTACTGCAAGTTCTGTGCCAGTGCAGCTTTCTGAATGTGAGTGCCATGTTAATCAGGTTGAAGTAGTGTTTTAAAATTCTAAATACTTAAATAATAATTTTTTTTTGCTTTGCTTTAATGATAAGCAGTAATGTTTTAAAGTAATTTTAAGATAATTAAGTACTTGATGGATTAGAGTTTTGGTAAGGATTTTTAAGGATAACTGATAATTTTTATCTCTGTTTTATTTTATGAATGTGTGAATGATTTTTTTTAATTTAAAGGTCTAGTAAATTTTAGAAATTTTTTTTGTCATTTGGTGTTTGTTGACTTATTGGTTGGGGGTACCGCCACCTCTAGGTTTGCAACTTTCTAATGGACTTGTTTCTTGCCTGGGTACCTGATCAACATTCTTGGTTTGAAAATTTGTCTCATTTTCTAAATTAGTAAATTTTTTAAATGTCCTTTAAAGTAATTTGTTGGCAAGGTTGGATAATAGTTAATAAATTGATTTCTGTGAAAAGTAAATTTATAGAATTTTAATTGTAAAATTTTTGAAGAAAGAAAACTTTTTGTTTAGTTAAACTTTTTGTGAGTTGAGTAAATTAAATTTTCATGTCTCTGTGGTACTCACCAGAAAATGTATTAGTATTTAAATTTTAAAAGGGGCAATTTCATCATTTGTGTCTTGTTAATTTGGTGTTGTCTTGTAAAGGTCTATGCTTGTATTGAGACTTATTTTTTTTTTTTGACTCACGAGTCAAACTTTAGGCCACTCTTGGATTTTGGTTATTATGCTGGTCATGATCTTGGTTGTTTTTGTTTTTTTCTTTGATGTACATGTACATCGCTCAAAATTTACACTAAATTCCTCTCAATGGAACATATGTCATTGGGAACTTAATGCAGGTATTTTCCTAGTATTGTGTGGAAAAATTCCCCGCTTTGCAGGAAATTTTTCTCCCGGGCCCCGAAGGAGTGTGATAAGGCTTTCACACCTCTGTGTTAAAATTGTATATTAAAGTATTGTTTTATTTCTGTGTGATTGAAAGTGTCAATTTCGAAATGTAAATGTCTTTTCTACATGTTTTCAATTACATTGACTTTTAAGGGAAGTGAACTCTAAAATCGCAAAAGTGTTTATGTTCCAGAAAAATAGTAATAGTTTTGTATTTTCGCTTCTCAGTCGCTAGTTGGGAACTTGCAGGTTTTGCGCACGCGCGCGTTTGAAAAAGGATTTTGGAAGCAGTGTGGAAGGAGTCGTGAAAAAATGTAGACGTGTGTGTTTGATTCGCGTATGATCGCGAATTTTAAAAAAAGGTGGATTAATTTTGAAAGTGGAAGGATGTGATTAAAATATGTAACATAGTTCGACAAGTTGTGCGTAGAGTCGTTTGGCTCGGTTCAGAGATGAGTCACTCGTGTTTTAAATGAATCAGCCTGGTAGTAATGGAATAATGAGTCTTGTGAAAAGAGAAAATGGTTCTTTCACTGGTCGGCTTGAATCGCTAATAGGGCTAGAGGGAAAGCTCATTTTACAGCGATTTGTATTTGCCTGACTCCTCCTTGTGTCCTAAGGTACGAATCAACCAATCTCCGTAACCAACCAAGATGTCGAATTCCGCCAGCATGATGTTGTGTAGTCAAGTTTCCCGACCATTATGGATTTTGTTCTGCGCAAGAATCTCGATGAGTTTATGCCGAGAGTCCATCCTGATATCCTTTCCCATGGTACAGAATTGTAAATGTTATATTTAAAAGAGACGAGGTAAAGTTTTATATATATTTAGTCTTCCACCTAACGAATAGAGTGTTAATTGTCAAATCCTCGTGAGTATCAAGTCATTGATGATGTTATATGAAAATGTCGTATATGTTCAAAGTATACAAATGTGATATATAAATGTCAAGTATAATATGAGGAATATTGTGTTTATTTTATGTATCAGAAAATATGTGTATTCTCTTGGTTCCTCTTCCTCCAGGGGTGTTCTTAATGGTCACCCTACCGAGTGTAACTCTGAGTTATTGCGAGAAATGCTTGTACTCCACTGTTTTCGATCAACTGCCTTGTTATTTCATGTTTAATAAATGTGTTTGATTTCAAAACTTTGTCTTCTCTGTCGAGTATACCAAAACGTTCGCGACAAGAGTACATATCACATACAACTAAGACTGTAAGACTGACTTTTTTGCATATTGACTTTGCGGCAGCAAAGACATCTGATCAAAGATGCTTGGAGCCACCAGTACCCGAATTATAAGAACAGAGGAGGAGCTAGCTTTTGCTCAGTGATTATAATGTCGGTCTACAATGCATCAGGTCCCTGGTTCGGGCCCGGCGACGCTCAATCGCCACAACTTTTTTGCATAATATCGTCAACAGAATCTAATTGAGCCAGATTTCTTATAACTAACTCCCTCCCCCCCCCTAGAGAGGAGAAAACAAGCGAGTTTTTGAAAATATTTTTCAGACTCTCCAGATGTCCTCTTCAATTTCCTGGAAGAATTAATTTCCGTATACTTATTGCACAGATCACGGGACGTATTCTCTGCGATAGTACAGCCGGAAATTAAACTACACCCTCGAGTTTCGAAAAAAAATTATTCCTGGTGACCCAGAAGGTTTCATCTTTACATACGTATAGTATCGGCTATAGTGCAGATTCCAACTGAGTCTGAAATTTGGATTTATCGACAAGAACGGAATTAAAGAGAGGATTCGGAATGTATTTTTAGACTCTTCAGATGGCATCCATATGACCTAGTTGGCTAAACCTTTGCATATAGTGTCTAGCACAAGGCATAACTTAAAGGAACTGTGTTTTTGAGTTCAGCGACGATGACGGACAAAATGAAAGAAGGTCAATGTACCTTCAGACCTTCCAGGAATCGTCTCAATGGCCAAGAAGGCTAAAACTTTTCACATGTATACTACCGACTGGGAGACAAAATCTGATGGAATCATTCTTTGTTTATAACGACTATTTTTTATTTAAACGGCATACGTCATTACACAAACTAAATCATATTAAAAATTATACCTTAAGTGTTAGTTTCCCTGTCTTTGAGAGGATTAAACACTAGTTCGTTAATAAAAATTTAATATTTTTGCAACGATGATCTTGTACTGGAATTGAATGAAATTTCGAAAGGTTATATCAATTCATAAAATTTATATACATGCTGATATACAGGATGGTTAGGATTAAAGCATCCCTGTTCAGAGAAGAAAAACTGTAGAGAAAAAAAATAGTGGTCATAAGAACGCCAAATCTGCGTGGCATACAGGCATATATTTCAGAACATGGGAATACGAATGACGCAAAAAAAATATTGTCCCAAAAATGATCGATAGGGGGAGAGATGGGCCTGCGAACAGTCCATAGTAATAACATAATTTAATGAAATGATTTGGTATTAGTGATGCATATGCATTATGAATTGTATGTGGTATATATTTGCGATAGATACTGACATTATCCATAAACACCCAAATGCCAATTTAATTAATGCATCTAGAACATGTAACACATGGAAAGCTTTGATTGTTCGCAGCGCCCGAAATATCTTCCTCTATCGGTCATTTTATCTATCTCACGTTTATACCATTTACAATTCGTACTTAATATGCATCACGACTGCTAAGCCGTTTCATAAAATTATGTTTGTACTAGGTTTTTGTTTGCAGCTCCATCTCATACCCTATCGGTGCTTTATTTTGGAACTATTTTTTTTTTTGCGTCATTCATCTCTCCATGTTCTGAAATGCATACCATGCAAGTTTGGTATTCTTATGACCACTGTTTTTTTTCTCTACAGCGCTCTAAACAGGGATACATTGATTCTAAGCACTCCGTATTTCAAGAAAGGCGTCGGTCCAAGAGAAAGCTATAAAATGTTCAAATATTTATTTTTAAAACCAGACAACAGTTTTGAAACGGTTTTTAAGATTTTTACCAAACTGGTCCTAATCTATATAAGAATCTAATACTTCCTCGAAGAAAGAAGCCATAAGATTTTTTTTTGTTCCTTCTGTTTTATGTTTCATTTCTCAAAATAATTATCGAAATATTATATTCTCATACGCAGCAGTTTTATTTATTGTGTTGTTGTGAGGTTCTGTTGCACTTAGTTCAAAGCTAATAAAATTATGAGTAAATCAATAATATTCACCGTTCGAGATATTACATATTGTTATCTAAAATGATATAATAATGACTAATTGAAAATATTTTGTAAATTATATGAATGATTTGTTAGTACTTTTAATGAAAATAAAATGCCATCATTGTTTAATACTTATCAGGACCGATTAGGATATATCAGAAATTTTACTTTAAAACAAGGAACAAACGGTTTCTTTGTAAAAGCAACGCTATTTCTATGACATTCGGTATGTTTATTTTAATCAATAATACTATAATATTATATTTTCTATAAGTTTATATACTGAATAACGAGTTTAAATAATAAAAATGCTCTAATTAATGTTAATTTTTCCAACAATACTTTTTTTTAAATCTAGTCGATGTTATGTACAGGAAACGTTTGATTTTCAAATAAACATCCATATAGATTTTAATTTCATTTTGAATTGGTAACTAAATTTATTTAAGTTCCAGCTCTCATAATTACAGAAGAATTATTTTCATGTGTGGTAAGCCCTTGATTTATATCTTCTCATAGACACATTTTATAAATAAAGCGATGTTTCTTAATAAAGCAATTGAACGGTTATAAATATATAACTATATCAAATGAGTGATATCTTTATAATGTTACAGGACTTTTTCAGAAATCGTATAAAAATTTCCTGAATGACAAATACCCTCTAACAAAGAATCATAAACCAAATTATCATAATGTTCTTTAAATCCCTTGAATATTTATCAGATCAACCCCCTAAAAAACCAAATATAACTTTGAATGGAATGTTTCAAAATGTAAGTATTATCTCTCTACACAGAAGTAATTTCAAGATCTATGCCGAAATCTCCAAGGAATCTTAAATCCTAACTAATGATTCTCCTGCTCTCAATTGTTCATTGAGACTAGAAAAGCATGTAACAACGTCTTTCAGCATTTAAAAGAGCTTAGAATGATATTTCGTTATGCAAGGATCATTTCTTGCGTGAATTTTGTTTTTCATCTGGCATACATATTCAAAATAAATAAATAAATGTAGTATTAAATATAATCGACTGGTATTTAATCCTGTCACGGACACAGGGAAACAAACACTTTTAAAGAAATAAGTTGCAAATTATTTTAATAAGTTTTATTTTGTTTAAAAATGTATGACACTTTATCAAAAATAGTTATTTTAATCGAATATAGTCCCATTTATGTTTTGTTTCATTGTCGATATTGTTATAAGTATGTAATGTTCCAGCTTTTTAATTCACCGGAGGAGGGGGGACGGATTTAGCTGGCCTGTAAAGACTTTTGACCTCACACACATTTTCTTCGACTCTAAGCTAGAAATCATAAATCCGACCCAATTCCGTTCTAAGTAAAGATCCAGTCTTCTAAATCAATGGGGGCTTCTGGAAGATCTAGATCAGATTTTCGAATAATCCAATTTTTCCCTACCTCCCTGTGGGAGAAAAAAATTAGCCTCGTTAAGTTTCGCCCCGCAGCCGATATTATAAATGTGCAAAGATTCAGTCTTCTAGGTTACAGCAGAGCTTCTGAAGGGTCTGAAAAGACAACACTTGGCATTTATTATAGAGATTCTGACATTGATAATGAACTGATTTGTGCCTGTCATCCTACTTTCGATACGCTTAAATATTTTGTAATAAAATCATGTATGTAGCCGTTATAGTTACAAATTATTACCAGATTTATCATCCCCTTGATTATAATAGATAGTAGTACATCAGTTGTGTAGAATGATATGTGCAAAGAAGTCCTGTAAAACCAAAGATGGGCATAAATTAGTTAAAACTCTTCGGTACCAACAGTATACGACAAATATGTATTGGTAATAACCGATTTTGAGGACGGAAAATGATTT
Organism: Amaurobius ferox; assembly: GCA_951213105.1. Classification (NCBI taxonomy): domain Eukaryota; kingdom Metazoa; phylum Arthropoda; class Arachnida; order Araneae; family Amaurobiidae; genus Amaurobius; species Amaurobius ferox. The sequence continues at coordinate 92,107,580 of OX578134.1, forward strand.
TCTCATTGGGATTAATAAAGCGTGATAGTCACGCCAGCAAAGACAGGTAAATAAATTCCATATATCTTGATTTTCGATTCTCTGCAAAAGCGACTGACCGGTCTCATTACTCAAAATATGATTTTTACTTTCCTTATATACATAATGTATAAGGAAAGTATTGCGGAGGGGTCGACAATACGAATTCGAGTTTCCGATGGGAGAGCACATTTCAAGCACCCCTGATTACGAATCAAACATTTTTGAAGTGATTTCTGTGTGTGTGTGTGAAAGTATGTGTGTGTCAGTGAGTCTATGGAGACGATATCTCACAAACGAATGGTGCGATTCGAATGAAATTTGGTACAAACACCACAATCCGTGAATACTGGAAGCCTATTGTTTTAAACTCAATAGAATGTTCAGAACCCACCAAAATTTTCGAATGAAATTTTGAAAAAATCATCAAAAAAACAAAATCTTTAATAAAGTTACGGAAATAGACATTTCTTATGTAATTTTTTCTTAGAAAACGATTGACATAAACTTTAGAACGCTAGCATGAACCATTCTCGAGATATTGTACATTTTTCAAACAAATTTATCAAAATATCCCATAAAATAAAATAAAATATTAACTGTTGAGAAACATGTTCACTTTTCATATGTAATATCATGCGATAAATTTGGTGACATCATTCCCCTGGATCTAGCTCGTTCCATTCAGGAGAAAAGATATTTTGAGTAATACTTTTGTATTTGAACGCTAATACTCATTTTTTCTGCAATAAAAATAACTTATTTCTCCATCCATAACGCTTGGCGAGATTTTGGCGACGAATTTGGCGGAATGTCGCCAACTTGGCGACTTTTTAAATGCTGCAAATTAACGGAAATATCGCCAAATGGATAAAAATGACGTCAAATCAATGAAAATGACAACTAATCGCCGAAAATTCAATATCTTGGAAAGAATATAAGTATCTACTATAAGAAAAACCTATTTTTTGACTGTAAAAGTAGTAAATTCATTGCATGATATAAGGAAAGTCATGTATTGCCCACATCAGATTTTTTTTGCTATTGCAATCAACTGATAGATTTAAATATTTGTAGTATTCTATTCAAGAAGTTACGATTTTTACCCTAGACTTCTTCATTTCAAAGCAATGTCCTTCTGGAGGAAATAATAATTAGAATTTGTATAACAGTTTTGCAAATTACTAATTGTATAAGTAGATATTTCATTCACAATATGTACTTCCGTGTGGTTGTGGATTAGAGGAGGGAAGTGTGGACGGATATGTAGTTTATGCAAGTACGGTAGGAGGGCGAGTTTCAGTGTTCGTGTTAGTTCCCGTTTTCAATTGTATTAACGTTAATTGTAGTTTACTGCATAGTTACATAGTATTTGATACGTAACAGTTACATTTTATCAACAGTATTTCCAGTTTCTCTCGAGATTTCTAAGAATATGTTTCAATTTTCAAGATTATTTCCAGGTTGTTTTCATCATTTGCAGTATTATATAATTTTAAATAAATACGCATTCTTAATTTCAGTTCTCGTTTCGTAGCGGTATTACATATATTTACCCTTTTAACGGCAAATGTTTTATATTGTATTATAAAGTGTGAAAATGATATTCCGTTGTACAGTGCACTCCAAAATGTTTATACCTTAATTATCTAATAATTTAATCTAGTAAATATCGCCGGACCTAATGTCATTTCGTCCATAAGGTATGTACGTTATTATGACTGTTACCGTATACTTGGGACGATAAAAATTATGCAAGTTCAAATTATGCAGGCATACCATGTAAATCATACACGATAGAAATTATACATGTTTAAATATACAGGTTGTTACACATTATACACATAATATATGTCGCATTTGTATATGAATGGATGTTACGCAAAAAAAAAGAATGAAATAAATATTAACAGCATATGAAATTCCGTATGAATGAATTTATCAATGAATTTTTGAAAATTAATTTACTTCTTTCACAGCAAAAAAAAAAAAAAATTATTTACAAATTCCGCGGCACAATGTTTTTAAATTCGAATTGTGCATTTGGCATATTTCTGGATGGTAACATGTAATAATACTATTTCGAAGTATTCAATTAACTTAGATATATTTCGTGCAAATCTAATTTAAAAATCATGAATACTGATAGCATCCTCAATAGAGTCCATGTAATAAAATATTTTATTGATTAATCCATAAATTGTACAACATTTGTGTTAATTTTTCAATTTTAGGTAATGTTTTCTCAAATTGGCACCATTGAAAAAAGTCGCCAAATTAGCGATATTTCGCTAAATTAGCTGTCAATTTCGCCAAGTGTATTATCAAACGTAACGCTTGATCAAACGTAACACTTGGCGAAGACAGCCACAGAGAAGAGCTTTCCATATTAACAAACACTTTTAACAAATTGTTGGTCCTCAAAATATAAAACTATTACATAAAGTATCATTTCTCGTGAATATAATGAACTGGGTCCACTAGAGTTGCACGCTTGTAGCATAATATCGCATATGAAAAGTAAACATATTTTACTATAGCCAATACTTTTAAAGTGTTATTTAAATTTTTTATTTGATTTCCGACGTTATTGCAACACATTCCTGATACACTACCATGTGTTCGAGGAAGGAGGGGCGATCCCCACATTTAAAAATAAGACTGATTTTTACAGATGGATTTTTAATGAATTATAACTGAAAATACATTCGAACAAATTAATATTTGAATATCCTAGTTTTAATTCCATTTAAAAATAATATTTTTTAATGTAGAAACAACAGAACTTGACCCATTTGTATCCAAATAATGGTGACGAAAAAGAGTGGTAAAAGTTAATTATAACCTGCCAATAGACATCAGAAATTGCATACTGACGATTAGAAAATTGAAACGTACCATATTCAAAATGTTCTACTTTATAGTTCAATGTATAGGGTCTTTCAGAAAGGACTCCCTAATTTTGAAATGACATAACTGCGAAACAGTGATAGACAAAAAGATGAAACAAATGGTATGTTGGATAGACATGTCTGGAATTTTAAATACACGGGTTTGCAAAACTAGTAACAAGATTGGCTAACAGAAGGCGCTGCATGCACACTGAGCTTTAAATAAATTATAAATGTTCAGAAGTACAGAAAGCGTAGTCACCATACTCCCCGGATCTCAATACATGAGACTCCTTTGGAGCCATTTGAAGGACACTTTTTACAGTAAGTTCATCTGTGAGACATGTGCATCCATTTCGGTAGGGACATTGCAGAAGGTGGCTTCAAACTTCGCCCACCGCTTCCGTCATGTTAATGCTATACACGTTGGCCATATCAAATCTATGGTAATGCGATTTGACCCCTGTTTACGAAAAACAATCTCACCCACTATTTAAAGGACATTGCACTGAAACTGCAGCACCCTCTGTTAGCCAATCTTGTAAATTTTGCAAACCTGTGTATTTAAAATTCCAGACCTGTCCATCCATCCAACATACCACTTGTTTCATCTTTCTGTCTATCACTGTTTCGCAGTTATGTCATTTCAAAGTTAGGGAGTCCTTTCTGAAAGACCCTGTACATTATATTTTCTAAAAAAATATACCTTTAGAGTGTTTTTTAAAGTCTCTCTTCAATACATTACATTTATTTATTAGCAATACCAAGGCCATTATTTATTAGCAATACCAATCTTTTTCAAATCTGCCAGATACCCAGATGACTATGCGATACTCTGCATTAAGCGACGCGTCGAAAATTATCAAAAGAATGTAGTGTGGCTTTCTGCACAGAAGTCTAGATTTATGTCGGGATCTCCAAGGAATTTAAAATCTTAATTTATCACTATCCTGCATTCTATTATTCACTCGAAGTTATGATAGAACGCATTTCATCGTTCAAAAGAGCTTAGGACGATATCTTATTGCAAAAGGATTAATTGAAACTAAAATGTATTTTTATATTTTGCATAAAAATGAACGGTTCAAGAAAATATGTTATTCTAATATTCATAATATATGTAATAAATCATAATAATTCAAATTGGTTATTTTTACTGTCTTTAAAATGCTTAGTATATGTAAAAGGAAGGAATGTTGATGTATTAGATCCTAGGAAACATATCCCACGTTAGTTCGAATTGCACTGGAATAAAATTAACGCAGTATAAAATTTGATGTATTTTATAAATATATTTCTATGTGTGCTCAACAAATCAATGAAAAAAATATATAAATCGGTTGAGTCGGTTTAGAATTATAAATGGTCTTTAAGGAATGAATACTTAGAGTGAAAACACGTCAAAATTGTAAATTGATTTAAATAACTTATAGACAAAATTTTTAGATTTTAAAAGTAATTTAATGAACATCCTACATGCGTACACATAGATTAAAAGTTAGAGCGCTTTCGGGCATTAATATACCCTTCCTCAATGGTATTATATGAAAATCGGACAATCAAGTTTAAATACTATCCACACTGATAGGCAAAATGTGCATATTACAAATCTTTACAACAAGCACGATAATGCATCAACATAAATACATGAGCAAGAAATTTAAATTGAAGGCTATTACAATGCAAAAAAATCTGATGTGGACAGCACATGACTTTCCTTATATAATGCAATGAATTTACTACTATTACAGTAAAAAAATAGATTATTTTTATAATATATACTTATAATCTTTATAAGATATTGAATTTTCGTCAATGAGTTGTCATTTTCATTGATTTAGCTTCATTTTTATCAAATTGGCGAGTTTTTCGTTAATTGAGCAACATTTAAAAAGTCGTCAAGTTGGAGACATTCTACCAAATTCGTCGCCAAAATCTCGCCAAGCGTTATGGACGGAGAAATGAGTTATTCCCACAGCAGATAAATGACTATTGGCGTTCAAATACAAAAGTATTACTCCAAGTATCTTTATTCATGAATGGAACGGGTTAGATCCACGACAATGATATCAGCGAATTTATCGCTTGGTATTACATATGAAAAGTGAACATGTTTCTCAATAGGAAATATTTTTTTTTCATTTTGTATGACTTTTTGATAATTTTTTTGAAAAATGTGTAATATATCGAGAACAGTTCATGTTAGCGTTCTAAAATTTATGTCAATCGTTTTCTAATAAAAAATTACATTAGAAATGTCTATTTGCGTAACTTTATTAGAGGTTTAGAATTTTTGACGATTTTTTCAAAATTTCACTCGAAAATTTAGGGTGGTTCTGAAAATTCGATTGCATATAAAAACAATAAGCTTCCAGTGTTTATTGATTGTAATTTTTGTACCAAATTTCGTTCGAATCGGTTCATTCGTTCGTCAGTTATCGTCTCCACAGACTCACTGACACACACATACTTTCACACACTCACACAGACAGACAGACACACACACACACTCATACAGACACAGACACCACCTCAAAAATGCTCGATTCGTGATCAGGGATGCTTGTAACGTGCTCTCCCGTCGAAAACTCGAATTCGAATTTTTGACCTCGTCACAATACTTTCCTTATACGTTATGTATATAAGGAAAGTAATTAGAAGGAGAAATTATCATGTTCTATATCAAGCATGGCATCTATGTATTAAGCAATTAATTTTAAAATCAGAGGTAACGTTCTAAAGACTTGAAGCGCATGGAATCGAAAACGATTCGCCAGGCGTAACTCAAAACATACACAGGATCAAAATTACAGGTAGAAGCGCGTTATAAATAAATAAACATGGATTCATGCATTAAAATTGAGCGGTGGTTATTACAATTAATCAAAAGAAAAGATTCTTCGAAAAGGGGCTGAAAATTATTTTTAACCACAAGTTGGGCAAAAGCAGTAGATTGTTTACCATTTCTAACGTTTTGAGTGATACGGAGAACTAGCCTTTACAATGTTACTTCTGTTTTTAAAATTAATTGCTTAATAGATACCATGCTTGATATAGACATGACAATTTGTCCCTTTAATTTTGCATTTTAATAGCCTTCAATTTAAATTTATTGCTCATGTTTTTATGTTGATGTATTATCGTGTTTGTTGTAACGATTGTGCAAATTTTGTTGTGCATGTGTTGTGTTTGTGCAAATTTTGCCTATCAGTGTGGATAGTATTTAAACTTGTTGGCACGATTTTCATTTAAAGCTAGTTTTCCGTATCATCAAAAATTTTTCGTCCCCTTATCCAATTTTGTATTTTTTTTCGAGTTTAAATTTAGACCCTCTCACTGAACTGTGACCACTATGTTTAATCGTATTCGCACTGATAAATTTAAGGATAAGAATAAGTTTAAACGCTAAGCAAGGGTATATGTGGTACCCCTTCTTTCTGCGAATAAAGATTTTAAGTTTTATATTGGTAGCACTAAACGTACAGTTGGTATAGGATTAGCTGAACCATGTTCGGAACGTTAGAAATGGTAAACAATCTACGGCTCTTGTCCAACTTGTGGCTAAAAATAATTTTCAGCCCCTTTTCAAAAAATATTTTCTTTTGATTAATTGTAATAACCCCCGTTTAATTTTAATGTATGAATCCATGTTTATTTATTTATACCGTGATTATATCTGTAATTTTGATCCTGTGCATGTTTTGAGTTATGCCGGATGACTTGTTCTCGATTCCATGTCATTCAAGCCTTTACAATGTTACCGCTGATTTTGAAGTTAATTGCTTAATAGATGCCATGCTTGATACAAAACTTGATAATTTGTCCTTCTAATTTTGTATTATAATAGCCTTCAATATAAATTTCTTGCTCATGCTTTTATGTTAATGCATTATCGTGTTTGTTGTAACGATTTGTAATATGCAAATGTTGCCTATCAGTGTGGATAGTATATAAGCTTGTTATTACTATTTTCATATAATGCCATTGAGGAAGGGTATATTAATGCCCGAAAGCTCTCTGGTTTTTAATCTATGTGCAAGTCTATAGGATGTTTATTAAGTGACATTTAAATTCTAAAGATTTCGTCCTTAATTTTTTTAAATCAATTTATAAATGGTCGTTTGAGACAGATAAAAGCAGATAAACCAACTATCATTGATAGGGACTGGGTGGGTGGTGGGGGGCAAGTTTCATGAAGATAAATTTTATATCATAAATTTTTGGAATATGCATCATTGCCTGAAGGAAGTTTCATTAAATTTGATAGCGCATTTTAGGATATATTTTCCGTGAAAGTGTATTTTATAATTTTCCATTTTATGTAAAACATATGTACAAAATACAAGATATTTCAGCCATAAACTTGCCCTATATCACCCGTAACAAATCATTGAAAAATTAATTGTATACAATGGTTAAGTACTGTTATATAGTCAGATAGACACATGTTTCGATTTTTCATTACTTCGCAGATGTAGGGTGGTAAGATGTACATCAGTACTATCTGAACTCAGATTTATTGCCTGAAAACTTTCATCATAATCCATGGCGTGGTTCAGGAGGAAATTTCCATTTTATATATTAATTTTTACGTTTTGAATTTGAAGGACGTTTTAATTTCCACTTTATCTTAATAAAACAAACAAATTTATTTTGACACTATTAACAGACAATCTTTCAAAAGCATCTAAACCCTGCGAATGTAGTTATATGCAAGTGTTTCAATTGATAATTTTAGTCATTCTAGTAACTTTCAGTATGATCAATATAGAGGTGAGCTCTAAATTTTCAACTTTTTTTTAGAAAATAATAATAAAATGTAAATAATGGCGATGAGAAACTATATTTTGTGAACTGTCATTTCATTTGTAACTTTTACTTAAAAGAATGAGTGACATCATTTGATGTTTGCTTGCTGCCACTGGTATCGAATTTTCGTACGTTTTGGATTTAAAGAGTTCCAAAGTACATATGGAAATCTATCATTATTACTATTATTAAAATATACGATGTTTTAAAATGCAAAATTTTATCTGTGGATAAATTTTTGCCCAATGTATATTTCAGGCAAATAGCCCCCAGACAAAGCACCCCAGACACGATTACTTATCGGCAGTCGAGCGGTCATGGGAAATGCGTTTCCGTCTAATGGCTGGATTGTCGGGTTGCATGTTCGAATTCGGCATGGATGTTATCATGTCGAAGCCAAATCAGACTTCCGCCCTTCGAGGTGCTTCTATAAAAGTGAAGCTGCAATTCTTCTCCCCTTCGCCATGGGATACCCTGGGGATTCTTCTGGACGTGGTGCGTAGGTGCCCCTTCACCACGGGGGAATTAGTAAAAAAAAAAAGAAACATTGTTTTTATACTCACTCCCTCCCCACCAAAGCCTTATTCGATAGTTTTTACATATATTTGATTGCTAAATATTTTAAAATTTTCATCTTCGAGCAAAATCGTTTGAGAAATATTGCTATAAATTTACCTGTGAAGAAACAATTTATAGCTTGTTTTCACATCCCATTTAAAAATATAATAAAACACAAAAACTTCCTACCAGAAGTGTATTTTGAATTTATACATTCCTTTAAATTGCCTTTAAATCCATCATATATCCACATAAAAATTTCCTTGAAAAAGTTCTACCTAAGGTTAATATTATCTATTTCTAGTAAAAGTCATTTCAAGATTTATGTCAAAATCTCTAAAGAATCTTAAATCTTAAATAATGGCTCCCACATAATCTATTATTCATTCAAAGTAGAAAAGCGTGTAACAGCGCATTTCAGCGTTTGAGGGAGATTAGAGTTATAATTTGTTATGAGATGAATATTTCGTGCTGTTATTGAATTCGTAATTCTGCACATAAAAATACATGCATGGATTGCAAAAATAGATGCAGAAGTGATTTCGCTTTGTTATAAAATAGAGAAATACATGATTTAAAATCTATGTTGGTTTATGTTCTATTAGTGGTCTTTTTGTGAAAAAAATACTATGATTTTATTTTTTAGCAATACGAGGATGGAATATTAAGGATGGAATATGGAAGAAAGTTGCATTTTATATTTTCATTATTAATAGCTTGACTGCTCGCTGTGGATCTTGGAATTCCCCAGTAGTTCCTTCCGAGCGGTACACTTTGGTGCAACGCGTCTTGAATTTTTTATACTCAACTCTTCAATCTCTTTGATTTCGCTATCAATTTATCTCACTTTAGGTCTCCCTCTAGGTTTTTTCCCACCCGCTGTGTACTACAATTTTATGAATTTGTACTTTGGTATATATATCTCAATACACTGGTGTATTCAGAGAGAGATTGGTAGATTGAGAGAGAAATACACTGGTGTATTTAATATCTCTCTCTCTCTCTCTCTCTCAATACATATACTCTGCTCACAACAGGAATCTCAACACCATAAAGTTGTAGGTGTAATTTTATGTAAATAGGCAATGGAAACAGCAAGGCGAGATATGCGAATGATCACTATTTCGTTACGCATAGTGACGTCACACCTTGTCGAGTAGCATAAAAGCGTCAAGTCAAGGAGGAACGATATCACAGCCGAATTGTAGCGTCGGTGGTTTCAGGTTGTAAAACTCATCACAGTACGCCAAGAGTACGTCAATGTATTGCATACGTTCAGTTGTCAACGGAAAGGCAACAAATCATGGCCTTACGTGAGGGTGGAATGAGCCTTCGAAGGATCGCTGAACTATTGGGTGATGAAGTGAGCACTGTTCAGCGGTGTGTTACGGTTCGTGAGAGACAACGAACCGACACGACGACCATCTGGTAGTGGACCTTCCAGGTGTACCAGACCAAGTGAAGATCGTATGCTTCTGAGAAGCGTTGCGCGGGAGCCGTTTACCACAGCAACCGTGTTACAATGACATTTATCACACACTACAGATAACGTTGTGTCGACGCAAATAATTCGAAACTATTTGTTTGACGCACGACTCCGAGGTAGACGACCTTTTCGACACCTACCGTTTCAACGTCCTTATCGGTTACATCGACTCCAGTGGTGTCAAACGAGAAGCAATTGATCGACAGAATGGAGAAACATTCTGTTTACGGATGAATCACGATTATGTTTTGGCATGCCAGATAGCCGTACTCGCGTATGGCGACGCTTTCAACAACGCTACCAGGAAGCTTTTTCTCTCAGTTGCCACACAGCCCCCTAAGTGGTATCATGGTTTGGGGTGGTATCACATTTGGTGAACGAACACCTTTGGTTCACGTTTCTGGCAGTATCACGACACAGCGATACGTTTCTGACAATGTGTGATCTGCGGTACAACCATATTTGTCAAAGTCACCCAGACCTGGATTGTTTTTTCAGCAAGATATTGCCAGGCCTGTCCGGGTAACTATGAATAGCCTGCAAGGTATATACATGCACTACTTGCAATATATGTGTTGATATATGTTGTGACGTCATGAAGCACTGCAGCATATGAAGCGAAAAAAGATCCAGCCTCTCCTGATAAATCATAAACGTCGACTGTTATACCTTTTCTAAAATGTTCATAGAAAATTAAGAAAAAGAATAATTATCTTTTTATTAGAGTTTGAAGATGTACTTTTCTAAAATGTTCATAGAAAATTAAGAAAAAGAATAATTAACTTTTTATTAGAGTTTGAAGATGTAAACTCATATTAATTCCAAAGATTAGAATTGTTTGAATCTTCTATTGTGGGAAGTGATGAAATGGAAGTCAGATAACCTCATGCATGTTCGAAGTTTTTATAAATAAACATAAGAAGATTAACCTATAGAATCGAATTAAAAACCGTTAGTTTTTCTTAAGGATGGTATTAAGATCTCTCTCTGGTAATATATTTGATCACTAAGGAGCGATATCTGTGAAAAATAACTAAAGTAAATATCATTAAATAATTAAATATATATATATACAAAAAGTATAAAAATAATTTTAAAATATGAAAAAAGAGAAGGAAGGCTTAGCGAGAAGCTTACTCATTGGCGGTAAGGGGTTGTGACCTTACACCCCAGTTGTCAACAAGCTTGTCATAAATGCCGCGGCATTGCACTCCTGGACGCCAACCCTGGCTGAAGCCAACCTCCGGAGTGACAATAACAATTATCACCAGACCGTTGAAAAAGAAAAGTCCAGTGATAAGATGATAAGATGAAGACCATTACTGGATGGCCAACTAGTCCTTCAGACTACAATGACCTGTATATATCTGTGTGTTATCGTTCTGCGGTCCTGTTATTCATAGTATGCGAACCTTCATCTACTAAATTGAAATAAAATTGATTTTAACTTTGAACAATATGCATTATTGTTGCTATATAAATTATCAATATAATGTAGCATAAAAGGAATAATACCTTAATATACCTATCAACGGTCTGATCAATTGGAATTCCAATCTTCACTTGAATATATTTAGGAATGTATTCTTGGGGGGATTGGCTAGAATATACACACACACACACAGAATTATCAACAATGAAGACTTCCGTATTGATTTTGATAGGACATTTCTACAACAAGCATATCTACAGCAATACCCCATTCCTTTTATGCTACATTATATTGATAATTTATATAGTAACAACAATGCATATTGTTCAAAGTTAAAATCAATTTTATATCAATTTAATAGATGAAGGTTCGCATACTATGAATAACAGGACCGCAGAACGATAGCACACAGATATACACAGGTCATTGTAGTCTGAAGGACTAGTTGGCCATCCAGTAATGGTCTTCATCTTATCATTGGACTTTTCTTTTTCAACGGTCTGGTGATAATTGTTATTGTCACTCCGGAGGTTGGCTTCAGCCAGGGCTGGCGTCCAGGAGTGCAATGCCGCGGCATTTATGACAAGCTTGTTGACAACTCTGGTATAAGGTCACAACCCCTTACCGCCATTGAGTAAGCTTCTCGCTAAGCCTTCCCTCTCTTTTTTCATATTTTAAAATTATTTTTATACTTTTTATATTTATATCGTGTACAGTATTTATAGCTGCTTTGCGTATAAATGCTATAACACTTCAACATCTATAATAACTTCCAATTTTCTTCTTATATATTATATATATATATATTTATATATATATATATATATATATATATATATATATATATATATATATATATATATATATATATATATATATATATATATATATATAATTTCTCATCGCAGAAGTCATTTTAAAATTTATGTCGAAAGCCCTAAGGAATCTTAAATCTTGTCTAATGACCATTTACTACTCAATTTTTATTCAGAGTAGGAAAGCATATAACAACGCATTTCGGAATTCAAAAGAGCTTAGAATGATATTTTGTTATATATTCATGGATAATCTCGTGTAGGAAATTTTCTTTCTTTCTCAACATATGATGCATTTATTACAAATGCTGTTATGTCATATTTGATTTATTTCAGGTTTTACTTCATTGTATGGCAGATTACTGTGTTTGCATTATATATTTATTATATTTATAAGTTATTCTTTTGCAAATATCTGATTATAGTTTATATTATAATTGTAAGTTTACGATACCATAGAAAATATGCCTTAACGCTGTATTTTATATGTTCAGTTGAACTTAATTAGTCTCAAACCTTTGATACGTAAGATTTAAACTGCTAAATTTCTATTTATTTAACAAGTTTTGTCTACAGATTTGAACTGAATTTTGGAAATTATTCTACAGTGTTAATTTTTACTTGAGATTTATTTATCGACAAACATATGTTCGGAAATGCCAGTTGTTTTATTTTAGAAATTACGATGATTTTCAGGACAATCAAATTCCTGACATCATATCTCTTGAAATCACAAAAACAAATTTTTCATCCATAGGGGATTTATCGTGCAGCTCCTATATATTTTTCTTGAAGCTGCAAGATGTGTCAAAACAGTTTACTTTCTGGGTCTCAGATTCATAACGTCTGGGTATGATTCCCGGGAATGAGTGCAGAGGTATATGATTAGGATTCTGCTTTAAATATTTTTTACCAAATTGTCCTAATATGAATATACAGAAATAATTTAAACAGATGACATTGGAGAGCTCTAATCTTAGACGGAACACGGTTTTATTGCTAAAGTTACAATGTAAGAAGACATATTTCTATTTTCAGCTGAACAGCTGGGTTTCTGATACCTACAAGACACATGCGGGCAATTTTTATAGTGTTGCCAATATAAAAATAACTAAATACATTAGTTTAGTGGTTTCTAACAAACTCATTTTAGTCGTTTCTAACATGCTACTTGTGGTCTGCAGCTCATTATCATGTGGTCTCCGGCGAATTTTCATGTAGTCTGCGGCGCAGTATCAGGTGGTCTGTGGCATATTATCATGTGATCTGTGGCGTGGCATCAGGGGATCTGCGACTCAATATCAGGTGATCTGCTGCGCAGTATCAAGTGATCTGCGGCGCAGTATCAAGTGATCTGCGGTGCAGTATCAGGTGATCTGCGGCGCATTATCAGACAGTCCGTAGCTATGTTACTGATTTGGTCTTAAGTACTTTGATTTTGCTCTGATACCCTCTACATTTTAACTCATCATATACTATATGCTTTAATTTGTTAAAATGAATTAGCAAATCATTTATATTTGTCTGGGTTGCTGGTTTTATTATTAACATATTGTTTTTCCAGTATCAAATCAACGTGTGTTTCTTAATACTCTTCAATCACAAATTTATGTTTCGAATTCAAATCATAAATTTATGTTTTGAATTCAAATCACAAATCTTTGTTTTCTACTCCATATTCATAAATTTTTACCATTTAATGCTGTTAAATTCACACGTGCTAACATCATACAAACATGATCAATGATATATAAAAAGGTATAAGAAAGAGTACAGCATGCGAATTAGAAGCTACACTTCGATCTGAAATCTAGACAGTTTTTAAAATTGCTTATCTCCAAACAGAGAATAGAATATATTCGACTAATTGTCGACCATCTGATCCAGAATAAGCTCAATCCATTAAGCAATGGATTGAGCTTATTCTGGATCCGATTTCCTGCTGTGACTTACAATTATTTACATCATACAAGTTGTTTTAATACTTAAGCGTTAAAACAATATATGTATCAAACTAGTTTTATAAAATTCAAGTTAAAATAGCTATAGTCAAAATGACTGTCTTTAATAAGATTTGTAATGAAATAAAGATTTTGAATTTAGGAAGAACGGTAAGAAAGTAAAATATAATATTAAATTAAACTATATAAAATTTGATATTTTTATACGGCAATTCATGTGTTAACATATTCGTTCCGAAAATATATATAGATTAAATTATATTGCTTGGACAGTGTTCTTTTTATATATGAAATGACTAATTTATATTTCAGGAAAATAACTGCTTTATTTTAAATCAGATTGTTACATTCCATTTTTTAAAAATAAATTTAAACATGTACGAAAAAAAATATTAAATTAATATATATAATTTATTTATTTATTGAAATAATCGAAGTTAAGTGCTTGAGGTTACTTTTAAGTGTTTCAACATTTTGCATTTTAATGAAAATTTACTAAAATATGTGTCTATCATTAAGGTCAGTTACAAGTTAGAACTTAAAATTTGTTTAAGTGAGCTAGACACTTAATAAATGTTTTTCTTGATCATCAACTGCTTAATTTTTTCCTCCTACATCCTCAAAATATTATATAGTTACGGAAACCGCTATAGGAGTGTTCCCACTGATCGAAATATCCCCTATTACAGATAATATTCATGGATACTGTATAATATCCTGGATAATATCGATATATTAATATGCTTATTTCTTGCTGCCAATGCCACAATAACTGCAAAACTGGTTTATGGATATTGTTATTTGGAATGATAGCGTTATCATAAGATGAATTTATTTTTGATTCAATTCTGAAGCAGATCATTATAAACATGCAGCGAGACTATTATTTAGTGAGACTGACAGATTGCTGAAGGTAGAAACTTGAAACTTTGAATATACATGGGTCATAAGTAATGAGAAATATATAAAATCTTGAAATTTTATTCGAAAGATTTACAAAAAGAATTAACGTAATTTTTTGTTCCAATACTCTTCTAGCTATAACCCGAGAGTTTTTAACTACGCAAAATTTGTTTTTGTACCATCATGCGTTGAACAAAAATATCCTAATATTTTATTTTACTCTGTTAGCGTACTTATCTTTATTGATATATTTTAATTTATGGTTTTTTTCTATATTTTAAAATTATTTTTTTCTACATGTTTTTTGATTCCACTTCATACCATCGTAATAGATGCTTCAACTACTACCATCCTCGGAGGGTTATAGGTGGATCAAATCGTTGAAAATATTTTACATTAAGGATATATTTTTAGATTGAAATGCATAAAATCATACCGTGATCGGAGAGGAAATATTGTTTTACATACCGCAATTTCCATGTAAACAGAACAATAAGAAGAGCGTTATTTTTACACATTCATTTTAATCAGATTTTGATACCAAGTGCATAGGTGTGTATAATGGACATTTATTCTCTGATTTACAAGAAATAAATTTACATGCTGTATTGGACAGTAGAATATACCAAATAATAGTTGGTATAAACAATATTAAAAAGGTATTAAAAATAATATTAAAAAATCATGTAACCCATAATTACAAACTGACTATACTACTGACTATACTACTATACCATTTTTACACATTAATTTGAATCAGATGTTGACATCCATTAAGTGCATATAGGTATCACAATTATTGACTACTAGCCATTTTGAGTGCGCGAAATGGAGATAGAAATGGCTATTAGAAAATATACTCAAAAGTAATCAGTACTATAATAAAAATTAATCAGTACAGTAACACTACCGTCAATAAATATATACATACATAAGTTATTACTACATTTTCTCATTTAAAATACGTTTATTATTTTTGCTACTTTTATATAACAATATGATAAATATTTATCAACATTCATTGTACTATTACTCATAAATGGGACATTCATACCTACATCTGAATCTTATATTTCAATATATACTAGAACACAGGCATCCAGAAATATATATAATGACATATTTCCAAAATACGCCGATACATAATCTATCATGAGTTTCTTTTAAATTACACATTCCATATATTTAAGCACAGAAAATTTCGGGAGACTCAGTTTGGAGCAAACATTTTAAGCTTACAAAATTATTTATAACAAGCAATCTCTATTTTCCAAACAGCGAGAGTTCTCGAACGTTAAAAATTGTATACACATTTCTATTCTTCAAATTTCCCTACTGAATTCAAATATTCTTTCAATGGTGAGAATATTTTATTGGATTTTCTTTGAATGTGGGGAGAAATTCTATAGGGAAATAGAAGTCCGAACGACTTGGTAGAAAGCATTTTGATACAGGTGCAGACGGCATTGGGGAATGCGAAATGAATTTTTTATCCTTTTACCCCAGGCTCAAAAGTTTAAGATCTGATTCTACGTAACGAAAACGAATAGCAGCATGAAAATATAGAATTTTCACCTTACTGTAACGTTTTGTGCCATTTCAAAACAGTAACATTTTATATTTGATTTTGGTATACAATATATTCCTATTAAAAGAGAAAAATGTTAATTTGAAGAGACAATTACTTAGTCATGCACTCAAATATAGTTTACAACAATGCCTACAAATTTTGAGAAATTTAAATGCAACCGTTTCAGTGTGTGTGTGTGTGTGTGTATGTGTGTGTGTGTGAGAGAGAGAGAGAGAGATATCACAGGTAAGAATGAAACTATTCAAAAGTAAAATGAATAAATTTATTACAATCAGTGAATTCTGGATCCCTATAAAAGTAATACATTTATTACAATCAGTGAATACTGGATTCCTATAAAATTAATAAATTTATTACAATCAGTGAATACTGGATACCAATAGAATTAATAAATTTATTACAATCAGTGAATACTGGATCCCTATAAAATTAATAAATTTATTACAATCAGTGAATACTGGATCCCTATAAAATTAATAAATTTATTACAATCAGTGAATACTGGATCTCTATAGAATTAATAAATTTATTACAATCAGTGAATACTGGATCTCTATAGAATTAATAAATTTATTACAATCAGTGAATACTGGATCTCTATAGACTTAATAAATTTATTATAATCAGTGAATACTGGATCCCTATAAAATTAATAAATTTATTACAATAAGTGAATACTGGATCTCTATAGAATTAATAAATTTATTACAATCAGTGAATACTGGATCTCTATAGAATTAATAAATTTATTACAATCAGTGAATACTGGATCCCTATAAAATTAATAAATTTATTACAATCAGTAAATACTGGATCCCTATAAAATTAATAAATTAATTACAATCAGTGAATACTGGATCTCTATAGAATTAATAAATTTATTACAATCAGTGAATACTGGATCCCTATAAAATTAATAAATTTATTACAATCTGTAAATACTGGATCCCTATAAAATTAATAAATTTTTTACAATCAGTGAATACTGGATCCCTATAAATTAATACATTTATTACAATCAGTGAAGACTGAATCTCTATAAAATTATTAAATTTATTACAATCAGTGAATACAGGATCTCTATAGAATTAATAAATTTATTACGATCAGTGAATACTGGATCTCTATAGAATTAATAAATTTATTACAATCAGTGAATACTGGATCCCTATAAAATTAATAAATTTATTACAATCAGTGAATACACGGATCCCTATAAAATTAATAAATTTATTACAATCAGTGAAGACTGAATCCCTATAAAGT
The DNA here is from genome assembly GCA_951213105.1 of Amaurobius ferox. Taxonomy (NCBI): domain Eukaryota; kingdom Metazoa; phylum Arthropoda; class Arachnida; order Araneae; family Amaurobiidae; genus Amaurobius; species Amaurobius ferox. The sequence continues at coordinate 92,125,310 of OX578134.1, forward strand.
TCAAACGCGATTGAAAATTCAGAAGACCACTCCCCAATTGTCGAATTAATTTCTGAAAGAAACAATACAATAAAGATCAGAAGCTATACGAGGAGCTATGTCAATTAAATCATTTCTTACGTAATTTTTTAAGAATCGAATGGCACAAATTTACAATGCTAGCATGAACTGTTTGTTACATGTTTTCAGATAAATTTATCAAAAAGTTGCATAAAATTAAAATAAGTATCAATTATCCTTAAAGAAGTTGAGCTCGGCGATAAATTTTGCGAAATATTGCTAACTTGGAGACTTTTCGGAAATGTTGCCAACTTGACAAAATTGTAGCCAGAATATTTGCTTTAATGACGCTTTATTAAGGAAAATGACCATAACATGACTGAAAATTAAATATTTTCTAATGTTTGAATCCGTTTAACATACGGACTATATTGCTTAGCGGATGCTAGCAATGTTTCTTACTCTCAAGTTAGATTTGCGCGCAATCGAAATATTTTATACATTATCATCTAGCAAAGCGCCGAATGCTAATGAACACTAAGAATAATATTCCATGGATATTGTATATCATCAGTTAGCTGTGAATCAGGTGACGAAATTGCCTAATGTATAGAAAGTCATGTGCTGCCAGCATTAGATTCTTGTTTGTGTGCTTGAATATTGATCTTATAATTAATTAGAAATACATTTTGTTATAACAGTTAAAAGTATATTAGCCGAATACACGTTGAAAATCAAGGATCTCACAATAAGCAACACTTAAATAATGTAATTTTTTTTAATAATTCGCATTTCACATTGATTTGGCAAATCGAATATTTTGGTGTGCAGAACCCCCTAAAAAAGAAATTATTGGAAAAAATAAATTGCTCACTGTCATAAGGTAATGTTGCCGAAAATTCAAATCTGTCGAACTTTCTGGAACGAACTTTGGGGCACTTTTTTATTTCCCCCTTTGGTTTCATATTACTTCTCCCATTTGTCGTTGATGCAGAAGGGGATGAACGTTGTTTATCTATGTTTGCGTTCCAATTGGTTTCCTCTGCTGCATTTACATTGCTCATTAGTTTGCTTGGCATTTGTAATTGAAATTACAAAATGTCGTCACGCCTTACGTCACTCACTTCTTCCTTTTGAACTATCTACACGTACACCAAATCTCTATCTCATCCAGAAGCATACTATTTTATAATTTCCTCTTTCGAACTTCTTTCTATGGAGCACACCCATAAATGTACATTTTCGAAAAACTCTGTTAGTCTTGGGTTTTTTATCAGATGATTGGCCCATATACCAAATATCAATCCTTTATCATATTTAAGAGGAAACGTGTTTCATTTATACGGAAAATCAAACATATTTGTGTGCGGCATTCTTTAAAGTAGCAAATATTGGAAATCCGAAATTGCACACTTTCGTTAATTCAAACTATCTACCAGTACACCAAATTTGAAGTATCTATCCTATCGTGAAGCATGTTTCTCTGTCACTTCACCTTTCGAAAGTTTTTCTGTGTAGCACCCCCTTAAAAGAACATTTTTGAAAAAAATGTATTCGTCTTGGGTTTTTTATTAAATGATTAGCTCATATATTAAATTTCAAGCTTTTATCACACTGTAAAAGATATATTTTTCATTACTTCGCCAAATTGAATATTTTAGCCAGCGGCACCCCCTACAGTAGCAAAGGTTGGAAAACTGAAATTGTAAACTTTCATCCTTTCCAACTATTCACCCGTACACCAAATTTGAAGTATATATCTCATGGCGAAGTATGCTTTTTCTATCATTTTACCTTTCGAATGTTTTTGTGTGGAGTACCCACTCCTTTAAATATAAATTTTTGAAAAACTCCATTCTTCTTGGGTTTTCTATCAGATGATTCACCCATATACCAAATATAAAACCTATCACGTTTTAAAAGGGGCGTTTCACCTTTATTCCGAAAATCGAACATTTTGTTGTGCGACACCCCCTAAAATAGGAAATAATGGAAAACTGAAATTGTACGCTTTCTTCCGTCCAAAATATCTACCCGTAAACCAAATTTGAAAGCTCTATCTCATCCCGAAGCATTCTTCTTTATCAATTTATCTTTCGAAAGTCTTTCTTTTGACCACCCCCTTAAACAAACATTTTTGTAAAACAATATTCGTCAAGTGGTTAGTCCATATACCAAATATCAAACCTTCATCAAATTTTAAAGGAGCCGTTTCTCATTTATTTGGCAAATCAACCATTTTGGTGTGCTGCACCCCCGTAAGTAGAAAATATTGTAAATCTGAAATTGCACATTTTCTTCCTTTTGAACAATTTGACAATACACCAAATATGAAGTCTATATCTCATTGCAAAGTATGCTTTTCTGTCATTTCACTTTTCGAACGTTTTTGTGTGGTGCATCTTCTCTACAGAACATTTTCGGAAAATACGATTTTTCCAGAGGGTTTATCGAACGATTTACTTGTGTACCAAATTACAAATCTATATCTATTTGGGAAGTACCTAAAAACGGCGTGACAGACAGACGGACACTTTTCAATTAGTATATGCAGATTCTTATTTTGTTCTAATTAAAAGTAATTGCTAGAGTTTGCTTCTGTAATATATGCCATTTATTTTATTGATTCACTAGGATTGAACAGTGTTTAGTTTTAACGGAAACTGTACTAAGTGTTTTGATTTTTATCGAGATCTAGTAATAAGAAAGTTCAAATCTGTGGTCTTCCCCTCCCCCCAAAAAGTAACAACCAATATGCTATTTCTTAGGAACACTCCTGTGTTAAACATGGATGTATGAGAAAGATACATGGAGCCTGAAACTCTAGCCGTGTTTTATATATATATATAGTTAAATAAATAAAAAACCCTAAATTCATTTAAAATCCATAAATTAATTTAAAATCGAATTTCATAACACCACACTTATAAATTGTATAACATTAAATTTATCAACTCATTTGATTTCTAAAATCTTTTAGATGCACTAATGGAATACATTTTGAATTTGAATTATGTTTAATCTTCGCATTTTAAGTACTCACAAAGTTTATATCTAAATATTCTATACTTTTATTAAATATCCAGTTAAATTGCAGTTTCAATACTGAATATCAATTAGTATCCTACATTTAATCTATTTCAGCTAATTTACAAACTTATTACCATTCAAAAGGGTTAGAGTGTTTATTGAATACAATTCAAATTTAGCATATTCAGCAATATTGTTAAAATGTTTTGAAATTTAAATTCATCTATTTCGAAGCGCAATACAATTGCAAATTAAATATGGAAAGTTCTATGAGGTGTTTAGTATTAGGACAATAGCATACGTTTTAAACAGAAATCTAATAATACCTAATTTAAATATTCAATTGCAGAGATTTGTATAAGTACTGCGCAAAATGAGATTAAATTGCCATTTAGTGAAGAAATTTAAACTTTTGTGTTACAATAATAAAGTGCATAATAATTTTAAAAGATGTGCAAGAATTTGAATGATCGAAACATTTTCTTACAGTTAAAATATTTGAGATGATCCATTATATTTATAATATTTCTACCAGTACCATAGAGCTGTTTTTTCGTTTTAAATATATCTTTGACGAAAAACATCATTTACAGATACCATTTTACAATTACGGAAAGGTTTTGGCCGACTGATCTTGGCAACAAGCTTGGTAAAAAATATCTACAATCCGGCTACTTATTCAGAGTCTGAGAAATACTTGAAACTAAGTCATCTGTCAGCAGTTTTGTATGTAAACTAGTTTTCTCTGGGTCTTTTCACGGAGAGTATATAATGATTCTTATAGTTTAGTGAAGTCAGTTGAAACAATCAATATTATTTCCAGAATAAGATAATCTTATTTGAAAATGGATTACGAATTTTTTCTCTTGTATTGTATATGATTGTTTTGTGATTTTGCCACATTACTAGAAAGTTATTAACAGCGACTTATTCTTCGTTAAGCATTTTAATGCTTTAAATAAAGATTATGCTAATAGATCTTCTTCCGCTCTCTCTGTTGTTTCATGATATTACTCCTGCTAATCTAAAGGGCACACGTAACAATGCATTCGGATTTCATGGTAGTACTTCTACTGTAAAATATATACATCCAGAAGCCCTGTGGAATGATAATTTCAACAGCCTTGTTGAGTGAAAATTCCAACAGTCTTGCATAACTCTATCCAGATCTTCGGGTTGATTGCTGAGTTTTGGGAGCACAGACATTTTTGGGAGCACAGGGATTGCTGAGTTTCGGGTTGATTGCTGAGCACAGCTGCGAATCCGGAGAACTCCTGTAACAATACATTCAAATTCAACAATAATTTATTTCTGCTATAAAATATATGCACCCAGATGCCCTGATGAACTGTTGAATGTTAATTCCTGAAGCCCTATAGAATGCTATCTATACCGGGATCAGTGTAGTAACCTGAGAAACACCGTCAATTCCAAAGGATACTCGTAGCAATACATTCTAATTTCATACTATTTCTACAGAAAAATGTATGCACCGAGAACTCCTGTGGGATTTTAATTCCAGCAGTCGTAACAAAAGCAATCCAAAACATCGCGCTAAATTTGTAATCTGAAAATATACTTCCGGATCTAATCCGGACTCGTAAGAATGCATTCAGATTCCATAGTATTTCCTCTGTAACATATATGCATCCAGGTGTCCTATTGGACGATAATTCCAGCAGATCTGCAGGAAATTCGTCTGATATTCGGGCCCATTGTTGTATGCTTAGAATATACTTGCGAATCTCGTAATAATACTTACTATTTCTACTATTTCATTATAATTTATATTAGTGAATGTACATATTTACATTTTACGGAAGTAATTACCTGGTCACCACATGAGCCTGCATTAAAATTATATATAATTTATTTAAATTATTTTTATCATACATGAGCAGTATTAAATTTTTCATAAAAATTTTGATCTCGCAGAGAAAAAGTCCCGCTCACCAAAATGTGGTGAACAATCCCATTGAGAGCATAATTAGGAATAACCCAGGAATAACACCGGCAATAACCCACCATTAGCTCTATACACGAGTTCCTTAACATAATCATTAAATAAAAATACCACAGATTAAAATCCACATTTTAACTTTTAAAATAAATTATCATTTATTCACACCTCTATTATCGTTATAATTAAAATTACATCAATTTTAACAATCGCTTAGAATAAAATCACAGTTTGAGATCCGGTCTCTTGAATCATACTCAAAAGATCAAAAACTGACCTATTATATATGAACACTGGCATATACATACCCCTGTATTTCGGATCTGTAGTTCAGCATGACTGTCACCTACTCAGATACTTTTTCTGACATTTGGAGTCAGACTTCGGTAATATTTGGAGTTCAGACGTATTTTTCAATAACATTTTCACCACTCTCTCTCAATAATACTGCTTTAAAACACGAATCTCTCTCCTGATAACACTGCTTGAATTCATTTCATTGAAAAAATGACTCTCTCTCCAAAACTCTTGAAATCATTATTTATTATATTCGTTGACTTTCCTTGTAGCCACATCATTTCACCTGAGGCTCAGATACGCCCTCCTTGCTCCCATTGGATTATCCTCAGTGCGATATCGTATCTTCACATTATTGGCTCTTTCAGTTTCCAATGAAAAGTGGTTTAAGTCTTGGTCCTAGGATATTTTTCCTCAACCACACTAGGAATTTGTGTGACGTATATTTATTGGGGTCCTGACTTTCCGGGCTAAGACTGTCATAGAAAGATGACTAAAGGACTGTGCTTTGTTTCATCGTAAACATCAAAAACTACATATGGTGACTCCTGTTTCAAAATATGCAACCATGTGTCCTGTTGGATGATAATACCAATAGTCCTTTATAAAGTTATCCAGATCTTCGGATCCATTGCGATTACAGTATCTTGAGAATAAATCTACAACTTTCGAGGACACTTGTAATGACACATTCTGATTCCATACTATTTCTACTGTAAAATATGCAAACATATATATTGTTGGATAATTAATTGAAGCTAAGCGAGCTTAGCTCTCTCCTTGTGTGGATTTAATGTCAAAAAGCTGTTTGTAAGACCATCACTTTAGAACATCACAACCGATTTTGATTGAATTCGATTTCTAACTAGTGATTTATGTGTAGATAGTATTTCTTTTCAAATTCTAAATCGAACATATTGTACTAGCCTAGTTCGGTGGAATTCGGACGAGTGGAAAAAGGTGATGTATAAATCGAATCTCACATCTATCTACACACCTATTTGATGCGGTTTATCCAATGAGGATAAATAATCCTGTAATCCACTTCTTGTTTCTAAACTTTGTAATATATCCTTATTGGAGTGTATCTCTTGAGTGATCTCAATGCCAAAAACTTATAAACGCATCTCTTTATAACGGACAGTCATATTTTGATCAAAATTTGATTTTTAATTTCCGTTTGATAAGCACATAATTTGTTTTTATACGGAAATTCGAAATCGATCATGTGAAGAAAGAATAATCATCCGAATAAAACGACATACCTGCAGTTACATTTTACATTAGCACTCCATATACAGAACAGTAAGGTTCCGAAACATTCCAAGCCAGTCCAATCCTAGAACTATAAGCATAGACCGAAGAAAGGTGTTTAGAGTGCTCACGAGTTGTACTATCTCGAGCAACATTTAATATTCCTCCAATATTGAACCGATAGTGTATATCTTGGCATTACATTGTAAATATTTACAATGTAATCCAAATATTGGGCAAATATTGAGGTTACATTGGCCTCCAATATTAGTTAACTATTTTCATTACAATATTAGGCCGATATTGGTGTTACGTTGTAAATATTTCCAATGAAATACCAATATTTTCGTGATAACGCTAATATTGGTGTAATAAGCCAATATTGGACAAATTCCGTCAAAACATCCACTCTTTAATATTGGTCCAATATTTTCAATATTGGTTGTCATTATTGGGCCAATAGTGGATTGCTACTAAGGAGGGATTCAGAGCGGTTATGGTTCTGAGGCACATAGAAATAAAAGTATTTAGGACTACGCTTATATTGCAGTTAACTGAATCAATGTCCGGTTTTGAAATTATTATGTGCTCGTTAGCATGTAACAGCCGATATCTGCAATTGCAGCAATAAAACTTGTTGGGAAAGATATTTTTGTTCGACCAAGACCGTAGGATCTAACCAAACCGAAGTTAAAAGATAGCTGTCGGACGTCTGGACTTCGAATTGCCACCCAATTTGCACCGGATCTCTGAGGGGGTGGGGTAAAGTTCTTCTTTTTCTTCAACGCAGATCGTTCGGACCACACGAAGTTATAAGGTGTCTGTTTGGACGACAGGGAAGTGTTACCCAATTTAGAGCTGAACCCAATAGGAGAGGCATCCACAGGGATCGTACTCTCCTTCCCCTATCACCAACCTCTCGGAAGGACCTATGGACTCACATATTTAACGTACCTGTTTTCCGGGTGAACACGGGTACCGTTTGGGCAAAGGGAGGAATGGAACACGGGTAGTCCGAATTCAATACAATAGCGCTAACCACTGAGCAGGATGTTATGCACCACTGTATCTTTAGTCGCGACCCGGTTCCAAATATGTACCATTTACTTAAATAATACAGATCTGCCTTTGGTATATCTTTGATACGCCTTAGATAAGATCCTTTGATTCTCCTTAAATAAGATTATTTATTATGTCCTAAATGAGCGGATTTCATTTGGCCACGCATACGAACACATATCTAGTTCAATGATCGATGACAGAATGACATAAAATATATTATTTGATTTATAAGCTGTACATTTTGTATATCCACTAAGTTAGAAAACCGATATTTAAGAAGTTAGACTTCTGGATTTGAAAAAAAAACATTAATGAATAAAAATGCCAGAAGTCGTAAAAAAGTAAAATAGTTCTTGACAGCAAATTTAAATCCACAAAATTAACTGTTATATCAGCAAGAGTTGATCCAATTTAAGCAAACATTTAAGACAACATCCTATGTTCGAAAAATTGAAGATTTATCTTTTAAATTCACGAATACGAATTTAGGAAATCTCAAATTTATTGCAGTCCATGTCAAGAAAGAACATCTGAGATATCTTTCCATACTACATGAGTCTGGAACGCGGGCACAAAAAACGTCTGCTGTTGCAAATGTCTGCTGCAAAGAATGTCTGATAGATAATAAGATTGGACGAAATGGCGGAAAATGGGCGGTTTTGGTTATCAAAGTTCTTAATTTTTAAACCAATTTGAATTCAAATAACGTTCGACGAGTTCTGTTGCATCGGGAGTTCAACTAACTCTAACGAATTACGCAGCTGTCCAAAGCTTAGAATTTACGCTACAGAAGACACACACACAGAAAGAAGGGCATTTTACTTTATTATGCAGGATTTTCAATTAATAATACCTAAAATTAAAATAGGACGAAATAAATATATAAAACATATTACTTCTAGATCCTCGTTGGAGTGCAACTTTTTTATTTCATTCTAATAAAAATATAACAAGAAATAGTATAAATACTTTTATTAATTTTTTAATGTTTTTAAAATAATTCTACTCTTATTTTAAAATAACAGTAACAATAAATAAATCATAAAAATAAATAAACAATATCAACGCATATTAATAATCATAATAAGTTGCATTAATAAATAAAATCATGATACATAAAATCCATGAAAAATTCATATTGATCACAGTAGCTGTTCGTGATCCTACTTTTCTAATTTCGTATATTATTAATGCGTTTTGTGATTCAAATAAACGTTGATCTTTAAAAATACATATAAAAAAACAATGTATACATAAATATGCGCAAAAATAAAAAAATATTTTAATTTATCTCATAAAATGTACATTGTGATTAAATGTTTGTAAAATAAAATTGTAAAAAAAAATCATTTAATTACCAATTTTCATATCAAAACATTACTTTCATTATGAAAACCCTTAACATTTCTATTCAGTAAACTTTAACAACTTTAAAAAATTTCAGCGGAAGTGATATTTCCTACGTGAAAATATTACGCAAAGCGCGTTAAATATTTCACAGTAAAACAATTCACTTAGCTTACCTTCTTTTATCGCGAAATGTTATTCAAAATATAATCAAATTGTAAATGGTAATTTAAGAAATTCGTACATTTCATGACGTAAATGAGCAAAGGCTTAAGGCAAAAGAAATACATTTAATAACATTTCCATATATTTCTCGACATATTTTTAAAGTTTCTAAAATATGCTTATTCTTATTCATTTCTTCTTGTTATTTTCATTGAGAAAACAAATACAGTCTAGGAATTGATTCATTTAATTCAGTATAGACTTTGTTCTATTCTAATACCCAAATATATGTTTTTCGTGGAATAAATTTAGATTGAAAGTCAAAAACAGTGAAAATGATAAAAATAATAAATAATGAAAGAAAATGTATAATAAATACTTATAGAAATAATGTAGTTTGTTTTCAGAAAAAAAGTTCTATGTTACTGAGATACATATTTAAAAATATATATATACGTATACCATTTAAAAAATTCTGAAGTTAAGCGACTATTTAAAATAAATTTTGTATTTAAAGATTTAAAATTACTTATTTTAGGAATACACAGACATTGTAGTGGGTTGCAGTCCTTTTTTAAACTAATTTTTATTTATTTATTTATTTATTTTAATTTAAAATAGTGTAACTGAAAAACTAATATTACTGCATCTTTTATGTCACAAACACTTTAAGGAAAATTATTCCAATAAGTGACGCTTATAAATATGCAGTTCTAACAACATATTTTAACAAATCATTACAAACTATTAACATGCGTACAAAATAATCTATATATTTCACTACTATAATTTTTATACTATAATTAACTATATGTAACAGCTGCAATTTTGACAATATATTTAATAATTATATTTAACAACTATAATGACAATTGAACTAAATTCATTTATGTAGAATACTTTGAGATAATATTAATTTTATTTTGATAAGTTAAATGTTCACAGGGAAGCAAATTATACCAGGTAATAAAATGTTGCATAAAAAGATAAAAGTGTCCAGCTTATCACCCATCATCACTTGCGGATCATAATATATATCCCTGGTTATTGTCGTTAACCATTCCGGTGCAGGTGATGAGATAATTAATTGTTATACACTTGCTCTCTGATCATCTCATGCTTACTTTATGCAAGGCATTTTTATAAGACAAATGTAACTTCACTGTTACCTTGAGCATGTAAGATGTTGTTACTTTATGAGGTGCTAAAATGTTTCTGCGTATCGTTACTGGATTACATGTAAATATTTCTAGAGCAAAATTTGAGGATATTTTTGTTTATTGATCATTTAACAGCCAGTATTACGTTGATGAAAGGTAATGCGAATGTAACAAATGTCTAAAGGTGGTGATATATTATCAGTTGAGCACACTTTTAATGTTAACACTTTTAACTTGACACTTTTAACTTCACACTTTTAACACTTCCCAACATAGTTGTAAAGTGTTTATGATTTTCTTTATTCTGGTTGCCTATCAGGTCGCACAATAATTACTGCAAAAATGACTTTTTTCAAAATAAAATTTTAGCATGTCGTTGAGATGATCTGTGGGACATCTAGAAATGTAAAAGAATAATGTCACCCAATTAATTTTAGATTTTACCCAGGTTGAAAAAATGAAATACACTAAACCCTATGGGGTCTATTTTTTAAATATTTTTTAAGCGGAGTTAAAATTTACAAATTGTTTTAATTATTTTAAGAAACTTCAAATTATCACGTAAATGTGTAAAAATATTTCATCAAAATACGTTAAGTAATTTTTTAAATAAAAATTTAAATAATAATTACACTCATACTATATGAAGAGATCAAGTGAATCATTGCAAAATAAAATATGGCATCCATTTATTTTTTGCTTTGTGAAAATCGTGATTTTTAAGGATTACTTGTATGTATATTAAGTGTTGCGTCTGTCTTAAAAACGCTTTTCTTTGCATATTATCTGTCTATCCAAAGTCTGTGCCTGCGTAATTACAATTTTTTTTTATTTTAAATGATCACTTAACTTTGATCATATCTACAACGAAGCTTATTGTAAACGCTTGCAGAATGTAAACCATCCAGCGATTGTAAGATGAGTTACATAATAATTGCTGAATAATTTAACGTAAACTTATTTAGCTCTGGAGCCTGGAATATAAGTGATATGAATGAAATATTCATCAATTTTACATAGAGAAGTAGACAATTTTATAGCATTAACTTTTTTGATGAAGTTTGAAGTTTCCCAGTAAAATAAATTATAGCAGTAAAATTAAAGTAAGTAAAATAAATTATTGTAGCACTGTGGCAATTAAAGAAATGTATCTTCGCTGAATGTATCGCATTTTAGAGATGTTTAAATAACATTGCATTTCAGTTGGCAAGTTTTTCATGATCAATACCTTATGCATGTTTCATCATTCTTGTTTATTTTATGCAATGTCATGTTATATAATGGAAGTCACTTCACTGTATTATTGATTGCTTAACAATTTTGAAGCGAAGCTTAAATACTGGCCTGCATAATTGTTGTATTCGAAACAAATGTTTCGACAAGAAATGTTCCCATTTTTTAATTTTAGACTTATGTACGAACTGATTCGCTCACTACCTGTATCTTGCTAACAAACGACAGTATCGCGAAATTATGATTTACGTTTGGGGATGGATGATCAGTTGAGCCCTTTATTGCTTTTAAGTTAAACGGTACTCATATTTTGAATACAGTTCGAGATTTGATGGGTGAAATTATTTTATTACTAAATTATGTTAAACTTAAATATACTGTAACGATGTTTCTTATAACTAAGAAATAAAACCACCATTAGGGCAATATTCTGTGCATTTGTACAAAAATAACAGTTGCGAAGTCAGAATATCCCATGGTAAATAATGATCAACGAAATTCATGCGGTTTTTAAAACAAACAATATTCTTATAATAAAAATTTGATGTAGGTAGCACATGACTTTCTCAACAGCTCTTATTTATTTTTTTAATTTTTATTTCATGATGCATTAAATTGAGTTTAATTGCAGAAAATAATATGGATACTTTTTTGACATTATATCAACCTTGTATTTTAAATGTATTTTCGTTTCATTTGATAGTTAAATGGGATGCAAAACATCCTTAATTCCTCAAAATTAAGAATATATATATATATATATATATATATATATATATATATATATATATATATATATATATATATATATATATATATATATATATATATATATAAGAAAAATATCTAAAAATAAGATATACAAAAAACATAATTATAACAGTTCATAACATTAAGGCGCCATGCCGCTCTTTCATGTTTAGCAGGTATATAATAGTAAATACATCATCAAAAAGAAAAAAGGGGGGGAGGCATAAAGGAATAGGGGAAAAGAAAGGAGAGTGTTTACAGGAACGACAGAAAAAAGGCCGGGAGGATAGTGACCCCCCCGTTCCCGGTTAAAGCGCTTTTACTCTAGAAACACTCCCGGTGCCTCTGTCTTCCCGAAGCACTCCTCCGTCCGATGAAATCAATGAAAACATCCCGAAGTTTATAGACCATGAAGCAAAAAAAAAAGGGCTGAAGATGGGAATAAACCTAACCTTATTACTCAACCGAATTCTTGAAGACCATAAGCAATGCCACACAACCATATCTCACCGACCTGCTATCATCAAGTAAAACAGTTAGTCTCTCTTTCAAATATCAAGTCTACATAGTGCCTTAGATACCGAAGTGGGTAATTGCCTTTTGCTGCTTCCCTGAGTAATTTATTGACACTGTTTTGCTGTTCTTCTTTTTCAGTGTTGAGACGTCTATATCGATATAGATGATTTATGATAATATTTCTGAAAATACCACTGCTCAAATTAGATTTCCAGTCTATAATGTAATTAATGTCGAAATCAAAATTATATATTATATATATATATATATATATATATATATATATATATATATATATATATATATATATATATATATATATATATATATATATATATATATATATATATATATATATATATATATATATATATATATATATATATATATATATAAATATATATATTTATATATATCGAGAACGATTAACCTTAGTCATGGAATGTCTTTTTTTTTGTTGTCAAAAATTACATAAACGGCCATCTAAGTCTCCGGTCTCTATTAACAGAACACGTCTGAGACATGCTAGGACGACAATTGCAACCTTTCTAGAATACTATTGAATTATCTGACCAATTGCAACATTGGTGGCAATGCCGAGTTTCGCGGCTGTAGCTCAATTTCTTATGGCTGGGTATATTTATTTCAATAGAGTGTATATAATTTTTTTGCGCGTTGGAAAGCACCAAAAATGAATTGTTTATCAATAACTTACTAATTTTATATTTTATATTGTATTGAAGAAATATCAGCATTTGGGAGGTGATAGAGTCAGACATCCGTGGTTTAAACATAGGTTACCCTACTCAAGTTGATCGTTCCAAATTTTAGACCTTAATTTGCTAATGTACGTGCTTCATGTAAATAACGAAAGAGGTGTTCCTTTCATGTTAAATATCCTGTTATTTTTGTTCATTACCATTTTTTTTATTAAAAATTCAATTTTTAGAGGAAAATAAAATTTGAATATCTAGCATAATGGAACATTATAATTCATTTACTAATGATTACAACATTGGTAAACAGAACAAAGTATGTGTGGTAAGAAAATACATTAAATGTATACTCATATTGAAGTAATCGCTTTAATAAACAGTAACACATCTTTTTCAAATCTTTTTAAATAAAATATGTGACAAATAGCACACAATATTAACATACATACAACCAAACTTGTCAAAATATTATTTGCAAATTAAATACTAGTTAATTAAATTAAATTTTAATTAAATATCTTAAGTTTTATTCAATTAAATTTATTTAAATTAATTTTAAATATTACAGATAATATCACTAATTTTGTTATTACAAATTTCAAATGTGATCATTATTATAGAACAACTTATAAAATGAGTCAATATGTCTTCACAAAATTGGTGTCTAATGAAAATATATCATGTTCAGAACCAATATTTAACAAAACAAACAACTCTTTTCAAACATAACTTAGTCAATTTTCGACATTTTCGTGTATACATCTCAGTTCCCATTAACTTTTCAATATCATCATCATCATTCAGCAATGTTGACCGAGTATCATTTATTTTGAGTAATCAGTGCAATGCAAATGCAAATATACGACAGAGAAGTATGTACAATTAGATAATGGAACATGCTTTGCTTAGCAAATATTAATGTTCAAACATTAAGCATTGAAGATTTCGGAATTATTTGCAGACGATTTAAAATGAATAAAGATTCTGTTCCATATTAAGACTTATTAATATTTGATTTCGCATCAGTTAAAGTATCAATTCAAGTACAGTGTTACCGTTGTTAAATCCCTGTAAAATGGTAACAACATGCAATAGAACCTGTTTTAACAGATTTTTTAAACTTGAACGTGATACACCTGAATATAAAATATTCAGTCAAAAAAGTGTGACAAGACACTGACATAATATATTTTTCTAATGCAATGAGCATACTATTTATATATAGATATCTGATATGCAATATTATATTTCAGATTCTTCTTGTTATTTAAGTATCCATACTATAGCCAACGGTTGTACTGTGGTGAAAACACCGGTTCCCGTTGGATCACCGAAGTTAAGCAGCATCGGACGCGGTTAGTACTTGAGTGGGTGACCACGTGGGAACACCGCGTACTGTTGGCTCATTTCAGTCGACGTGGTGGCCGAACGGTCAAGGCGAGCGTTTCTAGCGATTGATCGGCCGCCACGTTGTGGGTTTGAGTCCCACGTAAGACATGGATGTTTGTGTTGCTGTTCCCAATGTGTTACCACCCCCTCTGGTGAGCTGGGGCAACGTCTTTGACAGCTAAGAGGTTCACTGTTCTGGCCGATGTATAGGCGAAGATGAAAGAGTCAATGCCTGGCCATTGGGAAAAAAAGTATACATACTATAAAATTTGAATTCCATTGTTTATTTGTTTTAAATTGGTAAAAAAATCAATATTAATCATTATAATTATTAAGTAATAAGTGAAAACATTGTAAGTTCCACTTTGGATATCGAAGAAAATATAATAAATAGTTCCATATATTGTCGTGACGGCATTCGTCACTCCTTTGTAAATTATATAATATCTGTACTTTTTAAACTCTTATTTAATTAATTTGTGTCCTGGAACCCTCTCGTCATTTTATCTTATTTAAATATATCTGAATCTGTTTCGAATGGTGGCCATTTTCATGCTATAATATTTCTCTCACACTCGAGGAACAACGTACGTCGCTCAAGGTCGCACTTGCTTGCGGGTGGAGACAGTTGTCTCCATGTTTTTTCGCTTTGTTGGGTGATGCAATCTTGTGCTGGATTTCGTGTGGTTATACACGCGCCTTGAAATTCGTCGGTTGAAGGGGGCGGATCCCTGGATGTGTTTGAAAGCAGTGAAGTTTTGTATTGGAAGAAAGGAGAAGTTGTGGGCCCTTGATATTTTTGATTGGACGGGTTCTGGATCCATCTGGAATGTATTTTAGCTGAGTGATTCTGGACTCGGGGCTCTCTCCCTGGAAACATCTTCGAACTCACGTCGACGCGGGACTTTGCCCCCAGGTTGAGTTACCGTGTCGTGAGGGTCGGGGGAGATGCCACCGCCGCTACCATCGCCACCTCGGTGATTGGGTCTTCGACTTCGTTGGTACCGAGCCTCTTCGCCTGCTGCCGCCGTTGACTGACCGGGAACCTCCTGCTCCGGTTGCCTGGAGACCGATGTGAAAGAAGATCGTGATGAAGCAGATCCCTGTGCGGGACGTTGCTCGAACCCTTCGAACCGTCCTGCCGCCTCTCCTTGGTCGGGGGAAGTTTTTCCCCGAGGGAACTCTGACGGATGTTTGGTCTTCGATCCTTATGAGTCCTTCCTGATATGGAGGTAAGCGAACTTTCAATTGGAGGCTGCTGCTTCGACCGTCTTGTGTTCCGGTGAAGTGATCCGCCTGATGATTGATCTCAAGTTTCCTCAAGAGCTGATTTAATAGAAAAATAATGCTTTGAAGTAAATTAGTTAAATTTAATCAAATTGATAATTTGCGTTCCTCGAGTGTGTGATTCCTCTCCTTGACCATACCAGTGTTTTAATAAGTGTATCTGTTATATGTAAAATTTGGAATTAATAATACTTTGAATAGATATTTTAATGCCGGCAAGGAGCCGATGATTTTTTGGATGGAAACGGTCCAGTGGTTTTAACTCTAGTATATTTCTGAAATTGAATGCTAACTCCTTTTCCTAAATATTTAAATAAATGAAGATTAGAAATTAAATTGTGTCTTTATTTGTGTTGATTATGTATTTTCCAGCTTGGTGGAGTTCCTAAGGTAAAGGTATATTTTCTGTTTTCCTCGGATTTTGTTGGGTTTTCCTTCACAGGTCATCAATTGGAATTCTTCCAATTGACGGGAGGAGTGTTTCGAACCTGGGTTACACATTTTGGTGAGAGTTAGACTCTCGGTCTGCCGTGTCTGGCGGGAATCCGTTGCGAGATGCCCTCGGAATCCCCGTTTTGACAATTGGTGCCTTTGACCTTCCCTCTCGAGCACCTGTGTTTTTTAAAATTTTGTTGTATGGAGTTTTTGAAATTTTTGGTAAATCTGGACCGTTGGTATGGTTTGAGTTTTGGTTTGGAGAGTTGCACACTTTTGTTATTGAAAATTTGTATGCATTATTTATGAAATTATTGTAAAAAAGTATTTATACAGAAAAATAATTTAAAATGTGTGAAATCTTGGTGAAAAGTGGCATGGTGTACAAAGAAAAATGCTTGGTGTACAATAAAAATGGTTAAAAATACAGTTTTGAAAAATTGTCTAGAATCTGAAAATTTTTTGATAAATGAAAATTACTAACTATAATAATATATAAAGCTGTTAAAAGTGAAAATTTAATTAAAGAATTACTTTAAAAATTGAATTTAAATGGTATAAAATTCTAAAGTGAGAAATTGTTTCGATTTGAAATTTTGTGGAATTCTTCTGTTTTTGATCTGAATTTTGAGAGTATTAATGTGTGAGATTTAAGAATTTGCTGTAATTTTATCTTCGAGCTCTGTTGAGCAATTTTCCCAATAAGAAAAAAAAAAAAAAAAAAAGAGAGAAAAATTGCAGTTTTTGAAACTCCGTGTGTTTAGTTTTGTTTTAATGTGAGATTGAAAATTTGGGCCGGGAATGGAGGCCGTCTTCTGAAATTTCATTCGAAAAATAAAATAAAATAAAATCTGTGTAAATTGAAATATTAATTTCTTAACTTGAATCTAAATCGAAAGTACACCTGCATTGATATGACAATCCTTAATTATGACTACCAGATTGTGACTACATGAATATGACTTGTGTTATTGAAATAACATCTGAAATATAGAATAAATTTAGTTCATTTAATGTGAAAAAAGTATGTGTTGAAAAATATTGTGAAGTGAAAAATATAAAGTATTGGTTGTTGGTATGTGCAGAGTGGCACATAGCCAGTTTTGAAAAAAAAAAAAGAAAAAAATGGTGCAAAAGTTGCACGGAACGGAAAAATTCTATATTTGTTTATTTATTATGACTTGTTGAGGGGTGTATAATAGAGTGATATAAAGTAATAATACATATGAAGTAGCTGACAGTAAAATGTTTTAAGAAATGTTCCAAACTTTGAAAAATTTGTGAAAATTAAGAATTAAGAAATTGATTAAATTAAGAACTTGACATTAATTAAATTGAAAATTAAATTTGGTATATCAGAAAGTTAAATGTAAATATTTGTTTAAAAGAACTTTCGCTTTTGAATTTTGAGAATTCTTCTTGTTTCGGTTTGAAATTTTTGTTTGAGTTTATGCGAGGAGATTCGCTGCAAATAAAAAAAAAAAAAAATTTATTACGATGAGCTCATTGAGCCCTTTCCCAAATGAAAAAAAAAAAAAGAATGAAAATTTGGGGTTTGCAGAGTCCGAGTCTCATGGAATGTTAGATGGTTAAAAATGGATTGAAATTTTGAACTGGAAGTGAGGGTTGTTCTTGAGATTTGATCGAAAAATTTTGTAAATTGATTATAAATGCTTAAATTAAATATTTGAATTTTAAATAATACTAAGATATTAAATACTGAAATATTAAATAGTTTAATAATTTGATTTTACACCCTGTGTTTTATAACAACTAATTTTGACATATAAGATTTGACAAATATGATGAGTTTAAAAATAAAAATAATTACGTGAGAAAATAAAAATAATTCCGTGTGAAAAAAGAAGTGTTTGTGTTGTGTAGCTAAGAGAGCACACAAAGTTTTGAGTTCTGTATGACAGACAGACTCGAGTTGTTGGACCAAATAGTAAATTTGAGTTTTCATGGAAAAAAATATAATAGTAATATAAAATAAAGGTCCCTTTTTGATCACGTAAATTATTGAGTAAAATAAATGAGTTGTGAATTGTTTATGATAAATAAAGAGAAGAGTACATTTAAGTACGGTAAATGAAAAATATTGTATTATGGTAAACTGAAATAGAATAGAAATAATTGATTTTCATATATAAGTATTATATTGACACATAATTGATGGTGATATTTACAAATGAAATATTAAATAAGTACATAAAATATATAAAGTGAAAAAATTGTGTATTAACAAAATGAAATGTATGTACTGTGTCATTTCAATGATTCGGGGATGAGCCAGGAATTTTTTTTTTGAAAAAGGGGTAAATTTATTGAAAAATGTTGACTTAGAATTGAAATGAAAATTTTGACTTGAAAAAAAAAAAAAAAAGAATGAATAATTGTTGGAACAGTTAAGATATGAAAATAATAGAATTTATGAATAAGAAATGGAAAATCTGTTCCACGGTTTTATATTGAGAATAAATAGTAATTTTATGAAAAATGATATTTTTGAAAAGTCAACTTGTGAAAATGTGTTTGTGTGGGACTGAGAGCCATGTTTGTTTATATATTTATTTTCCCTGAGTGCTTGTGAGTGATTGAAATTGATTTGTATGCCTCAGGATGATTAAGTGAAATGAATGATTCTCCACTGGTTGTTTCTGCCTCCTTGCCAAAATTTTGCA
Organism: Amaurobius ferox; assembly: GCA_951213105.1. Taxonomy (NCBI): domain Eukaryota; kingdom Metazoa; phylum Arthropoda; class Arachnida; order Araneae; family Amaurobiidae; genus Amaurobius; species Amaurobius ferox. The sequence continues at coordinate 92,144,595 of OX578134.1, forward strand.
TCCAAACATTTTGCTAAATATCTATTTTCGTGTCTTGACCTTCCTAAGTTCTGTTGTGATTGCGGAAGTCGACCCGTTTTTCACTCGTATGTTCTGTTGTGTTTTGTTGTGTAATCGGATTAGCTACCCGGTTTACACTCTGTGTTCAGTGTTTGTTGCTCGAAATTGCCTCACAAACAATTTTGAGGAGTGTTGAGTTTCTTGGGTTGGAATTGACTTTGTTTGGAATGTTGCTTAATATTAAGAACTGTTGTTTACGTGGGTTGATCCCCCTTTGCACTCATCTGTGTTAATTTCGGTAGCAATAAAAAGTCTTGCTCAAAAAGAAAAAGTAAAAAAATTTTGTTTCGGGAAGAACCGTTGGTCAGAATATTTGCTCAATTCCGTATTGTGTCCGGCGAGTTTTGTTGAAAAATTTGAAAATTCTGTCAGAATGAGTTGCTCGCAGGTGAGGTATCGAAAAATAAAATGTTGAAAATTTGAAAAAATAATGTTGAAATATTAAATAGATATTGTGGAGAAAAGTTTTAAAAATAAGAAAAATGAAATGATTTAATTTGAAAATATTGTGAGAAAAGTCGGAAAAGTGACTTATTTATTAACGTTGATATTGAATTTAAAGTTTGAAATATATTTTCGGCCTCAGATTTCCCTTGTTTCCCCTTGGTATTTAATGAAAAAAATAATAATATTGTTTCTGAAATTAATTGCATAAAGAAATTGAAAGTTCCATTCCTGGGCTCTGGGTTTTCGATTGAGTTAAAAATAGCTGTGTTTACTTCAGCCGATAATGAGCTGACGCCGATTGTGTAAACGAAATGTTCTTTCCCCCCCCCGTGCTAGACATTCCTGCATGATGCAGAGCGAAAATAAAATAATTCTGTTGACGTATGAGAAACATTTGACCTACTTTCGATAGGTTTTGGTTTGAAATGTAGAAGTAGAAATTTTTTGTTGTGTGATGGAGTTTGAAATGAATGCTCGCTTTAACATCGAAAAATATATTAACTGAATTAGAATTTGAGTAACAAAAGATAATTGCATTATGAAATCATTTGAATTGAAATATTTTAAAAACTTAGAATAATTTTGCGACTCCTATTGGTAACATGAAATATTTGGAGAAATATTTAGAAAAAAATAATATTATAATAATTGAATGGAGTCTGGTTTTGTGGAATTTGAATTAGAGTAGAGGAACTCTAAAATTAATCATAAATATAATATTGATATATGGAAAGTGAATCCACAAATAATTTTATACGAATTGAAATATTCTAAGATTATATAATGATTTATTGTATTGGAAATGTGGAACGGGATAGAGTAAAGAAACTCTAAGTTAATTACGTTAATAAGAAACATTGAGAATTTGTTCCACAGTTTGAATTTAAATGAAATAAGAACATTTAAAAGTTTATTTACTTAATGTGGAAATCTAGTATGAGTCAGTGAACTCAGATTTATTTCGAAAAATGTGGAATTTTTAAATTAGATTCCACAAATTAATTTACTTGATAATAATTTTGAATTTTACTTTACATATTTACTTTCTGAAATCCATACTTAAAAATATTTTGATTTGAATTTAAGAATTTTAATTTGAAAACGTAATGATTAATTATAAAAATAAACTTTGGATTTCATTTAATTTTTGGAGTTATGCATCATTTGAATTTTTTTTGCACTTAAGAAATAAATTGACTTTGAGAATTGGTGCAAAAGTGAAATAACATTGAGAAAAAGATTTTTTCTTTAAATGATTGAATTTCGTCCTTGACTTCAAATAACTTAATTACATCTTTGGCAGGCAACTTAAACTTAATTTTAAGAGAAATATATTGAATTTAAGAATAATTTAGTGAAATTAAATGGAAATTAGTGAATTTTTGAGATGACACTTATTTATTTATAAATGTTTGAAATTTTGAAAAATTGGTACTTTGATGATCTGTTATTTACAAATATTTTAAGATAGTAATAATAATTGGAAATTTATAAATTGATTTGAAAAATTTTTGAAATTTGATCTGTGGCCTTGATGTTTGATTGGGGAGTGGCGAAAAATTTGTTTTGAAATTTTAAGATATTTTTACTTGGTGGCAAAGCTAGGTGAACTTCATAAGAATAGATGATAATACATTAAGAATAAATAATTACGAAAAATGTGAATTGAAGTTCAGAATTGATTTTCGTGCCCGTGTAGAGCACTGATGAAATGGAGGCACTTGTTGTTTATGAAACAAAATATTTTATTTCGGTGTGAACCGGTGGTGACAGAAAATTTTTGGGTGTTTTCTCCGTGACTCGGTTGGTTCTCGAAAAGTGAGACCAAATTAAATTGCATATTGTTGTGTTGTACATAAATTGAAGTAATATAAAACTGTTTTTTTTACATGTGTAGTAGGATTGTGGAATTGGTCATCCTTCTTTAGGCCTATTTCGGAACTTTTGCCCTGCAAGTGTTGAGTGTTGCCCGCATTCTGTTCTTGTAGGTGTGGCGGTGTTTACGTGTGCACACTGCCTTTCTTCTAAATTTCTTTAAAATTGCGGACGACAACTTGAGGCTGGTTGTCTGTTGCTTCGGGGATGATCCAAATTCCATTGAATGGTATTAGGAGAATGATTTTTTTTTTTTTTTGGAGTGAGAAGTGTATATAAATGTATTTTGTGGAGTAAGGCTTTCTCCCCTCCCCTTACTGCCACATTTGTTCTTGTTTTATTCATGTTATATGTTCATATATATCCTTTGATGTTATTGGGAGAAAGAATCTCTTAATAATTTTTGCATATTTAATCGCATATATTCCAGTGCATATACATATATTATATTTACATATTTAATTATTTAATCTTTTGATGTTGAGAAAAATAACTTGACATATTTATTCAGTGTATATTTTCATGTGTTTTTTTTTTGCGAGTCACAGGTCTTTGGAGAAAATGATTTTGGATATTGAGAAAAAAATAAATAATCATGGAATATTGAGTTGGTTCTGTCACCCGGTCACCATTGTTGATTACTTGCCACAGTTGTCCACAGTTGATTACATTTGAAAAAGAAAAAGAAATAATTTAATTTCGAGATGAAATTTTTAGAATGTGGATGTGTTTTCGACCACTGATCCCCCTTTTCTGCCACATGATCTGGTTAAATAGTTTAAATAATAATGTTGTAATTATAGAATGATAATTTGGAAAAAGTGTCATAAATTGATAAAAGAATGATTTGAATATTAAATGAAATGTATGATTTTGGAAATATTGTTGAAAATTAAAATGAAAATTAATTAATAATTTAAATATTTGAATTGAAAATTGTATAATTTCATAAAATGGTATTATGGTAAGAATACCTGTGTCATGAATGTTGCCTGCTCGCTGCCTCTTTGTAAGAGGAATGAAAATACTTTTGTGTCAAATGGACACCTTTTGATTGTCAGTGGACTGTTGTTCGCCACTGGACCAGGTTGGTATAAAAATTTTATTTGTCTTGGTATGGTCACTTTAATTGAATTTGTTTTACATTTATAGTGATATTTAAAGATAATTAGTTATAAATTCTGTGTCTATTTAGACAAGCCTTGAGCCACACTCTTGCTGCTGTATATAATTGAAAAAAAACTTTGTGTGGTCATAAAATTTTATTGCAATAGATTGACGAGATAAAACTTAATATAATTATTGAAGAATGTTCTGCTGACCACTTGTAAATATAATTGCTGGAAATTTAATTATTTAAAGAATGTGAAATAATATTTGAAAATTTTAAAAGCAGATAATTGAAAATAATTTATAATTTTAAATTAATCGAAAATTTTATTTGAAAAATTTATTTTAACTTTTGTGCTGACTTGAGGGTTAGTTTTGTAAATATTTATTTAATTTATTTAATTTAATTGAAAGAATTTTATTGAAATTTTAATGTAATCATTTAATATTTTTGGAAATTCACATAATGTGAAATCTTTTGTGAAGGGCTGGTATTCATTAGGATTTTGACTCATTTGCAGTCACTTTTAGGTTACTTTTGGCCCTGGTTCTTCGACATGCGCCCATGTGGGATGGTGTTCGTGTCAAGAACCCTTGATGTAGTTCGCGGCTGCATCTTTTCAAAATTTTGTTGAAATTTTTTTTCTTGAAGGTTCATGGACTTCAAGGAGCCTGATGTCTACTTGCTCCTGCTGGCTTGGTTGAAAAAAAAAATCCTCCCTTGTCGAATTTTTTTTCTCCGGAGGGAGGGGGAGTTGTCGTGACGGCATTCGTCACTCCTTTGTAAATTATATAATATCTGTACTTTTTAAACTCTTATTTAATTAATTTGTGTCCTGGAACCCTCTCGTCATTTTATCTTATTTAAATATATCTGAATCTGTTTCGAATTGTGGCCATTTTCATGCTATAATATTTCTCTCACACTCGAGGAACAACGTACGTCGCTCAAGGTCGCACTTGCTTGCGGGTGGAGACAGTTGTCTCCATGTTTTTTCGCTTTGTTGGGTGATGCAATCTTGTGCTGGATTTCGTGTGGTTATACACGTGCCTTGAAATTCGTCGGTTGAAGGGGGCGGATCCCTGGATGTGTTTGAAAGCAGTGAAGTTTTGTATTGGAAGAAAGGAGAAGTTGTGGGCCCTTGATATTTTTGATTGGACGGGTTCTGGATCCATCTGGAATGTATTTTAGCTGAGTGATTCTGGACTCGGGGCTCTCTCCCTGGAAACATCTTCGAACTCACGTCGACGCGGGACTTTGCCCCCAGGTTGAGTTACCGTGTCGTGAGGGTCGGGGGAGATGCCACCGCCGCTACCATCGCCACCTCGGTGATTGGGTCTTCGACTTCGTTGGTACCGAGCCTCTTCGCCTGCTGCCGCCGTTGACTGACCGGGAACCTCCTGCTCCGGTTGCCTGGAGACCGATGTGAAAGAAGATCGTGATGAAGCAGATCCCTGTGCGGGACGTTGCTCGAACCCTTCGAACCGTCCTGCCGCCTCTCCTTGGTCTGGGGAAGTTTTTCCCCGAGGGAACTCTGACGGATGTTTGGTCTTCGATCCTTATGAGTCCTTCCTGATATGGAGGTAAGCGAACTTTCAATTGGAGGCTGCTGCCTCGACCGTCTTGTGTTCCGGTGAAGTGATCCGCCTGATGATTGATCTCAAGTTTCCTCAAGAGCTGATTTAATAGAAAAATAATGCTTTGAAGTAAATTAGTTAAATTTAATCAAATTGATAATTTGCGTTCCTCGAGTGTGTGGTTCCTCTCCTTGACCATACCAGTGTTTTAATAAGTGTATCTGTTATATGTAAAATTTGGAATTAATAATACTTTGAATAGATATTTTAATGCCGGCAAGGAGCCGATGATTTTTTGGATGGAAACGGTCCAGTGGTTTTAACTCTAGTATATTTCTGAAATTGAATGCTAACTCCTTTTCCTAAATATTTAAATAAATGAAGATTAGAAATTAAATTGTGTCTTTATTTGTGTTGATTATGTATTTTCCAGCTTGGTGGAGTTCCTAAGGTAAAGGTATATTTTCTGTTTTCCTCGGATTTTGTTGGGTTTTCCTTCACAGGTCATCAATTGGAATTCTTCCAATTGACGGGAGGAGTGTTTCGAACCTGGGTTACAAATTTTGGTGAGAGTTAGACTCTCGGTCTGCCGTGTCTGGCGGGAATCCGTTGCGAGATGCCCTCGGAACCCGTTATGACAATATCCCTGTATAAGGTGTCTTCCTTCTGGTTGTCGCTATCCTTACTACGACTGGAAATCCGATTATCTTCTGAGACATGAGTTAGTTCTCAGCAATGGCTTCAAAATAACTCTGGAAATTAGATACAGTGGATTTCTAAATTCCAATAAATATCGAATTAAATTAATCGAATCCATACTATTTATGGCAGTGAATGCGTTAATTAAAGTTGTGGAGTATATCAAGGATATATAGTTCACTTCTGAGCAGTTACGACTAAATATTTAATTTATTGTTAGCTGGATAGGTAACAATATGTGGTTTAAATCCCCTTTTAGATATCATTTCTTTCCATATTTATTTCACAGTAAAGAAGGTAAAAGTGAATAAAATAGAAGTATAAATAAAGTTAAAAAATTATCTAAATTCTGTATTTCAAATAATTTTAAAACATTTCACATATTTTAAACTTATATAATTGGTGTTTGTTTCAGGTGAAGGACCGGACTTTGATATCAAAAGCGTACTGGCAGGTATGATATATTTCTATTATCATTTCAGCTTACAATAATCGTAATAAATATGTTGCTATTTTACACTCACAAAAAATTATTGAAATTCAATCATTGTCATTTATGCAACCTCTTGTGCACAGCCAAGAACATTGTTAGATATTTAGTAATATTTCTTATATGATGCTATGATACAAGATGTATGTTAAATGCAACATAATTTCCCCATTTAAATGGAAACTGTGGTGCAGTAAAATATTTGAATTTTTCAATTCATAAGAGTGGAAAGTTACAAGTTGAAAAATTGGACTTGTGTTTTAAATTTTATATTGTTTGGGAATCTAACTTCAATACAAACTTATGTCTCATATTTGATTCTGATATTCATGGGAAAAAAATTAAAATATCTATCTAACTTTTTTCATATTAGGTATCTACATTACTTCAAAAATTTTGTATACTCGTTTTACTATTGCAGACAAAGGGATTTTAATTTAGAACTCTGACATTAATATTATAAATTATATACACTGGTATGTAAAAGTTAAATTGGATATTAGTTGCATAGCTTCTTTAATGCTGATTATTAAGTAATAAGTAAAAATATTGTAATAGTGTGCTAGTAATTTAGCGCTAATAGATAAAAACATTGTAAGTACCACTTTGGATATCGAAGAAAATATAATAAATAGTTCCATATATCCGTGAATAAGGTTTCTGCCTTCTTAATGTTTTAATTTCGATTGCATTTTTATCGTAACGCTTATATTCCAGGGGAATATGTTGATTCCTGATTTGAATGGTATAAACATGCACTCCATACCAGCCAAATCGTTATAAAAATATGAGAGTTTTAAATGTTTATCCCCGTTAACGAAAATAACTAGGACGAGGAAATTTAAAATTTGATTTTATTCTTTGATGTATACAGACTGCGGATTTTAAAAATAATAACCTTATTGGGCTATATTTTGTTGCTGAAAGGATAATTCAAAAATAGTTAAATTGATGTTAAAATTCGGATAAAAATCCTTCCAATGGTCAATTTCAGGATGATATAATTTTTTCATGATTGGTAGATAGACATGATAGCAAATACAAACAAGGAAGGGTTCAACTTATTATCCATTCACCATAATAATTTAACAGTTTTGTCATTCGTCCACAAAGGCAAGGTATTTTAATATAAGGTTGGGTTATGAGCACGGTAACCAATCAAAAAGACGAGTGTAGCATTTCGCCATTCGTGACGCCACGGACTAGGGTAGTTATTGCCAAAACACAGTAAATGCTCCCATTATTACAATTAAAAATTGCCTGTTAATTTTTAAGTGGTGATATTAAGACATAAACAACCTGCGTTATCTATTCCCGTGACATCATATTCTCAGTGTCAGAATTAAAAAAATATGCAGTCATGCGCAGGATCAATCTTCCTGCACAAAGATGTGAGTGATATAACTTGTTATGTGTTGCAGTATTACGAACGTTTATGGTAGTCACTGAAGTCAGTAAAACTGCAGAATCAGATTTCTGGAGTATTGAACTCTGTCTGGACAAGGCTACAATGGTCAATTTTATACTCATAGAACACGGCGTTTGAAAACATTCCTAAAGGCTGAAATCGATCTGTAGTTCAGCCATCAGCATCAACGTCTCTGTTTTGGACTTTATATCATTTTCCAGCCTGGAGGAGTCGATAACAGCTTTGACAACAAATAAACTTACTGTGCCCCAGATTTGTAAATAAAGGATTTCAAACAAAACTGTAAACGAAGTCGTCAAACCTAACCAAACAGTCAAATCAAGCTTGTGGATTAAATTTTAAAATACACCCAGTGTAATAACTGGTCTTGGAATACTGGTCGCTGCAATAAGAGTACAGTTTTTAGCTTTAACGCTTTCTGTAAACAATTTCTCTGGTATTAAAGAAACTGTTTCATTACGGTTTCGTTATTTTGGAAAAAATTATCTGTTTCTATCAGACCCGATGTATCTCTTATCCATAAGACCATGCTAGACCTAAAATCTTTACCAAAATAGATTATATTACAAATGAGTTAATTTAAGAAATCATAATTTCTATATTTTACATATTCCACAAAATTTTATACATTTTATAAAAGATGAAGAACATTAGAACATTATGAAATTTTATCTTTTCAAATGAATTTATTTATACAATGCAAAATGTAATTAAAACTATTTTATGCATTCTGAAAATAAACTGACTAAAACATGGTTCATACCTTTTGTCGTTGGCAAAACTCCACGTACTTATTTTCTATTTAAACTTGATGAAATGCGTCTACTTTGTCATAGAAAGTAGCGGAAAATATACTTATGAGTCCTGTTAATGCGAAGAGCCAACAATAGGGGTTGGAAATAATTTATACTGGTCGCAAATTAGAACATAACTGAAAATGGCAAGTGGCCAAACTTTATCTACTAAAGTCGCCGGGGAGGCAAAATTTTACACTAGTTTGCTTTAAGTGGTATTCCTGTTAGACCGTACTTCATATTCTAATAACTTTTGCGGATAAAATGTGTAACTTTATTATGAAATAGCTGGAAAAGTCAAAAAAGGAAGAGCTTCGTTGTTATTTCAACTTGGCATGTAAATTCATGCTGGGAGGTAAATTAGTACATCTAAACAGGTAGAGATACCATAGATCTAGTGTGGCTCGTTCCGATGTTATTTAGAGGTAAGTCAGATATAACTATATCTCTATCTTCTATAATTATAAATCGATGCTTAGATTATGATAATCTACAATTGTACGTCCAATGATTTTATTTGTAGACGTATTTCTGATAAAAGTTGCAAAATCAAAAAAGCATTAATCACATGGAAAATTTACATAAGATATAAATTGTAATTATTATATGTGTATATAGAATAATTTTAACGGACAATATTATAATTTTTATTAACCATTAATTCTGAACTATATGCTGTTCTTATTGAAGTTATTTTAGTTATTTTACCATTTCAGCAGTTTGAGCAGTAGGTAAGAAAAATATTTTTCTCCAGGATCTTATACAAAAAAGAAAAACGTTTCTATGCTTTTGGTTTTATGCTGCTGTCTACACTGTAAAACATTCTGCAACCTTTGCTCATTTTTCTCTACTTTGTTGATAATTTCAACAAACTACCACAAAAGCCGCAATTACAGGCGTGCATGAAAATCCCATCTTCATTTCTACAATATTCATCTAATTATCGTCTGCTAAAATTATATATATAATTAAAAATAAAAATTTTAAATTAAATATATATATATATATTATATAAATACCGAAACATGCTAAAAGCGTTAAAGATACTTTGCAAATATGAATAGTTAGAAATACTAAAGTTATTAAATTGATAAAAAATGACGATGCAAAAGACATTTAATTTATTGCGCAAATGCAGCTTATAAATAAAATGATTTCAATAATAAAAATATAATATGAAAATGCAATGACAGAACAGAGACAAGTTGTAACTCAAATTACGCTAACTTAAAATATGCCTAGAAATCAAAAACTGTATTAAATAGAGAATCAGGAATAATTAGTAAAATAAAATGCATAATTATGATTCTCTATTTAATGCTTCTTTTAAATTTGTATAAGTTAGGGTTATATATATATATATATATATATATAGAATTGGTAATATATATATATATATATATATATATATATATATAGAATTGGTAATATATATATATATATATATATATATATATATATAGAATTGGTAATATATATATATATATATATATATATATATATATATATATATATATATATATATATATATATATTTATATATATATATATATACTATATGGTCTAAGGTTTCCGGACACTTTGGATGTTAGAATTTTTTTTCGAATTTCTAAACAAATGCTTAGCGAAGTGTTCTGTGACTTTGGCGATGTGAAGAACATGCTTGAAAGCACACTTTTCAATAAAGTTTTGTTGACTTGTGCATTTAGGATACCAGCAAGATATTGAAAAGGGGGAAATATATTTGATCACAGTGTATCATTAAAAGCTGGAAATGGTTTGTAACTTTCACAAAATAATTAACCGGCTTTGTTAAATGTGTATAAGTATTTTTTGTAAAACAAAAACGTATATTCATGAATATATGAACGTTTCTTTAAAAAAACCAAATTTTATTACATGTTTTTTGCTTACATTATTCATAGGGTTCAACAAAATTTCGCGAAACTTACAGAATATTTGCCAACGTCGAAGAAGAATATTATACTTCAATTGAAAATTAAAGCATTGAATATACGATGAGATATAAGCATTTAATGAAACTAAGTTTTTACTGCGCAGCAGCGAAATATAGTAATAGTTTTATTTCATGATTTTGTAGTGAATACTGTTGGGCAACTTTTATAAAAAATACACTGGAATATCGTGAAAATTCACAAAGATATCGACGGTACAGTGATCAGTTTTTCTCTGACTCTCTGAAAGTACCTGGATGATAAGGGGTTTCCACAAATTGACATTATACAAATTCATCGGACACCCCTGTTCTAAAAATGAACTAGACCAATTTTATGCAAATGAAGATTATCACGTACAGGAGTGTCCGGAGACATTTGATCATTATCTGCATAACATTGGACTAGTTAATTTTCAGAATAAGGGTATATGAATTTGTAAAATGTCAATTTGTGGAAAAAAACCCTTATCATCTAGGTACTTTCAGTGAGTCAAAGAAAAATTAATCACTATATCGCCGATATGTTTGTGAATTTTCACGATACTCCAGTGGATTTTTTTATAAAAGTTGCTCTACAATATTCACTACAAAATCATGAAAGAAAATTATTGCTATGTTTCGCTTCTGCGCAGTAAAAACTTAGTTTTTTCAAATGTTTATATCTCATCGTATATTCAATGCTTTAATTTTCACTTGAAGTATAATTTTTTCCTGGACGTTGACAAATGCTCTGTAAGTTTCGTGAAATTTGATTGAAAACTATAGATATTGTAAGTAAAAAGCATATAACAAAATTTGGTTTTTTTTAAAGAAACGTTTATATCTTCATGAATATAAGTTTTTGCTTCACGAAAATGCTTATATACATTGAATAAAGTTGTTAACTATTTTGTGAAAGTTACAAATCATTTTCAGCTTTTTATGATACAGGGTGATCAAATATATTTTTCCCCATTTTTAATATCTTGATGGTCCCATAAATGCGCAAGTCACCGAAACTTTACGCACAGTGTGCGTTCAAGCATGTTTCTCACATCTCCAATGTTACAGAACACTTCCCCGAGTATTTGTTCAGAAGCCAACGACTCTATCGTGCTGAAAAGACTGGTTCTCGTTAGATCACCGAAGTTAAGCAGCATCGGGCGCGGTTAGTACTTGGGTGGGTGACCACCTGGGAACACCGCGTACTGTTGGCTCATTTCAGTCGACGTGGTGGCCGAACGGTCAAGGCGAGCGTTTCCAGCTATTGATCGGCCGCCACGTTGTGGGCTCGAGCCACACGTAAGACATGGATGTTTGTGTTGTTAGGCGCAATGTGTTCCCACCACCACTGGTGCGCTGGGGTAACGACTTTGACCGCTAAGAGGCTCACTGTGCTGGCCGATGTATAGGCGAAGATGAAAGATGCCTGGCCATTGGAAAAAAAAAAACGTATTTGTTTAGAAATTCATAAAATATTCTAACATCCAAAATGCCCTGATACTTTTGATCATATAGTGTGTATATATGTATATGTATATATATATTACCATAACTCTCATGAAGCTTAATTGCACTTGAAAAAATATTTGAAACAAGGTACAAATACATTTTTATTGGATTGTATTACTAATTATTTAAAATAATTCACACCTGACATCAAGATCTAAAAGTATTATTATGCTAGTCAAAGATATAAAATATGATCGCTTTAAAGAAAACAGTTATACAACCGCTGAAGGGTACTTACAGTTAATAAAACTCTGCTGAAATGCGTATATACAAAAGTTACGATGTTTCTTTACAGTTTATAGTTACAGAACCTGACTGCAAGGATTGTTCTCAAAGCAGCAGAAATGATGGGTGTTCCTGAAGTCACTTTATGTAGACTTTTTGAACTCTTCATATAATTGTGTTCTATGTCTGGAAATTTGAACATTTCAGTATCGTGCCTCTTAAAGCCAGTCTTTTTAAAATTGTAAGCCAGCTTAAGAAACGAATGATTATTTTGGCCATCGTAGAAATTTCCTAGACTGCGGCTCACAGCACGTTTGTTCAACCCATTGCATTTACCAGCTCTTATGTGTTAAAGACTGTTTAATTTAGCTAAACCTGTACACATATATTAATATGTGCAAAAAAATCACAATGCTTTCGTAGTTCATATTTCGAAAGACAAACTATATTGATTACTGTCAAGACGGGAATTCCGAAGGCATTAGAAGTCGCAAAGGATTCCCGCTCGACACGGCAGACCGAGAAAGTCTGACTTCCTCCAAATTTTACTAACCCAGGTTCTAAACACACCTCCCGTCAATTGGAAGAATTCCAATTGATGACCTGCGGAGAAACCCAACAAACTCCAAGAATACTAAAGAATTACCTTTACCTTCAAGATTTCACCAGAAGCTGAAAACACATAAATCAATACAATTTCAACTCAAATAAAACCTCAATTTAAATTCAAATCCAATATTTATTAATTATTCAAGAAGTGGAGTTGCATATCAAATACAATTTCTGAATTAAAAACTGGAAACCACTGGACCACTTCTACTAAAGAATCATCGGCTCTTGCCGGAATTTATATAATCAATTCTTAATCTAATTTTACCAGAAATACATATTAATATCACATTTCAATTATTCAGCACAACATGGTATGGTCAGAGAGAATACACAATCGAGGAACGCTAAGACTTCGAATAATTTAAATTACTTTAGATGCATTTAATTCTTAAATTAAGGATGGTAGCTGAAGTTAAACAATATATAATATAATTAATGAAGGCAGCTGAAATCAAAGGCGAAGGGTTCTTCAGAGTCGACGCTCAAGTCCAGACGACTGCCAACAGCACGTCTAAATAACCAAGGCTTACCTCACAAAACTTGAAAAGGACTCATGGTAGGAAAAGCGTAGGCATCCACTGGCAGATTCCCTCGGGGCAAACATTGCCCCGCTCCAGCAGGAACGGCAGAACCGCAGTTTCCGGCAAGGTGCCGGATCAGGAACTCCAAGGAACGACCAGTTTCATTATTTGCTTTTTCTGGTCCCGGTCGCGGATTCACGTGAGGTTCTCAATCATCATCCACACGGCGGTCGACGGTCGGCGAGGGCAAGGCATCAGATCTCAGCAGAGGCGACGGTGGCAGCTCGAGGTGGCATCTCTCCCGACCCCCACAGCGACGGGACTCAACCTGGGGGATGAATTCCGCGCGTGGGTTCGAAGATGTTTCCAGGGAGAGAGCCCCGAAATCAGAATCACTCAGCTTTTAAACACTCCGGGTGGATCCAGGACCCGGTCAATTAAAATTATCAAGGGGCTCACAACTTCTCCTTTCAGCCAATCCAAAGTTCCTTCCATTTCAAAAACATCCAGGGATCCGCCCAACAAACGGTAAAGTTTAAGGCAGGTGCAGCTGCCACGTGAAGTCAAGAAGAACGAAGCCACTTGTCTCCGCCAGCAAACAGGCGCGACCCAGACTAACGGACGCCGTTCCCCGAGTGTGCGAGAATTATTATGGAATAAAAATGGCCACAATTTAATACAGATTTTGATACGTTTAAATATGCTAAAATATATACAATGACAAGAGGGTTCCAGGACACAGATTAATTAAATATAAGTTTAAAAAGTACTGAAATTATGCAATTTACAAAGGAGTGACGAATTCCGTCACGGCAATTACCATTGCATAATAATTCTAGCAGGGTTTTAAAATTCAATTTATGCATTATAATTAAAATCACATATTCTCACAGTATTTCCATCACATTATTATAATTACATATTTGCTAAATTCTAGAATTAATTAGAAAACCTTAAATATTGTGTTGTAATGGCTGTAAATTTCAGTGCGCAATCACTTAATAACATGAATGTATACCCTGTAGAATATATATTTAATTTTTATCTCAAAATATAGACTGAATACTTTTACCAATTCATCATGTTCGTCATTAATTTGATTACGCATCTTAAGTACATATAATGCCCTTAAATACAAAGTCGTCTGGGTACTTTGAAATAAACTCTGTCCAGAACTTAACGTACGTTAAAATGCCTTCTTTAATATTATCTCCTGAAATACTACAAGTATAATGTCTTTAAGTGAAGTCGTTGCTTTCTGAGAAAATGGATGGAGATATTTATGTTCATTTATTTAATTCAAACATGTCATAGGCATAAACATGATTTAGTCTATATAAAATTATGATCTGTAAGAAGTCTTAAAGAAGGCATAATTAGTGTTTTGTAAGATAAATGGTAGTTGAACTTTTGTAAATGAATTTTAAAATTAGACAAATGATATCGTAAAACTGAGTATTTTATTAAAAACTAACCCTTATACTCTTAGATGTGTTCATTAGAAGTGTCGTTCAGCCATCTGAATTATGTTTATATTTCAACTGAATATACATTTACACACACACACACACACACACACACACACACATATATATATATATATATATATATATATATATATATATATATATAATAGAAAGTTGTAATAATAATAAATAATTCAAGTTATTGTGAAATATTAACATCACCATAGATGCAAACCACTGCCATAATGCCGATAATAGAAAAGATCAGCACTTGCCCTCGAAGATTAATGTCGAAAACCCAGACCATCCGACTCGTCCGAGGACTAAGAGCAACCATTTGAATGGTCGGGTCGAAGATTAATGTGTATTTGTTAGCAGTGCACCTTCTACAAAAGTGTATTGTTTGAAAAGAGCCTCCATCATTCAACAAGCATGATAAAAAAACATATAATTTATGATAAATTAATTAGCGGATTATCTAGCTCCCCTCTCCTATTAAAAGGGCCGTCACCCATGAAAAAGTAGGTCAGCTCCTTGAATATTTTCTCATTATACAGTACCACAGCGGTTTTCTATGCAGCTTCATTAAAAAACAAGACTATCTTTCTTTGTTCTTGAGTAATTTTCTCTGATATGGTCATTTCTAGATGCGCTGTATATGGAATGTTTATTGCGAATGCTGTCAATATTGATAATTGTCAATGAAGAGCTGCTTGAAATATAAGTTTATTGTGTACTTCGAAATAATGTATCATGCTGTCGTCTGGACAAGCATCAAATTTACAATTGAACATTAAAAATATTGTGCGTTAGACTAATACATAATTTCTTCAATCTGAAAGAAGTAAATTCATTCCATTATATAAAGTCATGTGCTACCCACATCAAATTTTTTTAAATGTTGTGTTAATACTACAGAGTATTTCATAATAGCTGACCCTGATTTTCGTGTTTAGGTATTACATTTTATACACATAATTCAATTTGAGAGTCTGTTAAATATAAATCCGGAAATGTGTCACACATTTTTTTTATCTTTGTGTATAGGGGGTGGGGGAGAAAAATAATGGGTCTAAATGTTTAATATGGGTTTTCTTGACTAAAAAAAGTTCTATTTGAAACTGCGCTGTAAAGTAACCAGTCTAAATAAATAACCATGGTGCCATTATCTACAATCTGGAATTTTGCTACAAATACAGATTCAACCGTAAATAACATTACGGAGATACGTTTTATGTGAATTCACTTTTCGATTTGTCCATCCCTGCATTACGAGTTAATAATCAAGTAAAAATCTTCGAATTGATTGAAAATCGTATTATCGAGGGAAAATTCAATTCCAATTTTCCCTAGTTTAGTGTTATGTAATTCCTATTGTAAATATTTTAATGAATATTGCAGATAATTGCAGCGGGTTTTTTCTTTATATCTTAAATATTTTTTTATATTTTTGTAATTATTTTCTTTTTTTATTTATTTCCTGTAGAAGTTTTTTCTATTTTTTTCCCTTTGGATTAGACAGACAAATTATAAGTATGTGTTATAAACAAATAGCCAAATAACAAATGCCTAAAACAATAGCAATATCAACTATACTGAAACACACTGTAGAGTTATTATTACAAAACTTTTGGTGATATATTTAAATAATTTTAACTGGAATAGGCACATACTTGAAAAAGCAAATAAATATAAATGCAAATGTCTACAGTACTTACATTGAAAGATACTTTAAACTTTCTTGGCAAGTTACCATGTTTATCATTCATGTAATTACTCAGCTTAGTTAATGTAATAATGCAGGTGAAACGAAAACAATGAACTAGTTTATGTAAACTGTTTACCAATTATTTCCACATTTAAATATCGCTTTTAATTTAATCTCTTAAATCAGACAATATCTTTAGAATAGCCAGTAAATGAATATCTTTTGAATTTTTATATGAAGACAATTTCCGGAAATGTACAATCTTACTTGTTAAATGTATAATGCAGATAAATAATACAAATGCATTTGAGATAATTTGCGTTATGTAAAAATACATTTTGTTAAGCAATTTATGAAAGCATACATTATTATTTGAGTCGTATGTTATACTAGGATACATTATAATAAAATTTTATTGAATGTCAAAATTTTCCTTAAGAAAAATTAAGAGGACATTATTTTACTTTATTGAATTTATAATGAAATATATTACAATTACAAAATGTATTACTAAGGGTCTGAAATATTGATCAAAAATGGCCAGCAAAAACGGTTACAGTTAATTAATAATTAAATTATTCAAATTAGAGTCTTGTAAATGTTATAAAAATTTCAAATTTGGCATTATTCAACTGCTATAAATAGAACTTTGTACTTGTCTAGTAACAGTACAGTGTTTGTATAATCTTACATGAAATCATTTGATAATATATATTATAAAAAGTAAGCATCCAGCCCTATTTGTAAATCAGCCTTTAAAGGTTCGTAATGGAATTTAAACAATATTTATGAAACTCGTTCATTTCCACATATACCATTTCCATAAAATAATTCTGAAATACATATTTTATTAAATCTTTGTTGCAATTACATAGAGAACTCCTAACAATGCCTAGAAATTATCATAAATTGAAATAGGCACATACTTGTAAAATATAGATATAAGCCCTTTAGGAAATGTCTGCATTGCTTACGTTAAAAGATACTTGAAACATCCTTACAAAGTTATCATGTTTGTCATCAATGTGATTACGCAGCTTAAGTACACAAAATGCAAGCATGTAGCTGGAGCGAGAATAAGGTTGAGATGTTTGATAGAAGCTCTTTGTCAGAGATTCCAGTGTTAAAATGTCATCTTTAATTTTATCTCTTGAAACAATATCCTTAAAATGTCCCGCCAGTTAAGTTATTCCCTTTAGAGCATCTATATGGCTGAACACTGTTTCATATTTATATAAGGTGTGTTTAACCGCAAGTTCGAAAACAGCAGAGAACAAATAGATGCAGAATTCGAAATAATTTTATGAAATGGTATATGTGGCTTTGTAATATTTTCCTGCGCAATAAAATTTATTTATCTTTTACTATCTAATGTCAGAGAAAATAAGATATTTGTTTTATGGCGTAAATATTTTATAAAATGACTATGTATTTAAAGTAGCAGTAAAATTAATGTTTTTGTTAATTTAATATTTTCTGATGATTTGTTATTTTTGCAATTTCTCCAACACGTTGAACCTCTGCAAAAACCCCAAGTTACTGGAATAAGTGGCAGTAGTTTATATTGGGTTAGAGATCTTGTAGAAACCTATTTTTGAATCAGAAACGTATGAAATAATTATTTGTATAATGCAGGTGAAACCATTATTGACTATTTTTTTGCGTGTGAATTTATAATCGAGGTCCTTATTTCACGGGATAGAAGGCATGTCCGTCATACGACGGAATTCAAAATTTGCAAATCATTACCTCCCATTTGGCGTCATTTTTATCAATTTGGCGATGGATTTTAGATTCCTGCAGAGTTTCCTACTCTATTTGCAGCCTATATGTTTGGCCTTTTCTTTTCGAATTTTTTTCTAAGATACTTGACTTTGACGTGCTTGCCATCTTCTCACTGGCTCTCTGTTTAACAGACGTTTCTTTGCTTTTCTATCGTTTTAATTTTACATTGTCCAACACGTTTGGGAAATAAAATTTGTTTTGAATGTCAAAAACTTGTTTTTTGTGTTCAAACTTTTTAAATAGAAATGTAAATCTGCTGACACCGCTCAAAGGAAAAAAATAAGAAGAGAAGGGAAAAAATGAACCGAATTCAAACAAAAATTGAATTAGCTAAGACGAACGCTCCGGTTTTTAATATGAAAACTGAATTAGAGAAGCAGGCGTGAACTTGGAAAGTCAATGAGTGAACGGAAAATTTATTCGCGTGGAGGGTTATGAAAATGCTGATGGCCTGGGTTAGTATCCAAATTGAAATTTTTATCCGTGATTGAAACACGCTTGGCAACATTTTGTAGCAGCGTTATCCAGAGATAGACAGATCGGCAGACAGATACAACAAGGTGTTTATATTATAAATGCTAAATTACGTGAGTTCACGTGTAATTAACCTATCCGTGTTTTAACCTGGAAATTTACAATGTACGGATAGCCGTATAAATGCACGCGTATAGAACGATTGACATATGTAAATACACACATATTTAATTTAGACACAAAAATACATTATAACAAAATTTAAGAAAAATCGGTACCAAACATATCAGAAGAAATAATTGCGAATTATCCGTTAAATACAATTAGTTTTCTATTTTGATATCAGAAAATTAAGGTATTCATATTTTCTGGTAATTAGCAACTTCTTTTTAACTTGCAATATTACCAGTAGTTGAGAAACATTTCTCTGTGTTAACCAATGTTGTTGTGTTGTTGATACTCAGACCATCCGACCTACCAGAAAGGGTGCTAAGCAATATTGTCGAAATTGCTACATATTTCATATTAAACGATTTCTAATTGCTAGGTACTTGATTGCATGTGTTTCTTTCCACCCAAAAAGATGCAAATCATGCAATTTGACTTCTCAGTTAGAGGCTTCTTAGATAGATAACTTTCAAACTGTACAGATATTTAATAGACTTCATCCTAATATAAATATTCCAAAGCACTCTTATTGGATGAGTTGCAGTGTTCTGTGTTTAGTGTCAACATAGTAGTTTGAAGGAAATATTTTACTTTTGAACTTGTAACGACTCATATTTCAAATCTTTATACTTTACATTCAGCAAACAAGAAATTTGTCTCAAAGATATAATATAACTTGAAATTCACTTGAGATAGAAGCGATGTTCAAGTTCATACACTAACGATACCATATGTCTGGCGCAGCATATCCTCTTTGGATCTTGTGCCATTAAACCATAATCAACCTCAACCTCATACACTAACGTATGATTGGTGATTTTCAGGAATTCAGCATCCCCATTATCATCGTAATCCTGTTGTAATTTTAAATGTTTTTACGCACTTGTTTTCAGCAACTGTTTGGCCATTGAAACTAGAGAGTTGTTTAATCCGTAAAATATGTTGCGCCAACCTTCAACGGTTTCATATTATATACAAGGGATTTCAACCTCGTCCACAATCCTAGATCTATTATAAACTGACGCAGTAACTGAAATGTGTATGAGTGAAGGAATCTTATATATCAGACCTCTCACATTAATATTCGTTATCTAGACTCAATGTATATGCATAAAAATATATGGGTATATAAATCCATGTATATGGGGAATAAAATGCAGACCTTTGATTCAATGATACATGTCACACGAATCCTGTGTACGCGTGTCTCTTTAATAGACATCCAAAACCCAAAGCAGCTACCTCTAATTTATATGTAGCGTTTAAAAACGGACTGTTACTATTTGTTACTTGTGGTTTATGTACTGATAAAGGAAATTGGGAAAACTCAACTTTGATTAGGAAGTGTAGCTAAATTTATACCGTTTCATCACTAAAATAGTAGAGAAGAAAAAAAAACATTTCAAATTATCTAGAACTTTATTAAATACTTCTTCTCATAGAATGTTTTATGCAAACAATAAACCAGAATGCTCTTTACTGTGAAAATAAGACTGTAAAAACAACTATAAAATATAACTGGTACGTGATGATAAGGGTTTATGTGCCGTCATTACTTAGTGCTTTTATATGACTCATAAAATATTTAGGATATTTTTTGCATTAAATTAGTTGTTGACTTACTCTGAAGTGTAATGTTTCGAAATTCATTATATTTTCAGGAAAACAAATATTCCATTTTCTGAAAATTATTCTTAAATCTGAAGTGTAGTGTAATGTGCAACTGTAAATACAATGCAAGCTTTATATTAACTGATAAAAATATTATTCATATTCGTGAAGTTATAGATTCATTACATATTAGCCTGTATCGAATCTTTATAGAGTTTAGTCGATCCAATCCGAGAAATGAGAGATTTTACATATATAGAAAATTATACCGTGTCCATATATACGTAAACATTTAAATCATTTTAAAAAATAATATATTTAAGATTTAAAAAAAGTAAATGTATTGACACATAATTTTTTTTAATGTATTTATATAAAGAGGGACATTTGTGTAGTAAAATAAATAAAATAGTCACCAACAGACGGCGCTACAGGCATATTAGGCATGTAATTGTGTAATTGCGTTATTTTATCAGGCACATAATTGTGGTTTTAAGATATCTACTTCATTAGAAAGGCCTTTCTGGTTTGCTGTCATGTAAATCAAGCGTATATCAATGTGATATTTTTATTGTATCTGACTTGTGACAACAAATACATTTATAGTATTAAAAAATAGTCTTTTAAAATGTTATTAAATAATTTTATATATATTTCTTCAACATAATTATAATTTTATTATATAATATAGCTTATGAAAAAATATTGTTATTATATTATTAAAATTAATCGTAGTTTGACTTTACTATTCAATAACGTGCTTTTAATATACAATTAAGTGGAATATGCTGTTAAAAAGCAATTAATTGAAATATGCTTTTAATATGCAATTAATGTTTGATGTGTGTTCATCTTAATCAAAATATTTTTCGTTTTAGTTCACCTTCTATACCTTAAAGTTCTGAAAATTGTTTCCATAATTCGAAATTTCAAGAAGTTTTAAAAAAAGGTCTTTTTTTCCTAAATTGAAGTACGTCGATTGTGAAAAAATTGTTCTTTTTATGGGTAATTTAAACAAAAAATGGAAGAATTTGAATTTCTAAAACCTATCATGATATTCCAGTGGTTACCATGGAAATGAATGAAAAAATAGAAAGTCATCATTTTTTACCAGATTGATTGTAAGTAATTTGCATTATAAGAAAGTAATGAATTAACTTTAACCTATCATTTACGCAGATTTTTTTGCGTAGATAAAAAAGAGAAGCGAGTTCTTTGAAAATCAAAAAGTGTGGTGATTTTACATTTTTTTCTCCCTTTTATGAGATCTGAGAATTTTCCGTTTTTTTGGATACATTAGTTCACAATTTTTATTATCAATCCAGTCATTTTTCCCTCGCGTTTTTTCCCATTTAACGCCCGTTATAATTAAGCGGCGACGAATTTAATAATAGGATATACTTGAATATTTTTTGCATGTTTCTGTAAAATAAATTCAAAACATAGAAACAGCAATAATTTTAAATATTTCTATTGATTGCTTTTTTACATACCATAAAGTTTCCAACAACATTAATTCAACACAAGCTTAGTCAGATAAAGATATACAAATTTATTCAACATAATTATCTCTTTGTATAAGTTATTTTTTATTATAAAATATAGCTGATTTAAAAAAACAGTTATTATATTATTAAAATTACTCGTGATTTACTTTATCATAGCTTAGTTAGTAAGTTAGTTAGATTAGTTAGACAGAAATAGAAAAAAATTCCTTGAAAACTAACATTATCATATTTGACAATTTTAAACGGAATATTGCAATTTAAATGTCTAATTAATGTAGGTTTTTATAGCATCTGATTATAGTGTTATTATAGTTAATAAAATGGGTACATAATTATAAAATAAATATATGAAATAAAATGTAAATTATTTTAACGAAAATATTTGTGTTGTAAATAAGGAAAATGAAATATATTAATCAATTGTTTAGTAAAAGATATATAATTGCTTTCAGCTAAATATAATTGGGTTATTTTGCTAATGTAATTATTTTGTTATTTAATGTATTTCTGTATAAAGTGGAGAAAGTCTATACACGGACAATACAAAAAAGTGTTTTTTAAGACAATAAATTAAAACTTCTGCCAAAGGGTATGTCAAGGGCGAAAGTCCTTTTTAAATTAAACATGATTACTTTAGTTTCCCATTCTATACAAAAATAAAATCCTATCACACGTAGTCTGTCAATGTTACCTGAGAGAAGCATTAAACTTGTGTACTGTATACAGCGTATCTCTAAAACCAAAGATTTTGGTCATATATAAAATTACCCATTGGGTGTAACAGTACTGTACTCAAACCTAGCACATGATGTTCTAATTTTATAATACAATTCCTTCCAATTTTAAACATTTTCATTTCACTTTCGTGTTAGTAGTTTATATGTAGAACTAGTAGCATACCCATTTTTCGTACGGAGTATATAATATAAAGAAACTTAAAATACGCAATCAAGTGCAAATTCTTATAGTATACTACATAACATTGTTACTCAAAATATTCTGTTAAAATATTAAATTTATAAGCTTGAAAACTCTTTGCAAAATAAATGAAAGTACGCAGTCCGCAATTAATATAATTAAAAGAAAAATCAAACCGTTCTTTTATAAAATATGTTTTATGTTCATTTATTTATCATTCCAATCGAAAATATAATAATAAAAAATAACAAACACATTTAATTTAATTGCGTTTCTGAACAACATGATATAAGATAGAATCTTCCTCATAAAATGCGAAATTAAATAACCACCTTGATTTCTTTATACTTTCCATTGTTGAGTAAAAGCTTGCGAAAAATAAACCATGGAGATAGATTTTCCTTTTAAATTCATGTTTCAAACAATTCATGTTTTCAGAAAGAGACTAATTAGTGCAAAAAATCTCCTACCAAACTCAGAGATAAAGTTTTAATTCATTTTCACATGATTTTCAACCTTTCGTTTGGATAAACCACGAAGTTAGAGAGTAGAACTCCTAGGGAAAAGTTTCGTTTTTCATCAATATCTCAACAACCCCTGGACTCAGAAATTTGAGTTTTAAACTAGAATTACGGGGGACTATTTCAAGGCTATCCACAAAATTTTATTAAATTTGGTTCAACCATTCTCCGGTAAAGATGAGACAAACGAAAGTTTCGTTTTTTAGTAATATCTCAAGAACTACTGGTCGTAGAAACTTCAAACATGAACTAAATTTTAAGTGGGGCCATTTTCAGGTTACCCACAAAATTTCATTAAATTCGGTCGAGCTTTTCTCCCATGATGGTGGAATAAACAGACAGACAGACAGACATATTTTCAATTTTATTTATATAGATTTTATTTTTATAGATTTGTATAGATTTTTTTTAAATTGTAATGCATCTCCTATACATAATTTAAATCCATAATTTAAAACAACAAAATTTATAATATTAATAATATAAATATAAATTTATAATATAAAAATAATTTAAAACAACATTAATCCATAATTTAAAATAACACAATTTTAGATGTACAAATTTTGTTTCAACTTAATACATTCAACAAATTAAACACATTCTTTCCAATTGTTAATGCTGTTAATCTGTCTTAAATCTGTTAGGAATTACCCCAAAAGATGTTTACCATACAGTCAAAATGCGAATCATAGTTGTATAATACGGAATACAGAGCCTGCGCAATATGAAATATTTTAATCATAAAAACATGAAAGTATTGAAAATGACACGTAGTCAAGGTTTATTATCTTATGTTTTCTGGCCAGCAAATTATCCTGTTTCCCAAGAGTGTTTTGTCGTTTATTTTAGAGACTACACATTTCTCTAAGCTGTGATACACTGGACGAGAAAATATTTTTATTTTCTGAGGAAAGTTGAATCTTTTGCAATAATAGTGGAATTTGCTTTCAATTCTGGTAATTTTCCGTTGTTTATGTTTTTAAGTTGTTGCACAGATATGTTAGTGTAATAAACATACACTTACATTTGATCTTTATTTAAATACTGATTTGTACAAGCAGTTTGCATGCAGGATTCTTAGGAATGTCCTTAATTATCCCAATGACTTTGAAAAGAAATATCCACAAGCTTGGTCTATCTAGAGTAAAGAGGCCATGCTCGATTGAATAAAAGAGGTTGCATGTCCTTTAGTGGAGAATTTGAAAAGGTAGTAAAACGTTCTTGGCAATAAGCGATACAAATGGAAAAAATTTAATTTCAAAGTTCAAGAGTATTGTCTGGTTATTAGGAATCGGCAATAAAACGGTTTCAACGGCATTTATTTCACACAATAGTATTGGAGCCAACGGCCCTACCGTGCTGAAAACACCGGTTCTCGTTAGATCACCGAAGCAAAGCAGCATAGAGCGCCTGGGAACACCACCTGGGAACAGCGCGTGCTGTTGGCACAGTTCGGGAGCGGTAGCCCGGTGGTTTGTGTGTTGGATTTGCACGCTGCCACAACTGTCGTCGTGTTCATGCGGAGAACGATCACGTTAAACATGCGGGTCCGTAAGTCCTTCTGAGAGGTTAGTGGTAGGGGAAGGAGGGTACGGTTTCTGTAGATGCCTCCCCCATTTAGTCCCGATTTAATTTGGGTGGCACTTCCTGGCCGTCCAAACGGCTACCTTACACCTTTCTGGTAGATCGGACGGTCTGGGTCTCAACAACAACAACACAATAGTATTGGCGAATTGTTGTCGCATTAAATAAACAGCACTTACATGCACATGTATCTAATATACAAATTTTCAAAATGCTGTCTGTCGCAATGATCATTTGAATCCGCTAAACTATATCATCATGTACTTCGACAACATTTTCAGGCGTTGTTACCGTGTTACAATTCTATGTCAACGTGTTAGAGTAATTAATGAAAAGCAGACGACTTTTTGAAACTGTCTACAAAATCTATGTATCTAAAAACTTTTTTTGTGCAGAAAAATGTCAAAATGTGAAAAAAAAATTATCTTCCCGTCGTGTTAAAAGCAGTTTAACTTTATGCGACAGGAAGCAATTGATGTACCTAATCTGAAAAATTAATAGAGTTTTAGCCTGTGCATGACTTTTTAATGTACGATCCCTATATGTGCCCGGTACCGGTGTTAGATGCCAGGATCATAATCAAAATAATACATAATAGTGTGTTTAATGTGGTTAAAAATAAACGGATGCAGTATCATAATTGTAACTTTATCCGTAACACTATTTTCAATTCCCTGAATACAAATTATGAGCATAAAAACAAAGTTATGCATTTTAATGGAGTAATACTGTTTTTATATATGACTCTCCGTTACTTGAAGAATCTAAATAATTTATTACGAAACATTTCGTTATTAAAACACTCTTAGTGAAAGCAGTTCCATGACCTTATGAAATGCAAATACGACCGTTGCACTTTAGGTTAACAAGTCACGTCTTAGATTTCGTGACCGTTTCTTCTGGATCCGTTATGCAAAGCTTACACAGGGTGAAAGAATGTGCAAAAAGTGGTGTGAAAAGCCAGATTACATCTTCCGGTGTTGGTTAATGTGGTCTGTTCATTTTTCATGTCGACAGACCTATTATTCAAAGACGGGAAAATATGTAAATTTACGTTAAACATATACAAAATCTCAGTTATACATGAAATGCAGCGGTGGTGTTTAAAACAGTTTTAAAGAGGATTTATTCATATTTAATACTTGCATTAGATGCATTAAACTTAAAATTATATAGAATTATATTTTCTGCTTGTTTTCAATGTAACGTAAGATTATTACTTAGTTTGAGATGTTCAATTAATATTGGTTTGGTCGTGACAATATATAATGGAGTGATATATGAAAATTTAATAATAAACACAAGAGTATGTTCTGTTTCATTGTCCCAAAACAGTATACCTAAAGAAGTGGTGCTAGCTTATACACGCTCACAGAATCCGCCCAGAGGGAAGTTCCCAAATTAGCCCCCCCTCTCATTACAGGTAACACCATTTATAAAAGCCTTTGCTCTTTTTATATGTTTTTTAGTATTGAAATAGCAGATACAAAGGCTGAAAGAAAACTTGCTGCTGGTCACAATTTCTTTAAACTCTGCAAAAGCCAAAAAATTATATCTTAACACACAGCCAAATTTAAATTTTGATTCTAAATATAATATTTTTTAATTTATGAGCTTGATAGTTTTGAGTTATTTTGTCTCTGAAATCTGAATAGGCTTCTGACGCATTTACACGTTTTTAATATTCGATCATTATTTTTTTCAATGTTGCTAGCTCTATGCATCTATCTTTCATACTGACTGTATGTAAGATTATATGTATGATGCAATTTAAATACTACGATCTAAAAAATGGCATTTTGCATAAGAATATCAATTTAAAAACGTAAGAGACATTATGATTTGTAAAGGAATTGGATAGAAAGAAAAACTTTATTTTTCGTAAATGTGTTTCTAAAATCGAAATAAACAACATTATAAAATTTAGATGCATTAACAAATATTAAATAATTATACTTTTTAAATGTATATTTTATTTAAAAGCAAATGACATAATTTATATGACACTAACATGCGCTGTCGTTATTGACATGTTACACGTTCGCAAACCTCCGGCCGTCCAAATTACTGTTCTATGTCTACGGATGAGTCGGACGGTCTGGGTCTTCAATGTTCAGAAAACTGAAATGGAAAGTTAATAAAATAAATTAAAGACAATTAAACTTCTTTGCATTGTAGACAGTATTACCTATAAATAGATTTTCACTATTGTTTAGTGTTATAATGAAAAATGTACACATTGTATATATATATATATATATATATATATATATATATATATATATATATATATATATACTACTTACCCATATCGCCTCCTCTTTAAGCATGATGTTCACAAAGTGGCAAAAATATCTCATTCGTACAAAGAGGTGCGTTATGAAAACTGTACTTGGTACATATTGCAAAAATTACTTTTCCACGTCCTTCATAGCCACATGTGTGACAGTGGCGCTGTAGTCACGTAATACCTGGATCACAATGTGACATCATATTTGTGACTTCTATGCGACGTTACGTATTTGTAACTTTGTGACTTCATTGTGACTATATTCTGTGACGTTCAAGTGTGACAGTGACGCTGTAGTCACGTGACACCTGGATCACAATGTGACATCATATTTGTAAATTCTATGCGACGTTACGTATTAGTAACTTTGTAACTTCATTGTGACTATATTCTGTAACGTTTTCACAATTTAATTAGCACATAACAATGTGACGACATTACAGTGACAATTACAACGTGACGTCACAAACGACCAGAAAATGACGAATATGACTTCGCTGTGACCTCAATATGACATTGCTGAGACGTACTTCGACGTCCTGTGACGTCCCAAAGTCACAGTGTGACGTAAATCTCACGTCACTGTGAAAAAAATGCTGTTAGGGGTTGATCTCAAAATCTCGAAGCATAGTAACAGAATGTATCTATAGCAAATGAGTTTAAAATGAATTTAATTTTCTCTCATATAAGACTTCCTGGCTTAAACATTGTTTATAAATAAAATAAAAAAATAGTATTTTCTTTTCAATTTCATATTATGTGCATTTCTAAAGACAAAAAGCTACGTTATTTTGTTAATATTTGGGAGAAATGGAAAATTTTATATTTATTATATCTTGATATCATTGCATGCGGAACATATTATTATCTTAAGCAAATATAACTATAAATAATACTTTTAATCACTGGGCAAATATTGTCACAAATCGTTAAAATCCAGTCCTATTGTTTAAATTAAAATACATTTTTAGATAAATGAGAAATGTGATTCCACTTTGTTAATTACTTCAATAAAAATAGAATAATCTAAATAATTCTACGAAAATTATATGAAAACCAAATACGTGTATTTGTTTATTAATTTCAAAGAAAAACAATTACAGCGAAACTCAGATATTAAAATAAATACTGTTAAATCGTATGAAATTAATAATCATTGAAATACGCAGATAAGACAGCTTTTTTGTTTCGTTAAAATATAATTTCAGTTCATTCAGTGTTCTCAATTTTCACAAATAAAATATTTTATACAATGTTATTTTGCAGTGGTAATGAAATATAAATATTTTTTTGCTTGTTAAATCATTAATATGGATACTTTTGCGACGGATAGTAATTGAAACAAATATTATGAATAATACATATGAAATGGAATTGAACTTAATTATATATACTAAATAAGTATTGTTAATATTGCCTTTTAAACAACTTGTTTGTTATCTGTAATAAAATATTCCTCGTATCAACGTTTTAAAGGTTGATTAAGCATTGAAACAAATAACTGAAAACCATTATCCACTTGTTTGAAAGACACCAACTCATATTATATTTTGTTGGAGTTGAAATTAAAATTTTTAATTATGTAATGAAAAATGATCACACTTCGTTCATTACACCTCGGAAAATGAAATGATAAAACATTTTTTTCAGCTGTGGTATTCCAATAATTGCGCATCTTTGAACAACGCATTTAGTCAAAAACAAATTACCGCTATGCTGATGAAACAAAGCCTGTAAAAATCCTATAAAATTAACCCTGGATATTTGCAGATAAGACAGGTTTTTAGAAAACCACGCTTTAGTTAATTGAGTATTTCAGTTGGATGTATAGTAAAATATTTCATAGGCTCCATGTTTTGAATATTTTACAGTTTGGTGTGTATATATATATATATATATATATATATATATATATATATATATATATATATATATATATATATATATATATATATATATCTTATGCAAATTTTCATAAAACCGAATGTAAGGTTTTATCAGTTTACAGCAGTTATTCGCAGCTCCAACTTTTGAGACGATGGTGGAATTTAAAAATAGGGAAAAAGACGATATGCATTTCATCCATGGAGCTGCAAATTGAAATAGCTGAAAAGCCATCAGAGAAGCTATTTGCCGCTCCACTGTACGGCGACTGTACGGTGAACTTTTCCCCCATAGGCGATTGCCCAATCGTAAAACATTTGGAAGCTAGCTTGCATCTGCAGTTCTGTGAAGCGCGTTCTTTTCTTGCTACTAGGTCTGATACAGGTCGTGCAAGAAGTGCTAGAACGTCAAGTATGGAACAAGGGATTTTGGACACAGTAGCAGTTCGGGCAGGCACAAACATTGGAGCATATTCTTGGTGGACTGTATCTTATGCCGGAACAACTTGATGAGAGAAGGTACAGTATTTTCCTGCAGAAGAGTTTTCCGTGATTGCTAGAGGATGTTCCAACAGACATCCAACAGATATGTGGTTCCAGGATGCTGGCGCACCAACCTATTTTGGGCGAGAGGCAAGAAACTGTCTGTACGTCACATTTTCCGGACTGATGGATTGGGCGTGGTGGTCCCATAGCTTGGCTCCCATGACCACACGATATGTAGTGTCTTGACTTCTTTTTGTGTGAGTATCTCAAGAGTCTTGTCTATAACACTCCCCTTGCATTTGAAGAGGAACTCGTCGCAAGAATTTCGGCCGCTGTTGCCTAAGTCCGCGAAATGTCTAGTCTGTTGGAAAGAGTTCACCAATCCCTCCATCGCCGCTGTCAGACGTGCATTCAGAGTGGCGGTTGCTCTTTTGAGCCATTACTGTAATTATTTTTATTAAATGTCATGTTCTAACTTCTAAGTCATTCTTGTGTTTTCGCCTCACCTCATCGTCTCACCATTAAGTGTTCACCGGCGCCTTTAAATTTCATTTCCGACTATGACGAAAAATGTTTAGATTTGTGTGTGCTACCACCTCGCAAAGTCTGACCGGTCTTTTTTAAATCACTCTGCATATATATATATATATATATATATATATATATATATAACTCGAGTAACTAATCACTGTATGTCATATGTAGGGATTGCTTTGGATCTGAAAATATCGGAATATGCAGGAAAGTTCAAGATTGGTAACTGTTTAAGATTTACGCCACATTTTCAATAACATCCGACTATTATAATGTGTATGAAATAGTGAAATGAAAATGCTATTCACATTCAAGTTTATCTTTAGACTGAAATCTGGTAAAAGGAAATATATATTTTATTTTAAGAGTAGAAAGTAAAGATGATTTCAGTTACTCTACGTAATAATGAGTAGTCTGCTATGAGGGGATCGGTGATTAGATGCCCCGGTGAGACAAAGGTTTATTGCGAGAGGTTTAGGGATTACATTTAATAATATACAGTCCAGTGAAATATATTAATTTAAGTTCATTTAGACTCTTACATATACTATGATTAATTGTCAAATACGTGTTTTAGTTTGTAGAAAAATAAATAAATTTAAAATGAAATGTTTTGAATGAATACATACATTATCTTTGCAGTTGCAAAAAACAATTCCCTTTCTCAAAGAAGTTTATTTAAAAAATCAACAATTTTAATGTTTCAATTTGTTATTTAATGATTTTTAATATAATAGGTGTGATGATAAATAATATATAGGAATATTATATCTTCTCCTATTCTCATTCTAAACAAATATTTTATGTTAGTTAGAATAAAAATTCTATAAATCATTTGTGAATAGAACCATATTTTATTTGTAAGTAACAATGTCACAAATAATTAAAAACCCGTCTATCCTTGTAAGCTGATACCATTTATTCCACCATATTTTTGTTAAAATTAAAAAGTTAAATTAATTAAGGGGAAATATTCTCACACTCTGTTTATTATGTTGCTGAAACTAATTTGAAAAAAAAAATGTTCTTGCATCTTTGGGACTTGAAAAGGAACATTTTCATAGTGTATTTATTTATACAAAAATCACCATGATATCCGGTTTTTAAAACAGACTGTAGCAATACTAAAATATAATTATGGAGGTATGAAAATGAGATAAATTTATTTCATTTTAAAAAGTAGTTTTTATTGCATAATTTAGCATAAATGCAATATGTATGCTCACAGAAATATTGAAACGTATTAAATTTACAAATATTTTCAGCAACAAAATTATTTTATTAATATAACTTAGTGATAATTGTAAAGCGCAGATAAAAAATATCTCAAAGAACATAATTTTGTATAATTTGAACTGTTAATATTTCCACTAAGGAAATATATTATGAAGGGAAATATCTTATAAATAAAATTAGAAATAGTGTTGTGAGATATTTTTAACAGCCAATTTAAAGAAAATGTTGCTATAATATTAAGTATATCTCTTAATACAAAAGTTATTTAATTTATATGACAGGATATAATTCTTAGATGTTGCTAAAACATTTTTCTGTATTTAATATATGATTTTTTTTATAACCAAAACCTGGGAACTCGGCTTAAATAAAAATCCTCTCTTGCACTTTAATGCATTCCTATTAGTATATATGTAATAAAATATATATGTTCATATTATAATAAATGCAATAACATTTTACATCATAACAGGATGTTTTAAATGTCAATTGTTTGAACATATTGCCAAAAACTCCATGTGCTAATTACTCACTTGTGCAGGTTATGTGCCAATTACTCACTCAAGAGAACACAAAACTGCATATTGTAAATCTACACCAAATAAATGTACAAAATGCACTATAATTATAATTACAACCGAAATGCAAAAATAAATCCACCTACATATAAAAATTAATAGCCGTTTCTGTCTTTAAGTTGGAGAAATTTAAATGGATTCGAAATTTTAAAAAATGACTCTATAACTTAAAATTCGATGCTGTTTTTACAAAATAATAATCTTATAACTTAACCGTATATCTTCTATATAGACTGGTATAAAAACTTCATTTTTATTAACATTTTCTCTTAATTGGATCTAATTAAAGTCGTTTATGTTTTTGCTATATTGATTCGCATATGTATTATCTAATACATTAAAATTAAAAGGTTGAGTATATTATAGAACTTGTGAACGATATTGTATTATAACCATGCAGAATTAGTATTGCATTCAATAGAAGGATTAAATATTTTTTTTATTTTACTTATTATTTTAATTCAAAGTGCGTTATATAGTCAATGTATTTAAATCGTATATGATGGTATGAAGAATATCCTAGTATTTAAATGTATAGTTATGCTATTTATTAACCTGGATAACATGAAGTTCATGAAAAATATTTATAAATTGATTGTATTCGTATATTTAAGTTTAAAACTAAAAAATTGTTAATAAAATCACCGAACAATTTACTGAATATTTTTATATTTTAACAATTCGTAAAAAATTACACCAAAACGTTTAATGTTTCCCAATATGAAATTATATGTACCTGTTTTATGAACTAAATCAATACCCATCTCAAAATTACCCACTCTGCTATGTTCTTCGTTAACTCTCTGATAATTAATATAAACTCTCTTGAGATCCATGTCAAATTCCACATAAACTATATAACAATTTTAATCTTTAAATAAATATATTTTCGAGAAGTGGAGATCAACCATTTCTTCAAACCCTTTAACTGGTGATGATCATCATCCTTAGAAAAGTAAAAATATGTATATACATATAAATTTAAATTTAGACTATTTGAGTATACATTTCTCGGTTATACATGCTGGAGTGCACTTTTGCCGTACGTTGCTATATTTGTAGTTCTGTACATTTTATGCTATTGATCTGTCCATTTCTCCTTTTATTTCTTGGAACAATGCTTATAAGATGTCATCGCAAGATGGTTGACTTCCCCATGGACCTTTAAATTCAATAGACCAGTGGCCAATCGGATATATAATATGAGAACTGAACGTAGCAAATGTAAAAGAAAAGTTGCAGTCCCTGGTGTGTTTTCTGAAGTGTTGGCGTTTATCACTGTACGAAGTCAACAATTCCTCAAGGAATTTTGAGTATTTATTTACCCAAATAATTTGTAATCTGTCTTAGTAACAACATGAATGTTCTAAACTTTATTAATTAATATTTAATTAACTAAGGCTTGAATCAAAATTTTAAGACCATTTTGCACATATAGGTTTTATATTAGTCTGTGAAATTTCAAAATTGCATGTTTTGTCTATTTACAATGAGGTGTTAAAAATTTGCAGGATTTTTACTTTCCCTATACATAGTGAATTGAACTTAATCTGCCAAACGAAAGGGGGTGATAGAAAAGCTCCGGTTCAGTATAAAACATCATAGCAACCCTGTCCTATCTCAAACCGGTTTCGAGTTATAGTGGATAGAAAGAAAGTGCCTCAAGTCTCAAAAGCAACCAATATTGTGAGGTTTTTGAAAGGTCTACAAGCGAAATAAGCACATAATTGAAAATAGCAGAAAATATCCTATAAGATGACGCTATTTTTATCAGGATATGTGGATTTAACGACGAACTGCAAGCGCTAAAACAATGGCGAAGTCAAAGTCGAAATGTTGCCAAAATCTGTTTCCCGCTAAATCGCAAAAGCCCTTCTAGCTACAAACGGTCAAATTTACCAAAAACTTTTCCATTTCACAAGCTTTCGAATGAGCCTAAATAAACTATATCGGTGTTTTAGTTCAAGAGCAATTTAGCTTTTTGTTTGCAATACATCACTGAAATCGCCGGCGGCAAACGAAACGATGGTGCATAAATGGAACGTATGGAAATCCGGCACTATCTGTATTTTGCCTTTGTCGGATATGCAGATGTTTTTCAACCATCTTGCGAACGCATCTCACTTTCAGAAACCACACAAATTTCGGTTTTTTCAGACTTGACGTATTTTCCTTCTATCCACCATAACTCGAAAACTGTTAGAGATAGAACAGGGTTGCTATGGTGTTTTATACTGCATATGGGCTGTTCTATGCCCCTTTTCGTTTGGCAGATTAGATGAAATTCACCCTGCATACATAGTATGATGTATAGGAAGAATTATGTGACTTAGTCAAAAATTCGAATTCTAGTTTTTAACGGATGAGAATGTTTCACGCATCACTGAACTAGAACCGAACGTTATTAAGGTGATGTTTGTGTGTATGTGTGTATATAAGAATGGATTTTAGTGTGTGTGTGAGTGCATTCATTAGTTCATTTATTCTAGTATTTGTGGAAAATATATCTTGCAAACGAATGGAGTGATTCAAAATAAAATTTGGAACGATTATTACCAGTGAATACTGGAAGCCTATTGATTTTGAACGCAATCGAATGTTCAATGTTGGAAAATCCTTTAAATGTACGAATGAATTTTTGAAAAGATCCGTTAAACATCGGAAGCTATAATAATGTTACATAAATAATTATTTACGTAGTTTATCCTTACAAACAAATGGCATAACCTTTAGAACGTTAGCATAAACTATTTACGAGATATAGCACATTTTCCAATACATTTATCGAAAAATGTACATGCAATTAAAATAAATAGCAAGTATCCTTCAAAAGGTTAAACTTGGCGATATACTTGGTGAAATAACGTTATCGGCGAATTTTAAAACTATTGCCAAATTGAAAAAATGATGATATGTCATTAACGAAAACGAAAATGACCCCAAAATTGGTATGCGTTTAATATTTTCTAATGATTATAATCGCCTAATCTACGAACGATACTGCGATGCGGATGTTAGCAACAATTTTAATTGTCAAGTTAGATTTTTATGAAATCGAAATAGTTTTATACATTTTCATCCAGAAAAGCACCAAATGTTAATAAACTTTGTGCCATGGATCTTGAACATCGTTAATTTGCTTTGAATCAAGTGCGCCATTGCCGTATGTAGAAAAGCTATAAGTTTACCACATCAGATTTTTCTTTGTATTAAGAGAAAAATTCAATTGTATGAATATTAAATGTATATTTTTATAATTAATATATACTACATTACGTTTTTAACAATTTACAACGTAGTTGAAAGGTGTTTATGACTTCGTTCATTCTGTCTATCTTTAACACATTACAACATAGTTGAAAAGTGTTTATGCCTTTGCTCATTATGTCTGTCTGTCTATCCGTTAGCACGATAACTGCCGTAAAAATGACTTTATCAAAATGAAATTTTAGTATGTTGTTCAGACGGTCTGTGGGACCTATGAGAATATAATTGAGTAATATTACCCAATTAGTTTTGGATTGAACCCGAGTTGAACAAATGAAATACATTAAACCCTATGGGACGTAATTCTTCAAACATTTTTTAAGCGAATTTTAAATTCACAAATTGCTTCGAAAGATTTGGAAAATATTCAAATTATCCCATAAAATATATAAAAAAAATTCAACAAAATATATTCAGTAGTTTTTAAAATAAAAAAATACTTACATCATTTATATGAAGAGATCACGTGACCATTATTTGAAGAGATCACTTCAAAATAAAATATGGCATCCATCTTGTGTCAAAATCGTGATTTTTTAAAGTTATTTTTAATTCATATTTATGGTTGTATCCGTCCTAAAACCGCTGAATTTTTGCTTAAATTCTGTGCATTTACATACCGAAACAACGCAATTACATTATATTTGAGTTTAAATGATCACCAAACTTTGATTATTTCTACAACAGAGCCTAATTTTCACTTACGGAAAATGTAAATACCAAAAGATTTAGAATGAGTTGTATAAGAATTGCTGCATTTCTTTAACGCAAAATTATTTAGCTCATGGAGTCTGAAATATTGCTGATATGAATAAAACTTTCATTGATTCTACACTGAGAAATAGCCGATTTTTCCAATGAATTTTTAAGCATAGATTTAAATTACTTGTACTTCCATGGTTTTAAGTTTTTAAATAAAATAAATAATTATAGTATTGTGATGATTGAAATTAATGGGAAAATATTTATGAATAAAATGCTGCTTTTTTATAGTATTTATATTTCAATATTTAGTATTTATATTCTTTTTTATAGTTATTTATTTCGATGACGGCATTTAAATAAAGTTAATTTGTTTTCGATGAATTTTTTAAATATAATAAATTATTGTAGTATTATAATAATTTGAAAAATATTACCGAGGAATGTATCGCATTTTAGATATTTTTATATAAAATTGAAGTTAGAAAGTGTTTCATAATCAATGCTTTATGCATGATTGATATTTCTTGTTATCTCTTCTTTAATAATTGGATTTGATTCAGCAGGTGCTGATTAATTTATTGACACTAATTTATAGTTGAATAATATTTAAAACATATATAAGAGTTAGCTAAGCATATAGTGATATGGACTTTACATGAATTACACTTTTGTACCGTCTTTAATACAAAAGTGATTTTCGCATATTACTATCATAGCCAATTCATACATTTCGTGTTTTATCAGAAAATTGAAATATCCATCTCTCAATAATTCCTTTATTTCCGAAGACATTTTTCATTTTTAAAATTATTCTTTTTTTTTTCATCAGAAACATATTCTTGTCAGAAGCATTAGAATTTAAATTTCTTTACTCTGCCATGATTCGACTGGTTACCTTGGAAACAGGTAAAATGCTAAGATTTTCATTTTTTACCGTAATAATAGCATGCAATTTACATCATCGAAAAGTAATGAATTAAGTCTTACCCTGTTATTTACTTGAATACTTTTTTGATGCAATAAAAATTGGGGGAAGTGGGTACTTAAAGATATCAGTGAAAGGCGAATTTCGTGATTTTTTTTCTCTTTTGGATTTCGAAGTTCGAAATGTTCTTTTTTCTATTACCTTGGTAGAAATGATTTCATAGTTTAAAAAATATGTTATTTTCGATTTTATTCTATAAATAATTGTAGGTTCTTTTGCAGATCACTGATACTAACAA
Organism: Amaurobius ferox; assembly: GCA_951213105.1. Taxonomy (NCBI): domain Eukaryota; kingdom Metazoa; phylum Arthropoda; class Arachnida; order Araneae; family Amaurobiidae; genus Amaurobius; species Amaurobius ferox. The sequence goes on from OX578134.1 coordinate 92,181,831, forward strand.
ATTATAAAATTAATTTTAAACTATTGTATCTAAAACAAAATGTTTAAACTTCCGCTTTTTAAATTTTGAAAAGTTTTATTACACCAACTTGTTAAAATTTATGTTACGATACACTTTATGGCCAAAAGTATCAAGATACCTATCGTTGTGGAGTTAGAGAGGCATGTTGCAAATATTAGTAATAATGTTTTGCCACATTTTGCATCAATCACAGCATGCACTCTTCTGGAGTGATTTTCCACCAGCTTTTGAAACACTTCTGCACAGATTGACTTCCACATGTCGATGAGAGCTGTAGTGAGTCTGGCCACCGCAGATAGGCGATTTGGCCTCGCGCGTATTCTGCGTTCCAATTCACCTCATACGTATTCAGTGGGAATCGGATCTCTTCAAACTACGTCCACACAAACTTCGTTGTATGGATATAGCACTTATCCTGTTGATACAGAATCCATCCTTCCCCGAAATGTTGTCAGAGAGTTAGAAGTGCAGAGTTGTCAAGAATGTCAACATATATTCCAGCGTCCATGTTTCCCGCCACAGGAACTAAGGGGCTCAGGTCAAATCACGAAAAACAGCGTCCCAAACCATGACGCCACCGCCACCAAATTTTACAGTTGGAACAATTCACTCGGGATTTCGCCTGGCATCCGCCAAACCCAGGCGCATCCATCGGACTGTGTAGCAAGACAGTGTAACAAGATTCATCAGTCTAAAGTACTTGTTTCCACTGCTCTACAGTCCAATGGCGGTGAGCTTTGCCCCACTTCAACCGACGTTTCGCATTGACCGTGCTGATGTTGGGCTTGTAAGCAGCTGCACGACCACGGAGACCTATTTTTGTCAGCTCCCGACGAACAGCCCTGGTGTTACAGATGACGTAAAATGTATTTTGGAACTCACCAGTGACCACTGTAACCGGGTCTTTGCGATTCTTCAGTACCACCCTCTTCAGGGTTCGACGGCCGTGATCTGTGAGTTTCTACAATTGTCCGCTTTGCAGTGACATCACTTACAGTTGATCAAGGCATCTGAACCAATGCCGAAATATCATGAACCGATTTTTTGCAACGATTCAAATACCAAAATTTTAGAAAAAATGATATTTTTTCACTAAATAAGTATTAAGATCTATTGAAATTTGCATGGATAAGTAATTAAAATGAATCTTAGCTACCTTAAACTTTAATTTATAGCACAGATATTAAATAAAATAACGAAACAATACAAAGTCTGGGAAATGGAGGAACATAACTGTTTGGAAATCAACTAGAGCAGTTCTTATGATCCGGAAAATTTATGTTTTCCACATGGAGTGCATTTATCTCTGAAATAATTTAAGCAAATCAAAAGGAAGAATCGGTACAATTTTCCACAAAATAAATGTTTGGAACATTTTGATTACGGGAAGTTAAAAAATAAAGGAATGTTTCGAATTCTTCAATTTTCGAATTTTTGCGTTTAACACCGACAGCCACAATGTGATAACATAATTATTTTAAAATTCGTTAAAATCACAGTCATTTTATATTTACTATATTTATCAAAAAACGAATAAAATCAAATATAAAACGATGACAATTACACCTCTTGAATTATTGCAACATTTAAAATAAAACGTAAAAAAAGTATTTGAATATCATTTAAATATATGCAGTATTATAAATTGAGTACTTTATTAATACTTTAAACACAAGATAAATGAACACTATTGTATAGTAGTAATCTCTAGTAACTCTCGAGATGTTAGAATTGCATTTTCATGAAGAGATGGTATCTGTCGAAATACTTAACCTGATTTTAATCAGTAATAGAAGTGAGGCTTTTGATTTTCTGCTAGATCTAGACATGAGAAAGCTTACATTACTAGATCGTGTTTACTCACAGCATCAATTCGGTACTAAAAGCATGCGCTGGATATATTAAAGTGAAAATAAAATCTGATGTGGGCAGCACATGACTTTCTCTGCAGACTTATATTCACGTTCTCTTTATTTTAATTAAATTTGATTCACTTTTAACACAATTTTAGTTCTCATTTGGTAACTGAAATTATTTTCAAAGGTGGCGCAGAGAAAATACGTAAAAACTAAAATATCTCGAGAACGGCTAGTTCTAGTGCAATGGGGTTGGTCTTATTCTTTTCTTCGTTAAAAATTACGTATTAAACAAGCATTTAAAGGATATATTTGAGCATACGTAGTTTTTTATTTTAGATTTTGGCGATTTTTGCGGGCCATTTTGCAGAAAAAGCAGGTTATTTTTTTTTCGAATCGTACCAAAATCAAATCAGCACCAGGTTGACTCACAAGTGACATACATACCGAATTTTGTGAAATTCGGTCCATTAGTTTTTCAGATACAGTGGATACAAAATCTGCACAGACAGACAAAGACACACAGACACACAGACACATAGACAGACACACAGATACACACACAGACGTCACACTAAAATAGTTTTTCCGTATTCTAGAAGTCTCGAAACTTGTAGATCCGTCGAAAACTCGAGTTGCGATTTTCGGCATGATTCCAATACTTTCCCTATACATTACCATGTATTGCAAGGAAAGAAAAAATTATTAATATCTTAAATAATTAAAAAGAAAAAAATACATACGATATTACGTCATGTTAATTAAAATGCTAAATTAATTAAAATGAATGTTTTTAATCTAATTTTATTCTAGTTGTAACTAATTTAATCTATTTACTGTAAGTTGTGTTTAGCGGATTCAAATATATTTTCGTATATATGAGTTTTAACTTTTATTAACATCTGGGTACATAATTCAGTTTCTGATAACTTTATATAATAAATACCTTTAACATTTTGCTGCATAATTTTAATTGCTAACGTTTGTATCAACTTCAGAATATAAATTATTTCTGTTTTTAAATTATAGCGCTTTTTAAACAGTAATGTTGGGATGTTAATTACAAAATCTTTGAGAAATAGCTTAATTAATGAATATTTTTTAAAATATTCGTGAATTATTTTGTTCTGATTATTCAAAGTATTTTTATTATAAATGATGCTTTTTTTCAAACAAATTAATATAATGACATTAGTTATATGCAGGCAATAACTTTTTTATTTTTTTTGTTAATTGTTTCATTACCTTAAAAAGATTTTCTGTTTGCCGTAGGGCAGCGAGACACATAGCGGAACACATCTAAGTGTTTAGCATATGTATTATTTACTTTATACGTTTAATGAAGTATATAAATGCATTTTTTAATTTCAAATCAAAGCATTTTATAATAATGATACTAAGTAATGCATGTTTTTCAAATAAAAATGCTAATTTCAAAGAGACGAACCATTTGTAAAAAATATAAAAATATGTAACCAGTTGTTTTTTGTCAAAACCTAAAATTAAAAAGTATATTATGTGATAAAACATTATGTATATTTTTTTATTTTATCGAATTCAGTTTTATCGGAATTAATATTTAAAGATGTCCGTAAATTGTGTAAGCAAAATATTAATGACTAGATCTTAATAGTCTGTTCTTGATAATAAGTATCGGTCCCTGTTACCAGTTACACAGAAATTATAAACATCTGTGGTGACTTTAGTAATGCCACCCTTGAACTGAAATTTAAAATATCGGATAAAATAGTGTTTTAGATGGAAAATTAATTTACATAAAAAAAACATACTATACGTTATCATGGCAGATGTTGAATCAGGAAAGAATTTTCTTTCTAAAAGAAATTAAAGTTAAAGTTCTACTTTGCAGAGGATAGTTGTCTTGCTTCGAATGAAATTAACTTCGAGTTTCTAAAGTATTTGTTTACATTTAACCTTTTCCACAATACGTTTTCCTGTATGAATAAATATATAGAATCGAAAATGGCTTTGCAAGTATTATGTAGTTTGCTGCATTCAAACTTCCTTTAATAATTATTTATGCATTAAACATATACGTATGCTTATAAAACAGTGGTAATTTAAATGTATGTGTTTAGATCTTTAATATTATTTTATTTACACCGGCATCTTAAAACATGCAAGTAAACATCAGAAGCATATTTTAATGCACTTTGAAAGGAGTTTTACGAAAAAAAAAACATATATTTTCATTGAAAATTTTGAAAGTGTCACGTACTAATACAAAAGTATCGCTTTAAGGAGGATTAATGCTACCTTTTCACGCCATTGGGCGTGTAAAAGGAAGTAAATTCTAATTAAGTGTTCTATTTTTTTAGTAAAAATGGCGAAAGGTCTTATTTAGGAAAAATATACCAGAAATATTAGCATGCTGAACAATCTAATACATGTGTTATTAGGGCTTATTTGAAAAAAAATGAGTTTTTCAGAAGTAATTATATTTTTTTATGTTTCTGCATATCCTTTTTAAAAACATATATCTAGGTACCTTACCTAAGCGTTTTTAAAAGAATAAACACCACTTGACAGGCGTACCACTGTTTCAATTACATGATTCCTCTTTTAAAATCTTAATACTCGCCATTCAGAAAATCAACATGTAATGCAATTGTTATTACGCTGAGATTCAGGAGGCATGAGTTTGATGACAAATTCGCGAAATATTTTTAACTTTGTGTATTTTGCTAAGTCTAGAAAAGTTCAAAAATCTAAGTAAAAGGTCAAAACTACCAGAGTTATGTGGGTTTCTTGGACACTTACAACAGAGGGTTGTAAAAATGCCTATTCTTTAGGGAACGATGCAACGTAATCAGTGGCCAAGCATGATAAAATAATTTAGGGCGATACAAAATATGTGACTATTATTATCAAGTGATAATAATTTTCTTTGTTCTCTTCTGTTTAGTGCATTACAAACTAAATATATGCTTGGATCTTTAAGACTTGTTCTTGCCTTCTTGAACTTCCCCCAAAACATGCGGTTTCTCCGTGGTTGCCATATCACCCAGAAGAGACATATTGAGATAGATTTCTCCTAAATAGTATGTCGCGGAAGCTAATGGAAACATGCGTTATTCCGAGAAAAAAATCCGTCGTATACAGCCGCATACGAAAACATTTTATAAATTTATTTCCAATAATAATTAATCAAAATAATGTTACATGGTTGTAAATTATTTGTGTATACGCTGTATACTTTGTCTACCATGATGTAATAGGAGTAGCAAGGAATTTGTCTGTAATTTGAGACAACCATCTTTTTGTTAGTGATTTAGTTGAGCATATATTTCATGTTTTGTTGTATGCGCACAGTTTTGGGAATACGCACTGTTTTTGTCCTATGCAGTTAAAATATAATTAATTGTATCTAGTACCTGTTTGCGCTTATAACTGTTTTGAATAAATCTTAGGTTATCCATATCTGTAACTCGTTCTTGTATCCTAAATGTACAACCGCTAATATAGACCTAGTGAAACGTCATAACAACGAATATAGGCGTACATACGACCAACATTTGCAATAATTTTTATAAATCATTCTACAAAAATTTTGAAATTAACATTTTGCGGGCGAGTAAAATAATCTATTCTATACGCAATAACACGATACAACAAAAATATAAGCATTAAAAATGCTTTACCGAATAGAAAATTAAGTACTCAAAATTTATGTTTGTTCAGCTAAGATTGATGGTATGATAACTCTCCCTCTAATTGCATTCTAACAAATTGAATTAATCTACTAATGTCAAAACACAGAATACAAGAGGAAGACATGAGTCAAAATACAGAACCAAACTTATATTGACCTTTTTACCATTTTACCATTCATATAAACATAACCACTTAAATAAAAATATAAGTACTTAGTTTAGCTTTCTCAGCTGCCATCCAAACTTAAGCACGTTGTTTAAATATGTATTTTAACAATCACATTTAATTCAATTTACATTTACAGAAAAACCTAGATTGAGTGGGACCTACGGATAAATTAATATATATATATATATATATATATATATATATATATATATATATATATATATATATATATATATTATATCAAATATCTTATGTAAATTTCCTGAGAAATAAAACATACTGGGTGACATCATCAATGGTGATTAGGAGATAATCCGATACATAAGTCACTCTGCAACTGAAAACATAATTTATTATTTAGTCTTGTCATTGCAACCTGAAGACAGAGTAGGTGGGAAACTTACTAATTTTATTTCCTGAAAGTCTTAGAATAGGACATTACGCAACATTGTAAATTAAAACGTACCAGATCTTATAGAGCAATCAATATCTGCCTGGAAATTACTTAATTCTAAAAAATGAAGTCCTAGATTGCGTAATCTGGGTTCATTGAAAAAAATAAAGGTTTACCGGATGAACTTGGCTAACAGACTGCTTGTTGTATTTAGTGAATAGAATGGGATGCCTTTTAACAGTCTCAGTGGTCTGGGATTGACGGTACTGAGCGATGCATACTACAACAAGGGTCAAGGGAATGTGTTGAAAGCATAATAATAGTTGATAAATTTAATTTTATACAACACTTGTTTGTAAAAGAGACTGCATTGATCTTGGAAAGATTCTAGAATAGGGAAATAAATCAAGATATACTGAAACGATCCCTAGATTTAAAATATTAATGTGAGTCTATCATACAATATCGTTAATGGAATAAAGATAATTACAAGAGTTGGCAACAATACTGGAAGGATGAACCCATCGACTTCAATAACACAGTTAAAACCACAGCCCTCATGTTCATAGTGCAGCAAGTTTATTTGCTTTATGTCTAGTTAAGTCAAATCCTAGTTAACATTAATATAAGCAAAACCGAGCCTAACAGATGCATTATCTAGGATATAAACAAAACCATTTCAGCTTATATATTACTACAGGTAAACTAATAATAATGTAAAAAATAAATCAATAGTAATTTGCCAGTTCATAAATTATATGTTAAACAATATTTATAGCAAAAAATAGGAATTTATTCTTTGAGTTCACTTTCTTTATCTACAGTTTTACAAAACATAACCAAACCAGTCAAGCTTGCTTTATTGCAGTTCGTAAAATTTTATTTCCGGAGAAAAGACATGTACTTCCCTCTATATTTAGAAAGTGGCACGTACTAATAAAAAGTATCGCTTTAAGAAGGATTAATGCTCTCCTTTCACGCCACTGAGCGTGCAAGGAAGTAAATTCTAATTAAGTGATCAACTTCGGAAAAAATGTCGAAAGGCGTTATTGAGGAGAAGTATGACAGAAATGTTAACTTATTTAAGAGTATTCAATTCAAATTAGGAGTTTGTTTCCAAATATGGCTCTTTTGAAGTTATTTTGCATTAACTACTTCTTGTATTTAAAAACGGAAATACATTTGAGTTAAATATTATCTGATGGTAAATAAACTATTTTATTCTTAACAATGATGTCGTTAGTGATAAACTTGTAATTAAAAATATGAAAGTTTCAATTTTTACTGTTCCTCACATTATATTCAAAGAAGCAATGCTATATATGTAGAGGAGACTGGAGTAAGTTGCAGTTTTGATTGTATCTTTTGTATCTACTTTTAAAAGATTAAAAAAAAGTTTATATTATTTCATTCTCTAGTGTCTACATCAATTCTAATTCACTGGATTAGAAAAAAAATCATGTAATATTATTTAGTTGGTCGAGTGGGGATTTATCAATTTGCTTTACCCTGAGGTGAATTTATACTAATAAGGAAAATTATATTCTAAAAACATGTAAACTAATCATATATTGTATTATTTGGGATTATCATTACACTACTATTTTTAAAAATTACAACATCATAAAAGATTGATAGAATTAACTTGAGACGTATTCGATATGTACATCCAATTTCAGCATGTGAGTGATCATATATTCTTTCAGTGATAATTTGCATGCGGTTTCTGAAGAGTGCTCTTTTGACATTTCAAGTCTTGGATAAGAATAGATGGCGCAACTGAGATATTGCAATCGGTGAAGTGTCACCATTGAATCCGAAATGTATTTTTTGGTTCTTACTGCGCTCCATCACATTTCAATATGAAGATCTGGCGGACTATGTGAATGTTGAGATGAGAGACACTGGATTTACTAGCATTAAATTGCCCCTCGTTCCATGTGAAAGATCAGAACAGTAATGCTTTCTGCTCAACACTCTTTGGTTTAATTAGATGATCTGAGTAATAAAATAAGAGGACCAGTAGTACTGCCCTTTGTGTTCGGTAGTCGTTCTTTCCGGCCGTTCATTGAGTAGCTCTGAACCTCTTACTGAGCTGGACGATTTGAAGAGTAAAGTAAAGTAAAGAACAGTAATGGGCCCTATATACTGGTTTCAATTGTTTAGTAGAGATATTCATTTAAATATGTAGTATTTACTGTCAATATTTAAAATGCTTTTAGAATGCGGTCAAGCCTTTAAATTCGCATATGTATGGAAGTCTAGAAAGAATGCCCAATCGTGACTTATCGCAAGAAAGACTGTCAAGGAATTTCATATGGATTTGGGTTTCGTAAAGCACAACAAACATATAGCAGTAGTATTTATTATTTATGTGATAAAAAATCAACTTTTTTACATTTAAGGTTTTGATAACATTAATTTTTAATTCGTTTGTCGATTGTGTTGATAGTGTTCAGTCCACACGAAAGCGATCAGGTGCCCTAGGGCTAGGGCTTGCACCTCAGTTTCATTCCAATATTCTTAATAATAATTAATAATTATTAACTAATATTTTATATTTCTACCAAAAGCGTTAGTTAATTACCATATTTAACTTTTTTAACAATGGCCAGGCACGTGATATAAGAATTGATTACGATTCGCTTATACATATGCCAGAAACGTGAACCATTTAGCCGTCACATGACTTTGTCTTGGCGCAACAGGTGGAGGGGCAGAACACACTGAGCCCAACAACACAACACCCATGCCCGCAGCTGTTACTTAAACCCCCACCGTATGATAGTATTACTGATTTTGCATTTAACCGTTATACATAGGCCTGGTCGGTAACGAGAGTATTCTTGAAAATGTATGGGAGAAGTTCAGAAAATAAATGAAATTCTGAATTGGTAAAATTAGCTTAAAACTACTAATATATAATAATACGAGTAAAACAATACGTCTGCCTGTTTGTGTCCTTTGTAGCGAAATATCTAAGTATCGTACAGCTATGAAATTTAGTACACGAGAAAAAAACGCATCGTCAAGCATTTTTAAAATTCGCATTAATTCAAAAGTAAAAAAATAAAATGAAAATTGACCTTGTTCCCTTTTGATTGGTAGCGCGATCTATTGTATGTTGGTAACACTAATTACAAAAACTATTTTTGGAGATTATGCATAGTTCTAAAGGGGCATGATCTGCCATTTCAACTTCGCCCCTTCGTACTTATCAATAAGGACAAAAATTAAATCCTATGAGTTCAGCTCATCGGGAAATCTCCAATGATTCCGTTAGCAGTATTCAGGCCTAATTATCTATCCAGAAACTCGTCAAAATTCTTGATGGCGGTGCTAAAACGTGCAAAATCGTCGTAGTTTAAATTTGCATAATTATAATTTTCTTAAATTTAAAATATTCTGATAAATGTTTTCGGTTTTACGAATGTATAAATATTTCGATTGTCCTATCAAGTCGAATTTGAATTTCAAATAGTTTGTTTCGTATGCTTCGTCAAATTTGTATGCCACCAGAAAGCGCATAATTGTTTTTAACACTTTACGACATATTTGAAATGTGTTTATGACTTTGTTCATAATGCCTGTTGTCATAAGGTAAAGTTGTCCTTATCAAAAATTACTATCTTAGGACTTACCTTTAATGCTTTCACTAAGGGTGGAGCATGTAAACTCCCAGTTCTCAAGCCGGAGAGACAAATACACAAGATATAAATAAACACACTTATCTAAATTGACCAATTTATTTAATATTTAAGTTATAGAAATCCATTTAAATTCTTGATTACGATACTAATCATAAATCCATTATTATAATATATCTAACACTGAAAATATTTCATTAATAAACATATTTACACACATACTATAAATTACATATATATTTAGACACTTTCTTTTAATCTACCGCAACTCAGAATAGTTCTATTAGCTTAAAATATAAGAACTCGTTAGTAGAACAGAGACTCATAAGAACTGATTGTTCATTATTAGAATAACCGTTCATGTGTGGCTTCCGTGCTAATTAGTAACAAGTGAAACAATTCATTACCTCTTCTCTTTTGCATACAACACTTATTCGCGCAAATACTATGCTGTACGATACCTTGCACATCACATATCTGAACCACGCTTTCGTTTTAGCGCTCACACTAGATATCTTTTTTGCACAAAACCAAGAGACGTGTTGCTAGTTCGTTCGAAATTTCAAGTCTTCTGAACTCTCTGGAACAAAACTTTAGGGCATTTTTTTTATTTCCCCCTTTGGTTACATACCACTTCTCCTATTTGTCGTTGATGCAGAAGGAGATGACCGCTGTTTATCTATGAATGTGTTGCAATTGGTGCCCTCTGCTGCTGTATGTTTCAGTATGTTGTTGTGACGATCTGTGGGACATATGAGCATGTAGTAAATGAATAATATCACCCAATTAATTTTGGATTGAACTCGGGTTGAAAATACGAAATACATTGAACCCTATGGGATTTAATTTTTCAAATATTTTTTAAGCGAATTTAAATTCACAAATTGCTTCGAAGGTTTTAGGAAATATTCAAATTATGAATATCTCCTAAAACAAGGAAATATTCAAATAAAATATATAAAAAAATGTTAGCAAAATATGTTCGGTAGTTTTTTAAATTAAAATTAAAATGATCATTACAACCATATAATGTGAGGAGATCACGTGACCCACTTCAAAATAAAATATGACATCCATTTTTTTTCCAGAGTAAAAACCGTGATTTTTATTCTTTTAAATTTATATTTTGTGTTTCATCCGTCCTAAAACCGCCTTATTTTTTGCGTAATTTCTGTGCATCTATATTTTGCGCCAACGGAATTGCAATATTATTTAGTTCAAATGCTCATCAAGCTTTGATTATTTCTACAAAGAAGCCTAATTTTAACGTATGCAGAATGTAAACACACCAGACTCTAAGATGAGTTGCATAAGCATTGCCGAATTGTTTAACGCGAAATTATTTAGCTCTGGAGTCTGGAATATAGGTGACATGAATGAAATATTCATTGAGTTTGCATACAGGAGCAGACGATTTTACCTTTATGCATTGCCTTTCACGGTGATGTTTTAAGCATGAAGTTAGAAAGTACTTTCCCTCTATAGTTTTCAGTTTTTAAATAAAATACATTATTGTAGTATTGTGATAATTTTAAAAATATCAACGCTGCATGAAAGGAATGGAATAAAAGTGCATGACTGAAATATTTATTGGCTTTTACATAGCAAGCCAGCCGATTTATATTTCTATAACGTCATTTAAATGAAGTTCATTTGTTTATAGATAAAGTTTTAAGTTTTCAAATATTTAAGTACTAATGTCAACATTTTAAAAATATAGATATATATTTTTATTTTAACAGATTATATCAAGATAGTAATAGCATGGTTCATGGAAATAATCTTAAAATAAAAAATTATCACCTTGAAATTTTTTTGCAGACATTTCATCTTTGAAACATGCCGGATTATCAGGTATACGTATAAAATACGTATAAATTGGCTTCTGTTTATCAAAGTTTAATATTATCGGATTATTGTCTGAAATTTCCAGGTTTTTTCTCGCTCCCCAAAATTCCCGAATTTTTTGTAACTCTACTTATAAGCTATTCAATGTTTCCTTTGCTTAATTTTCATGAATATGCTCAACAGGAGTCTTAATCAAGTATTTTCTCAATAAGTTTCTCAAATCCGGTGTGTTGTTTGTTCCCATGTCCGACCAGCTGATTTTGTAGACGCGATATCTTGCAAACAGATATAAGAGATTCTGATGAAATTTGTTATGATTATTTCATTTGTTCACTTTAAGAGACTTGTTGGCCAACAGAGAGACCGAATCAGGGAGAACCCTAAATTTTTCAAACATTTCTGTTTGGAAATCGGAATTGGAAAACAAGAAACAAATATTTATGTGATAAGTATTGTAAAATTACTTTTTGTTTATGTAACGCTTATGCAAATTCGGCAATTAATAATAAAAACACTTTGATTTATCTGTCTGTTTATCTATTTATTTCTGGGTAACATTGCTGCAAAATGTTGCCAAAATTGCTTTTTGGAGTTGAAATTGGCGGATATTGCCAACTTGGTGAATTTTTTTACATGTTGCCGAGTTGACGATAATGTCTTCAAATTGACAAAAATGACACTAAATCAATAAAAATCACGATTAATTGATGAATATTCAGTATTTTGGAAAGAGCATTATTTGGAAAAAAGCAAACGATTATATGAATAACCTATATCTCCGCTCGTACGTCATGCTTGGCAAAAAAATTGGTGGGATGTCGCAAACTTGGCAACTATTTTAAATATTGCCAGACTGACGAAAATATCACCAGATTGAGAAAAATGTCACCAAATTGATAATAATGACTCTAAATAGGAGGCAATGCTTTGCTCCTAGAGATACCGGTGTCAAACTCCCGATTTCAAGCCTTTAGACGAACCTAAAGCAATATCATATGAAAAAGTGGCAAGAACGCTGAACGGCATCGGAAAAGGGCCGTAAAACACACCTATTTACACCACAAAATCAGAACAGACAGACATCCTACAAGCAGAGAAAAAACAATGTTCTTTACAGGAATGTTCTTCACTGTGTTGTTCACAGGAATGTTCTTCACAATACTGTTCTTCGCTGTGGGGATGTCAGCGACCCACTTCACTACATATCATACTGTCCACTGACGCATAGGTATCATGTTAAAGTACCACCAACAGACATCATGACCCTCTGGATTGACAGAATTCTGAAAAACTCATCAACACAGACAAGAATAAAAAAGTCATCAATTACCTGGAAGTTATCGAAGTTTATCTCATAAATACAACACCACACAACACACACACTCCAATCGCAGAAGACTAATGAAACAGAAGAGAAACGTAGACCCTTACCATCACTTCAGGTGATTGTGTATATAATTAGATATTTATACTGGACGGACATAATTTGAACTGTAAAATTTTATAAAACGAACTGAAAGATCTCAAAAACTAATTGTGTACATAGATAAAGTGATTGTGCACATAGATAAAAATAGGTAAAGTAATCTTGTACATAGATGAAGTAGATAAAGTGATTTTGTACATAGATAAAAATAGATTAAACGATTGTGATCACAGAAAAAAATAGATAAAGAAATTGTGTACATAGACAGAATAGATAAAGTGATTTTGTACATAGATAAACATAGATAAAGTGATTGTGAACATAGATAAAATAGATAAAGTCATTTTGTACAGAGATAAAAATAGGTAAAATCATTGTGTTCATAGATAAAAATAGATAAATTAATTGTACACATAGATAAAAACAGATAAATTGATTATGACCATAGATACTAATAGATAAAGCGATTATGTACATAGATAAAATAGATAAATTGATTGTGTACATAGATAAAAATATATTATGTGATTGTGTACATAGATAAAAATAGATAAAGTGATTGTGTACATACATAAACATTATTATTGGACAAACATTATTTGAACTATAGATACTTATAAAATAAACTCAAAAACTGAATAATATTTTATTGGTCAGGTGGATGCGCATGCCGTAGCCTTCATAGAGTTTCGTCCAGAACAGAGCACCAGGCGCGAAGCGCCTTTAATCTCCAATCTCTAGGTGTGGTTCTTATCTTCATACTGTGACATTATTTCATTGGTCCATAGTTGGAGGTTCGAGGGTTTTGATTTACTGTTTTTATTATTTGTCCTAGCTCCTAGTGTGGCAGTTTGTTGCACATTAAGAGTTTAAGCAGTTTGGGGGGTTGATGCAGATCTGAGGGTAACCTAGCATTTTAGCAGTTTAGGATTTTAAACATTTTGTAGAAAACCAAAGATCGCGAGTTTTCGTTAATATCAACTGATTAAGGTGGGACGTTCCTAGTACCGAATATCAAAGTTAAGTACCGAGCGGGGTCTCTTACGAGATTTAGCCTTGCGATGATCATAGTCATGCAGATTAAATAATAGTTCATTTGGGACAGATGGCAGATTTTTGTAGAATTTAAGCGCTAGCTTTTTGATTTGGGCTCTAACAGTTTTTATTTTGAAGTCTTTCCTAATTACCGAGTTTCTTAAGTATCTAGGGGCTTTCCTTATAATCCTTAGGGTTTTGTTTTGTCTTGTCTCTAATAAGTCTATGGTAGTTTTACAGGCATATCCCCATACGGGTGCTGCATACAGCATTCCCGGGCAGATGACCGATTTATAAATTAGGAGTTTATTTTGATAACTTAGATTTCCGTTTCCTATCATTGGGTATAAAGCTCCTGTGGCCATATACGCTTTTTTGATTAAGTTCGTTACGTGCAGTTTCCAAGTTAGGTGGGAGTCTATCGTTACACCTAGGTATTTAGTAGATTTTTCCGCTTTTAGGGCATGGTTGTTTATGTACAGAGGAGGCGGAGGTTTACGTTTTCTTGAGAAATAAATCCAATGACATTTATTGGGATTTAATTTTATTCGCCATTTTTCCAGCCATGTTTGGAGTATGTCTAAGTGTTGTTGTAGCTGTCTGTGCATTACTGAGACGTAAGGGTGTTTTGCAAGTATCGCGCTGTCGTCTGCATAGAGTGCCAGCTCCGTGTCTGGGGTCCTGGGAATGTCATTTAGATATATGTTAAAGAGGGTCGGGCCCAGGATGGATCCTTGCGGTACACTACTTTTAATGAGCTTGGGTGTAGATAAGTTATTTTTTACTCTGACTTGAAAGTGTCTGTTATTTAGGTATGAAATTAAAAGTTTGACAAGTGCGTCAGGGACTTTTAGAGTGATCAATTTGTAAGCTAATCCACAGTGCCACACTTTATCAAAGGCTTTTTGGATGTCAAGAAAAATCGCAGCTGTGGGTGTCTTATTACTAAAACCAGAAGAAATGTACTCTACCACTCTCAGCAATTGATGAGTGGTGGAGTGTTTTGGCCGAAATCCAAACTGCTCCGGAATGATAATGTCATTCTCACTAAGGTGCGTGTTCAGTCTCTTAAGAATTATTTTCTCAGTAATTTTACTAAGTGTCGGCAACAAACTGATTGGTCTGTAGTTGGCTGGAATTGAGGCATCCTCACCAGGTTTATGGATCGCTATAATTATCGCCTCCTTCCATTCTTTGGGGAAATAATTTAGTTCTAGTATTTTATTTATTAAGATGGTCAAGTAAAATATTATATTTAAGGGTAGGTTTTTTACCGCGATATTCCTGATTTTGTCGTGCCCTGGGCTTTTACGGTTTTTAAGGTTTTTGATAATCTCTACTATTTCTTGCGGGGTGGCTGGGTTAATCTCAGCCGTGACCGGGGAGTTCCTGAAATTGTTTAGAGTTTGCCTAACCATTCTTAGGGTGTCCTGACACATTAGATCGTGGTTTGGTTCAAATTGCTTTTCGTAATGCCTAGCAAGCGCCTCTGCCTTTTCTTCGTCTGAGTACGCAATATTAGCGCCATCTATTAGTGGCGGGAGTTTAATTTGAGGTTTTCTGAGTCTTTTAGCGAATTGCCAGAGCGATACGTCTTCCGAGCTAAGGGATTCAATTAACTCTTTATACTGTTGCTGCTTTTCTGCGACAATTTTATCCCTGACTTTCCACGTGAGTCTGTTAAGCTCCCTTTTGAGGGTAGGGTCTCTATTAGCCTGCCATGTCTTACGCATTCTGTTCCTTTGCCTAACTAATTGTTTGACATGGTGGGAAAGTGTGGGCATTTTTGGTGACTCACCATGTGTTGTGGCAGATGCAATAGCTCTCCTGATTTCTGTTGTGAGTGTGTGCGTGGCAGAGTCAATATCCGCCGTGACCGTAGCCAATACCCTAACAGCATTTTTTTTACAGTGACGTAAGATGTACGTCACACTGTGACTTTGGGACGTCATAGGACGTCGCAGTACGTCTCGGCAATGTCATATTGAGGTCACAGCGAAATCATTTTGGTCATTTTCGTCGTCGTCTGTGACGTCGCATATTAACTTGTTTGTGACGTCACATTGTAATTGCCATTATAATGTCGTCACATTGTTACGTATTAACTAAATTGTGGAAACGTCACAGAATATAGTCACAATGAAGTTACAAAGTTACTAATACGTAACATCGCATAGAAGTCACAAATATGATGTCACATTGTGACACAGGTTTCACGTGACAACAACGTCACTGTCACACATGTGACGATCTTTGCTGTGAGGATATGCTCTGTCAGGCATTTAAGCTAGACATTGATTGGCGTCATTGCTTAAGAATTTTCATGAGCCATTAACGAAGTATTAAGAATTTTACTTTCCTCATTCAATTTACCGCGAGTTAGCTCAAGAAAGAAGTAAATGATTTGCATTTAATTTGATATCGTAATTTTAGTCGCAACTGAAATAGTCTAACATTTGTTAACGAGATATCATTATATAAGAACTATCAATTACTTGTATTTTTACAATAGTGAAGTTCGTTATTAAGTTAGTAAAGTCATGCGTTAGAAATATTAGGAATTTTATTTTATTGAAATGAAACAGGGAACTGATTTCTATATGATGGTATCTAATTAACAACGATGTTAAATGGAAAACGTGTTTTTTTCAATATTTTTTTATTTTATTGAAACAAAACACGAAACTGATTCTATCAATAAGCTTTTGACATACATTTCCAATACAGCGAATTATAGCTCTGATAATTCCTCCATACATCCTCTCACCAAAATTTCTCCACTGAGTGCAGACATACGTTAAATATGAGACTTATCGCAATTCTGATATTTGTGACACATTAATAACATACTTTGTAGCCAAATGCACTTTACAGATTAGCGCGCATTGAATTCAATCGATATTTGAATTATTCTGTTAGTGCGTATGAACAAAGAGCGGTTCAGACAAAAAGAAATTCTCAGGATAAAAGCTGCAGTGTAGGAATATTATTTTATTTCTACACACACACACACACACACACATATATATATATATATATATATATATATATATATATATATATATATGCTATTTTAAATTAAATTATCTTACCTATATATTTTTATACTAGTACTGAAAAATAACTAATGTGATAATCTGAACGAATTTATGTAAAATGAACAATTTTCTGGCATTCGATGATATTTTTACTCTCTCATGCTTAGTATTGAGAAAGTATTGTTTTTACGAATATCTTCAAATTCGAGATTTTGATGATAATATATATTTTAAGACATCCTGAACGCATTTCGACTATTTTTGGAGTCATTCCAGTCTGTCTATGGTTGATTTATTGTGTACATGATAGAGGTCACAAATATAAACGGATTTTCACGAAACTTTATATCCGGCTTTCTTATCAATTTTTTTTTAATTCAAGCGAAAACTTAGAAGTGTATTTGAAATTTTATATATTTTTAACATGGCAACATAGGATAAAACTTCGTATAATCATGCATAAAAGGTTTATTTATGGTTTAATGACTACGATACTTTACAGTTTCAATCATTGTTGTGACAAATAACAGCGATACAATTTTTTTGTTCGTGACGTTATTACCCCCCCACACACACACTCCATTCCCTTGGGGAGCAAGTTATCTGCCCCTCGGGAGATACATTTCCAAGTAAGGTATCACTCGAAATATTTTTACAAGTCCTTAAAGGGAAGGATAAGACGCTGTAATTGCTTTATAAAAGGGCAATTCGTTATATTACATAGGGAAAGTCAAGTGCTGCCCACACAGATTTTTGGCAAGAATTATATACCAATTAAACATCTCATCACAAAATTTTTATCTTACTATACGAAGAAAGTGACTTTTCAAAACATTGCAGTTTATATGAAAACTGCGATTTATCAGTGAATAGAAGCACTGAATAATTTTAATGGTTGTATAACTCAAGAGGCAATTGGAAAACTATTTATTGCAATGCTCATCTTAAGGCTGTGTAAGGTGAGGTGTTACGTAGGTAACCACTAAAAACATATTTTACTTTTGAATTGAAGAAAGATTAACTAATAACCTAACAATACGCTTTATTTACTGATTTATTAAACAATTAACATGAACACATACGATCGGTATTGTAATCGATCACATTGTCTTAATTGAGTGCTTTGTACAGCCTATACCTTTAGCACTTTACTAAATAGCAGGAAAAAATGATACTCAAATTCTTAAACGTAATAACATCTGAAATTTTGCTTGGGTATTCTGAAATTTAAAACTATATTATAGTGTATTAAATAGTATTGTTAGTAGCAATTAATATTCCTAAAGTTTTCAAGACCCACATAAAATGTACAATGTTTTCGAAATTTAGTACCTGACAAAAGCGAACAAAAAATATATGTTACTGCAGTGTAATTTCTTCTTCAACTTTAGAAAGACGCCATTTCTATAGCTATCTTATTAAAAAAAAGAACAGAATCGCTGCACCAGCAAATGCAATAGAAAATACAATCTGTTGACTTTCAGATATGTTGGTATAGCAGCTGATTTTCTTATTCGGCTTTTGAAAGCTTATATAGATTCCAAAACTGGGAGTTAAAGTTTGTTAAATGATATTTAATATTAGTATATTTTATTTTGCGGCAATATTTAAGCTGTCTGAGACAGCTATTTAAATAATGAAATCCATTATATCTGACTAATGCTATAAAAAGTATTTCCATTCTTTGATTTATTAAAAATACTATCTTAAACCATTATTTCGAATACACACATTAATTGTTTAAGTGACTATGAAAGCAACTTTTCCAATTTTACAAGCTTCAGTATTTTATATTATGCAATTATTCTAGTCACATCCAGGAGGGAAAATTTTCCTAAACGGAATTGCAAAACTTTTCGCCATTGCATTTGAAATTAAAGTACTGTAAGTGAAAATTATGAGTTTGCAGATGATACAGAGGCAAATTATCTATGTGTTAATGGACTCCTCTGGAAGTGAAATGAAGGAGGAAGCATTTTCGCCATTTAATTTTGGAATAAGTGGATAACATCATTTGCATAAACTTAAAAGTAATGCGCATTCAAGGGGGAAAATGCGAGTGTATAATTTAATGAAAATCGCTTCAAAATAGTTCTATACATGATTTATGTCTTTAATTAAATCATGGGACTAATAATATTATTTTTGTTGTAGAAAACATTTGTGGTGATCTGTGTTTGTTTTATTGCAATTTTTAACATTTAAAAAATAATACTTTTAGGATTGTAAAATTTATGTTGATTGGAACTTTTTTTTATTTTTTAACTAAAAATTATACGAACCTCACAAACTGCATATCACAGAATATAGATATCAACATTTCTCCTTTTTCAATAAAAATCGATAAAAAGGTGATTTTAAGCGATTGATTTTGGAAAATAAATCTAGTGGAACTTGGTACCAATAGGGATTTTTGAAAATAAATCAAAAGAGTATTTAGTTTGATTTTTTAGCTAACGAATACATTTCAATGCTTTATTCAAAAACTATTGACACAATTTACATTCTTTGAACAATAAATATGAAAATTTATCTTAAAAATTAATTAATTTTATGTTTCAATCTAGATTAAAGGCAGAGGGTAAGGTAGAAGAAATGGCAAGGATAATTTTTTATGTAACATTCGTTGCGTAAAAGATGAATTGTTTCATAAACTAGAAGAAGCGACCTTAAGACTGATAAGAAAAAAGAAGAGTCCTGAGATGTCGCATGATAAATTGGAATCGAAGAAACGGGGTTTACAAGGAGGAACGTAAAAGTGCACATAACACTGAGCAATTTCTCTTGAAAAACTTCGGCAACTTCGTTAAACATAATTTAGAACCCTCCAGTGAAATTCGTAGGATTGCTAGTGCTTCATCATTTATTTGTTGTTAGCATGTCTAACATCAGTCAACGTAAAAACTAGAATTTTCAATTTCAACCGCAAATACTTTTTGAGTGTTTTATGTTGTTGTTGAGACCTAGACCTACCAGAAAGGTGAGTGTTTTATGTATAATTGCGACCTTCAATGTTTCGTAATAAGGTGAAATCTAGATAAAGTGTCGCTACATATCCACTAAATAACGTAGATCAGTCAGTATTCGTAGGTGCCATCTTTGATGTAAATAAATATATCTGTGAGAGCTGTGAGATGTCACATATTGGCGTCCTCTGATTGAATAGAGCTTAATGGTTAAAAAAAATGTTGTTTTGCACTAAAAATTACAGAAATTCTTGGTCATGTTTTCTCCCCATTGAAATGCATGGTGTTTTTGAACGATTGCTAGATGGAATTGTTCCGTGGAATAGGATTTTTAAAGCAGTCAGTTTAAAAAAAAAAGGGGGGGGGGTAGTAGGAAGGGGGATAGATAATGCACATTTGAGTGCCAGTATTATTGAAATTATGTCGTAATAAAAATATTAATTCATACAAAGTACGACTACTGAATTCTGAAGCAGTAGGTTGTCTGTTTGCTCCAAGCATGTACTGTGGATCTTAATTGACAAAATTCAATATATGGATATTATTCACATATTAAATGAAGAATTTGAGTTTGGGGTAAAATTAATGAAAAAATATTTATATTTAAATGTAAAAATGTGTAAACTTGATATACAGAGTTTTCATTAACAGTAACAAGTGCTGTAATATTTCATTTAATAGACGTTAGCAAATTGAGTTGTATACCTTAATACAGTGTTTCCCAAACTGTGCGCCGCGAAGTATAGTTGGGTGCGCCGCGAAAGAATTAAAATTATATTAAAAATGAGTAAAATATGAAATAAAACTCTTAATATAAATCATTAATATTAAAATAATATAAAGTCTTGCATGTTTGATGCATAGTGCTCGGTTCAATACGAATGTTAGTTTCCTTTAAAAAATTATATACCGTATATATATATATATATATATATATATATATATATATATATATGATGTTGAATTACATATAATTATTATTAATACATACCCTTATGCTTGTTAATTCCTCCAACATATTATATAATGAATTTACACTTATACGGTATTTTGGGTACAAAAGTGTTTTTAATGATCACAATTGGTACGTCTGTCGTGTGTCGCTGGCAGTTGTTCTCATACGTTTTAATATTTATTAATTTTGATTAAAAAATGCATATGATAGTTCCTGGTATATTTATTTTATTTATGTAAATATGTTATAAGTTAATTAAAAAATCTACTTACTCATTATAAATAAAATTCATGGAAAAAGCAAATACGAATGCAAAATTGTAAATTGATTTATTACAGCCGATGATTCCCAGCATAAATGTTTAATTTTACTCACGAAAATCAAGTGGCTATCAAGAGGAAAGGTTTTAAGTAGCATACATGAACTCTAGAAGTAATTACTTGTTTTCTTTGAAGGAGAAAAACACCAACGTTTCTGTAACTATTTAAGATGAAATTTTTGGATTTCTAGACTGGAATGTTTAACAGAGATATTTACACATCTTAATAATCTTAGCACAATAATGCAAGGTGAAACTGAAAATATTTTTACTTCGACAGATAAACTAATTGCATTTCAGGAAAAAAAAGCAATTTGGAAAACTAGAGCTATATATGGTAACTTTGAAATGTTTTCATTACTTGGTAAAACCAACATAAAAGAAGTTACTACTATTGTAGTTGAGCATTTGATAATTCTGGAACAAAAATTAAACCATTATTTTCCATCACTGAATACAGAAGATTATGACTGGGTCCGAAATCCATTCATAAAAATTTTACCTGATATTGGTTTGAACTTAAAAGAAGATGAAGAATTGGCTTCTATTTCCAGTGATCGGGGACTTTAAATCAAGCATGCAGAATTACCCATTGATGCATTTTGGATTTCTATTAGAGAATAATATCCCTCGGTAGCTAAAAAAAAACATTATCCATTTTGATGCAGTTTTCCACACCATAGTTATGTGAATTGGGATTTTCTTCACTCACACATTAAATGTAAAAAATAGCGAGCCTTCATTGCATTGAAGATGAAGTGAGGGTCTGTTTATCTGAAATACTTCCAAACATAGAAAATGTGGCGAAAAAACATCAAACCCATGTTTCACTTTGATAATTTTTTCAAAAAGTAAGTACTATACTTAATAATTTTCTTTAGTTTCATTTTTTATGTTCATATGTATAAATACTCATTATTTATGTTCGTATGTATATATTTATGTTCACACACACACACACACACACATATATATATATATATATATATATATATATATATATATATATATATATATATATATAAGTGCGCCGCAAAATTTTCATTTGTTGTAAAGTGCGCCGCGAGTTAAAAAAGTTTGGGAAACACTGCCTTAATAGGATCTTATTTGCTTGCATTTGCTTTTATGAGCTTATTTTCCCGTTGTAACGTGGTACAAAAAATAAAACTCTCTGATTTAAATAGCATGCGTATGCATCATTTTATTGATATCACCGTCAAATCCCAAGATGGAATTCGTCAGAAAACTATTTAAACAGTTGGTAACAACCATTTGGGATTATGTATCAGTAGCATATATTTTTGTTGGAAAATAAAATCATGAACAAACATTTTAGTTTTTAAAAGCACATGTCACAACTTGGGACAAAAATTCAAGTTCTCTGATTAAAATGGTGTACTTATGCATCATTTGATTAATAGCATCCCAAGATGCCAAATCCCTAGATGTAATTTTGTATTTATTCTGAAAAACTGTTCTAAAAATTGGTAACAAAAGTCCTGTAATGTTAATTCATTTGATAAGGTATTATGGTCTATCACTGCGAAAATTTTAACCTAAAATCGTTTAAAAATTGTAAATAAGAAGTGATGTTTTGTTGCAATTTAAATAGTATCATTAAATATAAAAAATAATAAACTCTTAAATTATGTTAAAATTTATACACAAAATTATTATATGCGTATCGCAACTTATATGTTAAAATATTAAAATACTTCATCGAAATGATATATAATATAATAAACAAAATATATATAGTCCTTTGTATTTTAACCAATATAGAATTCAGAGACAATCCCTGTGTTGTTTACTCTACTGTCATGTGGAAATTCGAAACGTACTTCGTGGTGTCTATAACTTACAATACGTACTTAGGATAGGTATGTAAGTGCTAGTGGTGATTACACGAACAGTGAAATCAGAATTCAGAATGTGAAGAAAATCGTATTTTTACTCAGTTGATTTCTCGCGATATGGGTGCTCTTTGCAAGGCATACGTTTCATTAATTTGTAGCAATATTTTGAAGAACATATTAATTCAACAACCAGTTTAAAGTATTATGTTTAAAAAATGAGCATTCCATCTTCAATCTGGGTTTCGAATTTTAGATATTTTTCAAGATGTCTTAAAACCCAATTGATACAAAACATACGGATATCATTAACTGTCAATAAAGTCTCAAAATGCGTCCGAAACTGTCTAAAAGATCCATCTGGATATGGTAAAGTAATGAACACCGGTAGACTATCAAAATTTATAAATACGTATTTTCGTCTTCTGAGGTGCAAAGGATCAAACAGATGTAATGGCATGACAACTGGGAGAATATTTAAATTTTCCAGTTCCTATTCCAACCAACATTTATTAAATCAATCAGAAATTTATTCGAGATAATTCCAGAAGGAATCAACGCTGTCTTCAGTCCACAAAGCCAATCGAAATGAATTCGCTTGTAGTCATATGATATACAGCGTGTCAGAGAAAGTATATACCACACACTCTCTACTGTATTCATGTCAGTTAATTTTACTGCCTAAGTTTACAGTGATTTTTTTCGAGTTTAATAAAATCTAGGATGATTTCGCTCAATGATTATTTCAGTTATCCTACCTAAACAACCAATTACTACCGGTGTTTTAAATCCACTTCATGGAAACGGTTTGCTTAACTTCTATTTGTAACCTAAAACTGTTCAATTTTCCATCTACAAATTCTATATCGCTTTTATTTTTATAGCAAAATGCACCTCATATCATTATCATACTATCTCCAAGTTATCAAGCTGAAAACTTTAACAGTTAATGTTTTTATTCTACCAAAAACTGTAAGCACTATAAGGACAGTCTAGAGATTAAACTCTTTCTCGTAAAAGTTCTTTCCCAACTTTGAGAAATACTTCGTGTTCGAGAAAGATCTTTATTATTCTAAACATTAATGACAAAAATACGAAAAGGTGAAATGAAATGCAATTTGCGGCAAATGAATGAAGACATCTAACAGTTTTTGTACAATTCCTTCAATATAGTTCTACATGAGCTCCTTCAGTAGCCCGAAGAATGTTCAGTCTCTACTCGATGTCTAGCCACGTGTTTTTTAGCATTTGGGGTGTAACGGCGAGGATTGCTGATTGTATCTTTTCTTTAAAACGGAAATATTAGAAACAGGTGTTTGGTAAACAATGTATTGGTAAACAATGTCATGATAAACAATATTTGGTAAACAATGTCATGGTAAACAATGTTTGGTAAACAATGTAACCCCACAAAAAGAAATCCAGTTGAATTTTGTCGGGTGATCGCGGAGGCCAAGATATTGGTCCTCCATGACCAATCCATTATTCAGGAAACACTGTATCAAGTAATTCACGTACAGGAAGTGTCTATCCTCAGGCATTTGCTACTAGAAAAAACTATTAGATTTCTTCATTCTTTTGCAGCAAACTGAATTTCATTTCATCTTTTCGTATTTTTGCTATTAATATATATTTAGAATAATAAAGATATTTCTTGAACACGATGTATTTCTCAAAGTTGGGAAAGAAGTCTTACGAGAAAGAGTTTAATCTAGACTGTCCTGATAGTGCTTACAATATTTGGTAGAATAAAAACATTAACTGTTAAAATTTTCCGCTTGATAGCTTGGAGATAGTATAATAATGATATGATGTGCATTTTTCTATAAAAATAAAAGCGATATAGAATTTGTAGAAAAAAAATTGAACAGTTTTAGATTACCATTAGAAGTTAAGCAAACCGTTTCCATAAAGTGGATTTAAAACGCCGGTCGTAATTGGTTGTTCAGGTAGGACAACTGAAATAATCATGGAGCGAAATCGTCCTAGATTTTATTTAACTCGAAAAAAATCCCTATAAACTTAGACAGTAAAATTAACTGACATGAATACAGTAGATATTGTGTGGTATATACTTCCACGGAAGGTTTAATAAAATGACTCGCATTTTATAAATGAGATCAGTTTGAAAACAGTTATTATTGAATTATGGAATTGTATCGATATGAAACATACTCATTTTTCAAAACTTTTACTGCCAGTTTATCTCGTCGAAGCATGTTAGAATTATAAATGTGAATGAACACAATATTAAAAATATCCAGTTTATGAAAGTTCCAGAAATAAGTAGCAGTCCAGAAGACGATAATTATTTCGAAATTTTAGCATTTATTAGACGTGTAAAAAGCTTGTATAAATATGATTTTAACATAAGAGCGTTTTATCTTAAATCTACAAAATTTAAGTATACATTTTAAATGTGATATGTTTTTATAAGATTGTAAATTTTACTTTTGTTTTCGCTTAAATTACAAAAGGGTAATAATAATTTCTTCCTCTGAATATATTTTGGTACGACTCATTTTCTCTTTCTCAGTAATCATATTTATTGTTTTTTCCAGCTAATTTTTCCAGCAATTTGAACGCGCATTTTACAACTTAAGCTTTCTTACTACACGTTTTTTTCCGTCAAATTTTATAATGCATTTTATACAACAGGATGCATATTATTCTTCAAGTGTGTCGCATCCATCCTTGAACAAGCGCATGTTTCCTTCCCTCACGGAGGATGTAATTAAAAGCACGCCACTATCAAATAATTGGATTACATTTTTTTTACTCGGCCGTAATAAGGCTTCATTTCGTTTACAACGTGAAAAACTTGATAACGTGTTTTTATGATGTAGGGACATGAAGTTTTATTTTATTGGCTTCTTAAATTATTGTACATTGATAAAATGTCGGAAATGTATTTCGAAAAACTGGTTTAACAAAAACAGCAAGTGCCTAATAACTTGTCATTATTTTATCAACTTGTCATTGTTTTACATTTATAGTCTATTTAAGTCACACCTATAAATAATATTAGCATATTCATGATTAACTTTAGGATATAAGGGAAGGAAAATAATAATGCTATACGTTTTAACTCTATTTTCCATGCTCTGAGATGACTTATAAAATTTGTTTAAAAGTGCGACTAAAATGTTTCGGTCAGAATGGATGATCCAAGTCAACAGCTTTTAAAGAATCCATCTCAGACTACAAGTCAGAAGTAAAGCATAGACATGGTAGACATATATGCATATGGCGATATGGTCCAGGTTTGATACACAAAGAAAGGATTTTCCTGGCCGTCTAAATAGTTGCTCAAGACTTCGGATGAGTCGGATGGTCTGGGTCTTCAACAGTAAGGAAGGAAATATATTGATTATTGAAACGTATCCAAACTTATTTATTTCTAATTATTCTGAAATTAACGTCGTGATCCTGCTTATTAATATTTCTGCGCTCAGTTACTTTTCTACTTATTACGTATTCCATTTACAATTTAGTACTATTTGAACTTTTATAGCCCCTTCCATTTATTAAAATAAAAAAAGACCTGGGTTATAACGTACGATGCCATTGAAGTTCATTATAATTATTAGTAACATTTATCATTCTATATTTGATTTTAATAGAGAATACACTACTACTCAAACGGACAATTTACTGAGTTTTCGCTGGATGAGAAATTGCCTAATGTTGGGGTTCATTTCTTAAGCAAACCTTGCCCTTAAACTTTTATTTCTTCACTTATTTCATTTATTAAATTAAGAAAAAGACATCGTTCATAACGTACTTATTCTTCGAAGTTCATCATACGTTGACTTTAGTGGATCGTTTACTGTGTAAGCGGTTTTGCCTTTAAAAAAATTGAAAAGCCTTATTTCTCAAATAAATTTTTTTAATCCTATAAACGTATATGTACTGGATAGGCAAAGAAATATACATACACTGTAACAATTAAACCCACAGCTAGCTATTAAGTAGTAATCAGAAGTCCAACGGCCCTGTGAGGAGCATAAAGTTTCCTTGTTAGATAAATAATTTAACAAGGACATTTTATTCCGTCAATGCTCACAGTTCTCACATTTGATTTGGTTCGGATATTTTGGTGTTCTATTGTTCTGTCTATATATTGTACACTAAAAAAACTTTAATCGGGATCGAAAGCATATAGTCATATAACATTAACACTGGCACTAAGATCTCCAGACTTGCCTGTACTAAAACACCGTTCTTATGGGGTTTGAAGATCCTGAAAGTGAACCGTTTTACCACAGGTAGTCCTTGCATGTCTCGGATGTCACACACACACACACACACACACACACATATATATATATATATATATATGTATGTGTGTGTGTGTGTGTGTGTGTGTGTGTGTATGTATAATTTAACTAACTGACTTAGAATTTATAACTCTAGAAAACTAATTAAATGACTCTTAATGAAGGTTAAGCATTCAATGGAGTGAGAGCAAGTCAGTAAAATATAAATTAGTTGGGGTAAACAGAACATCAATCCTAGGGCAATAAAACAAATTAAAAATGGAATGAATAACAATGGACACTAGGCAATGAAATTGTAAAATCATAAGGATGTGTACACAAAATCAGTTCCCTTTCCAAAATTGTTATTTTCATTAACTAAACTTGTCACATTGGAAAAAACGCTACTTTATACCTCAAAGAACTAGGAGAAAAAAAGCATGAGTAATAATTTATGAAAATTTATATTAAATATTGTATAAAATTTAAATAATTAATTAATAACTATGTTGCGAAATAATTGGGAATTAAATTACATGATGTAAATGGTAATATTAAAATTAAAATGTTCTTTCTTATCGTATAAATTAATAATTATCTTGTTGGATGGATCAATACAGAGACTTAAATCGAAAAATAAACATTATTACAAATGGATGCCACATTTGGAGACTCAGATTATCCCGATATTTTTTAATTCTAAGGTAACTGCGTAAATCAAGTCATCAACATATCTATAATTTTGGAAATCGGAAGAAGTAAAAGAATGTTCGTATTGATAAAAATACAAAAATAGCCAGTATGACACTACCATTACATTTGCATTACTAGATTCCTGCTACTTGTAAATATAAATGATTTCCTTGTAATATATAATTGTTATATAATACAAAGTGAAGAAGTTTAAAATTTTTTTAAATTATAATATGATCAGCATGATCAGCAAGATCAGCAACAAATGTATCGTAACGTTCTTGAATGGTATTATAAAGATCTAGAAGATTAGTAATTTTAAAGAGATATTTATCAAAAGTCTGTAAACCATATATATTAACAATTACATCCATTTTATCATTTAATAGTTTAATATTATCTAGAATAAAATAATCATCGCTAAATGATCATTCTTGATCATATCAATAAATCCTTAATTAGTCATTTCATATTTTCCTAAGAGTTTCTTGTTTCTACGAATATATTTGAAGCCTGTTCCATGTAAGAAATAGAATTAAAACGATCTCATATCATGTAAGAAAGCACTTCAGTTTCTTGTAAACAGTAAGAACATTTATCATCTTCTTTACAGTGCTTAATAGAACATTGACTGCTCAAGCGCAGGATAGCGCCTCCATTCATTTTCTCCTTTTGAAAAATTACTGCAAGTTGAGTCAGGACTTTTTTTTAAATATACTTTGATAAAGATTTTTAAATAACCGAATATAGGGGCATAAAATACAAATCTGAACAGACAATGCTTAACTTTTTCTATAAACTATTATTTTTTGCTTTGGCAGGGAAGAAAAAAATCAAACATTGGCGTATATTTAAGCTTCCCTGAAAATACTTCGATTATTTGATTGCCAACTTAATTATCCAATCCAGCGTTCAATTCAATTACTCAATAATATTCAATGTAGGGGCCGTTATTGTCCCATCGCTAAGGCAAGAGAATCAAGTGGTAATTCTACGGCTCCTAAAAATATATTTAGGAGCCTTAGATTGTTCCATATTCGATCTTTGATGACGCTCAAAAACTAGAACTGTACTTTTGTGGAGTTTGGGGTTGAAAACATATAGGAGAGATGATGGAATGGGGAAGGCTTGTGTGGTTTCTGTGGTTGACTCCCCCGTTACAAGTTAAAATTGGCTGACACATCCTCAGCATTTCAACCAGATACCTTACATTACCTTACATCTTCGGATACGCCAGACGGTATGGGTAAAATTATTATTCAAGATATCATGCTTATATACTCACTATAAATTTTATGCTATATACGCAATCATTCTTATTTCAAAACATAAAAATAAATACTGTATTTTATAATGTCTTGGGACATTGTCTTATTTTATAATGTCTTTTCTAATATCCAGAAAGATGGATTCAAACGATATCATTAAAAAGCGGGTGAGGGATTTCAACTAATTCTACGAATAACAGTGTTTGATATATTTATGATTATCATTTTTTATTATTCACAAAATATGTAATGTATCAAGATCGGTACATGACAGATAATTTCAAATCGCTGTAGATTATACTGGGGACATGTGATTGTTGGTGATTGTTTATTATACTTTCGTGCATTTACTTTTAGGACGTGCCCGATGATATTCACTAAGATAATTATTCCTCTTATCTTAGGCTCCCTTTTGCTCCATTTGTAAACTTCGATAATTTACGCCCGATCTGTTCGTTCTCTTCAGTAATGCTTTCCCCCTGGTTGACCCTTTGGTTTGTCCGTTGCTAGGTCCTTAAAATGTGACCTGTACTTTTTACATTGGTCATTTTTACATCCGATGTTCCTTGTTTTGGTTTTTAATGTTATTGCCTTCCCTGCATATGTAGTATATTGTATATGGAGAGTATTGTGACAGAGTCAAAAATTCGGATTGGAGTTCTTGACGGACGATCACAATTTAATCATCCCTATCATCCCTGAATCTGAATCTAATGTATTTTGAGGTGATGTCTGTGTATGTATGTGTATGCATATGTGTGTATGTACGTGTGTGCATTTATGTATACATGCTTGTATATGTGAGCGCGTGTATGTATGCGCATGAGTATGTTTTGAGTGGGATATCTCACGAACGAACGGTTATTAGATCCGATAAATGCTGGAAATGTTTTAATTTTAACCGGAATCGAACGTTCAGAACATATTTAAATTTTTTGCTGGAAATTTGAGATCTTTAAAAAATTAGAACTTTATTGCATAAATAATCATTTATTATTTAATATTTAATTAGAAAACGAATGGCATAACATTTAGAACACCACCAGAAATGATTCTCGAGATATTACACGTTTTTCACTTAAATTTATAAAATAAAATACATGAAATAAAAATTAAGTGTAGTATGGTTCAATTCGATGCTCTCATGACAGAATTCAGTTTTAAAAAGCTTGTAATTATCTTTTTCTTTTTTTACTAACTTTTTGTTTGTAAAATGTGCAAGAAAAGTTTGCAAATATGTATTGTTACTTGGCAATTGCAGAGTGGTAAAACATATTTCGATTGGTACCAAATTTGACAATGTACGTCGTTGGAAGTAACTTGTCTCCCTGACTTGAAGGGATTAATGATGTCACGAACACAAAAACTGCATGGCGGTTTTTTGTCACTACAACGATTGAAACTATTAAGTGACCATTGAGATATAAATAACCCATTTACGCAAACTTATGCCAATTTTTGCCCTGTGCTGTCATTATAAGAATGCTCTCATTATAAGAAATGTAAAATTTTGAAAAAAATTCCATGTTTTCGCTCGAATCTTAAAAAATTCGTTCTAGTTCTAGGTTTTTATTAACAAAGCTGGAGTAAATGCTTCCTGAAAATTCATCACTGTTAGTTGTGGCTATCGTGTATATATGAAATCGACTACAGACGGAAAACGATAGATAGGTAGACATCACTCTTAAAACGGCCAGAGAGTGTTCAAGAGATTCTAACATATACTGGCATAAAACGCATTCTATAGTATGAGAAAGTAAAAATGCGAAATGTGTTTGTTGACTTTCACATGCAATAGTAGATGATAAATTTGTTCACACCATTTTTGTGAAACAAATACTTTTAAGAGACAGAATTCTGTACTTTGTGTAATACTAGATTTGTATATTGACGTTCAACAATTCGCTAATAGCCATTTATCGATATATAAGAAAATCTTTTCTCGCCGTCTGCCTGTAACGCTTTGCGATAATTTTTTTGAACTTGACGACTAATTTGGCGAAATATCGTAAACTTTAAGATTTTTTTAATGATGTCAAATTGACAATTCTGTGGACAAAATGTCAAAACTAATGTTAAATTAACGAAAATGATGCCAAATTTATAGTTTATCAAACATTTTAATATATGTACTATATTACTTACTGCGGATACTACAAATATTGAAAAATTACATATTAGGTTTGTACGAAATATAAGTTAGTTAGATACTTCGAAATAGTATTATATATTGTCATTCAGAAAAGCGCCAATGTAATCTTCGAAATTAAAACATTGTGTCATGGATATTATCTATCATTGTTTTGACGTGAAACAAGTAAATATGTTGTGTTATGTAGGAGAAAAGTCATGTATTGTCCACATCAAATTTTTTTTTACATAAACATATTTTGGTAATATAATATTTTTCCTTTTGATACATAAACATAACTCAATAACTTCAAATGTCATTTATTTCAGATGATATTTGTAATATCTGATTACTAGAACAATGTTTAGGATTTTTTCCGTATATTTAAGGAAGAAAATATATTATCGTGCATCATGTAATGGACCATTGCAGTTCGATGTAAACATTGAAAACATTCATCATTTTCTTCGTTGGTTCAAATAGAGCATTGATTGCTCAAGCGGTAAATTTAGTGTTCATCCATTATCCTTCCTATGAAAAATTACTGAAAGCTGAGTTAGAATTGATTTCTTAGTGTTTCTTCTTATGTGTTTTCACGTAGTGTTTCTCTCTGTAACGATTTTTGGAAGTACTTATAGATAACAAAGATATATAAATAGGTGTTATAGACTTCCGATAATAAAATATAAATTTCAAAGTAAGTCAATTTAAAAAAATAATATATTATATATATTGCATATATTAATTATTTTCTCTATAAAACATGAAACGCAAAATTCTGACCATTATTTTTTATATAAAATAACTTCTGATTTTTCATTTTATTTACTTTTTATATTTAATATCTTGAAAATTTAGATGCAGACGACAGTCATCTTCACTTGGACTTTTAAATTTTACTTACTCAAACTAAAGGATAAAACATAGGTTATTCGATAATTATCGAATTAACGATTTTTTTTTAAAACGGGCTTTATTATTGAGGCAATTTCGAGAGATTTTTTATTGTCAAATGTTTTTAATCATCTGTATTCAATGGCAGATATACATTCGTGGGGTTATTGATTGACTTTAAAGTCAATTTTCATAGACATGAATATGCAACATGATTTGGCGTAAATCAAAATAAAAAACAACTATGTCAACTTTATTTTCAATCCCCTCCATCCGTTTTAAATAGCCAACAAAAGCAAAGAAGTACAATAGCCGCAGCTGTAATAATCGGAATATTTAATGTATCCAAATCAACAGTGGAGGAGAATAAAAGTGTTTAACAATAAAAATCCTATGATAAAGAGACCAACTCTCAGAAAACATGTTTAAGCTGAACCTAATCAAATCAAAAGCACAGTCACATGCCAGTGTATCACAATGTACCACAGAAAGGATAATACACAATATACCACTACATAACAACAGTCATCTTCTTCTGTCTCGTAAATACAAGTTTCTACAATCTTAAATACGTCCCAACAGGATTAAATACATTTTTATACAGCCAACAAAAAATTAATACACAACTAAAGTGCCTCCAAAAGGGTATGTAACAAATAGAATGGAAAAAAATCTACAGAATACCTAGCCAGACAGTAGAAGAAAATGGTGAAAATTCATTAAATAAATCACCAGGATTCCTATAAATAGGAAACTTCAAACATGTCAATATTTATTTATAATTTATATACACAATTTTTAACGTTTTTTAAACAAAAAACAGTTCCTAACAGATATTTAATAATATACTATAATGCAATGAATCTTTTCATACTCTCTGATTTTTTTTAAATATTAAATTCCCATATTTTTAAAGATCTTCTTCCACGAAATCCATCTCATGTAAATTGAGATTTGACACATTTAATGAAATATAAACCACAAGATATAAATAAATAATTAAATATTTAATCAAAGTTAATTTATTTAATGTTTTCGCAAACATATCGTCCGATATGATGCGACGTTATGTTTTGATGCAACATCATAATTTATTTGAATTGCGAGCTGATGTTAAAATAGAAAATATTATTAGAGTTTGCAACGATTTTCATTTAGAAAACAAAGTGTTGGTTTTAACCAACTGAACATATATATGGTGCAACAAAATCACATATTTAAAGCGTATTAAGCCCACATAGAGAGTGAAAACCATATTTGGGAAGTCTCAAAGGAGTATATTTATGGCGTATCAAAAGAGTTTATTTAGATCGTATCAAACAGCTTATTTAGGTCGTATCAAAAACACTTACTTAGGGGATATAGAAAAAGTTTATTTAGGACATACCAAAATATATTATACATACGCACAGAAGGCATAAGGCGTATTTAGGACATAACACTCAGTCGTGTTAAGGGCGTAGCATTACGATGTGAACAGCGTCAGAACCAAAGCCTATACCCGAGAAGAGGTATGAGGTATGAAGTGCATATTTGAGGCAAGCATGTGCTCGACTGCTCTTTTTTAATTTAAATCTTTCGAAACAAATATTGAATGAATGCAATCTATACCTGCTTTAAATTCTGGGCAACATCGTGTACAATTTCTAGTACTTAATTATAGTTGGAATATGTTTTTGATCTTCATATTCATTTCCTTGGGTTCTATATTCTGGTGGCGGCATCAGCGTTGTGAAATTGATAATTAGGCGCAAAATGTCTGAGTGAATAAGTTGGCGCTAATCATGTTGAGAATATACTCTTTAGGGCCTCGCGAGACGAAATCGGAATGAATGGGGCAAAAATAATATTGTATACAGTTGCAATCTCAAATAAGCTTATAATCGCAAGTAAGCTAATAAATATTTAAGTCCCTCATCCTCTGTGCTGTACCGTGTTAAATCATCAAAGGGAAGTATGTGATTTCTCATAACATTTGGATCATAAACGAAACAATTGTATACGCCGGTTTGTATTTCTATATAGCTATTCCCTTGCTCCAATGTGTGAAAGTTTGGCTTTCGAAGGTGACTGCCCAACTATCCAGAAAGTCTAAGGTAGTTTTTTGGACAGCCAGGACACTGCCACCTAATTTAGATCAGAATTCATTGGAGGCGACATATCTAGGGGCCCTACCCTTTCTCGTCTGCCACCAATCTCTCGGAAGGACTTTCGAACCTACATATTCAACGCATTTGTAGCTCAAGTGAATACGGGAATATTTTGAGCAACACCGAAAATCAAAGTCGGGTCCCCTGAGTACAACCACTGCATCTTAACCACTGGGCTACCCCGCCCTTCCATGTGTGTGCTTGTGGTTTTCTGCAGAATGAACATGTTTTAGACTCCATGAACTTATTATTCTTTGTCCTGCATATGTATTGCCCTGCGTATGCATTTCTTCACGGCAATTATCGCAAAAAATTCACTTCTTCAATTCGTCGTTAAGAGTCTATGAAGGCTGTCTTAACAATTCTAATCTGTCTTAACAATTCTAATCTGTCTTATTTTAAACAAAAAAAATGTCACTTTGCATCAATAGATGATGTTATGAGATTTGCAAAATCTCACATAAAAATAAAAATATGTTTGACATTTGGCCGTGTTTTCTTACATATGGTATAATTTTAAGTATCTTATGACATTTTCAAGCAAAAGCGTAAATAATTTATTGATGATTTTTTGAAACATTAAAAAAAATATGTGCATTATTTAGTTCGAAATATCTTTTTAACTATCCTAACGGTATTTTCTTTGAAAATAAGTTAAAACCAGCATTCAAATTTAATGTCCTAATAAATTACAAATAATTAGGAAAAATAATTGAACAATTTCTTTATACGCTTTCGAAAAAAATAACTTTTACTTGAGGTAGGAGGAAAAGATCCCGAGTTAAAAAACAATCAAGTTCTATAGTAAGTGCTTTAAGTGGTTTTGTTAAGAACTTTTGTTAGTTGGAAACTTTTTTAATACTCTTCTCATCAAAGATTTCTATCGAAAGTTCACCTATTGTTAATTTACTCTCCCAGACCGCAAAAGAAGTATAATATATCATCGTATCACAAACTTATCTGACTGAGGTGTTATTTTCTATAAAATAAAAGTTCATTGAAAAATACTTTAAATTCTCCGTGCAGAGGATGGGGGGGGGGGGGAGCGGAAAGCAGTAAATAATGCACATCGGAAAAAGGGAATGCAAAAAATCGAAACTGGATACAAAGGATGCATAGACTGCTTGATGCGCTAAAATATATCGAATAAATTAAAGTTTAAAAGAAAAATGCAAACTTTTAAGAATTATTTCCCGTCTTTTTATAATGCGGGAATTAATATTTGAAAATAATTAAATCAAAATTCTGAATAAGGGTCTAAATTTCCAATTCTTAAAAATTGAGGTAAAGGCGGATTTTGAGTTATTATTTCTTTTATTTTCAATAGATTTATTTGAAATTTATCAGATGTTATTATTACGATAGTACTAGTTGATTATACATAATATTTGGTTAATATATGTCATTTAGTTTTAAAATTATTAATTGTAAATTTCAGTTTTTCAAAAACTCTTCCGAAGAAATACTTTTCTGTTAAATTAGCTCGTAATTTTAATAGTATTAATAGTAGCAATCAAAATATGGGATTCTAAATAATTTATGAAGAAAAATATATTATTTTTTAAGGAAAACTGTAAGTACTACCAACATGTTTGAGGCTAATATATACTTAGAAACGCAGAAAAACAAAAATTTCTCCCAATTTTATACTCGTATATTCTAAATGAAAATAAAAAAAATATTGAAAAATATTATGGGAAAATAAATATTAATGGGAAAATAATGTGTATAATCATATTATATCCAACGCCTTTTTTTCCTTTACAAGTTTCGAAACTTATTTGGTATTTATTAAGGTATTCCCGAAATTTTTTATGGAAAATAGAAAGGATACAATACAGAAGTTTATTAGAGTGTGTAGCAGTATAGCCGGAGCCTTTTCTAGTATAATATTTTACTTTACATGTTCAATTAATATTACATTGGACTGTATCTATTTTTAACTCATGACAAGTCTACAGTAAAATATGTTGTCTATAAAAATTGCGAGTTCAAAATGAATAAAGTACGTTCTATAGTTGCACAAACGTAATTTCATTTGAATCAGTCCAATTACTTTTTAACTCACCTATCTAATTTCAGTTTGCGAGGTGAAATACCAACCCTGGAAGTTTTATTTCTGGTAGTTGTTTGTGTTTGGTTTCAATATATTGTGCCACGTTCAAATTCATTTTAGAGCTGTCTAACATTTTATGGAATCTTTTTAATGTGATTAATACCTGAACTTGACGGATTAGAATGTGATTAATACCTAAACTTAGCGGATTAATATGTGATTAACATGTATCTGTGGCGTAAACCGGAGCGTTACGAAAAATGTAAACAATTTTTAAGCTCTGTTTTGTTGGAAATAGTTTCCAGATCACGAATAAAAAATATAATTTAAATAATTAAATATTTTGAACTTTGTATCCGAAAATACTTCTGTTGGAGCGAGTGTTTATTAATTTTTCTTACTTGCACTCAAAGCATCTTCGAAATTATGAATGATAGATATAAATGGTAAACGACAAAAATATGTATTTGGATATTTAATTTATAAATCTAAATTTAACTTCAGAAATATAAATTTTAGAGTTTTCAAGTAATCGTCTTGTAAAGTTGAAATTTCTTATTTGCCGTTTTTCAAGACTGTAATGTTTATATCTCAAA
Source organism: Amaurobius ferox (assembly GCA_951213105.1). NCBI lineage: Eukaryota > Metazoa > Arthropoda > Arachnida > Araneae > Amaurobiidae > Amaurobius > Amaurobius ferox. Next base: position 92,219,079 of record OX578134.1, read on the forward strand.
AATTAAAAGTGCTAGATATGAAAATATAAGTAATAATTTATGGATCTTTGAAAGCCCCACAAGTGAAGGCAATTTAATTTGATATCGAATTCTTTGGAGTATAGTTGTTATAATTGGATACTTGAATATTTTAATCTCGGTTTCCTAATGGGTGGGAAAGCTGTGATAATATTAAAATGTGACGATTGTTGTAAATTCATCTGTTTACTTACTCTGTGGTGCACATTGTCGCATAAATACAAGGTATTTAATTTTTAAATTTAGGAGGTGAAATGAACTTGAATACTAAATATATTTAATTGATGAGGTTTGAACGGCAAACGTGACAATATATGTATTTATAGGCTACCAGGAAAGTAGGTCGACTAACATGAATGTAAAATGTCGTCAGATATATATTGCATAAATTTAATTTATATGCCGCCAAGCAAGTTAGTGAAATAACTAGCCGGTTATCCTTTGAAAGTCAACGGTCCCACAATAAGCAATCCCAGAATAGCGTATTTTTTTAATAATTCACTTTTCCCTTTATTCGGAAAATCGAAAATCGTTTCGGAAAATCGTTTTTATGTGGAGCACCCTCTTAAATGAACATTTATGAAAAACTCTATTCGTCTTGGATTTTTTTCATCAAAAGATTAGCCCATATACCAAATGTCAAGCATCTATCAAATTTAAAAGAAGGAGATTTTAATTTATTAGGCAAATGGAACATTTTGAAGTGTGGCACCAACTAAAGTAGCAAATATTAGAAACTTGAAATTGCACTCTTTTTACCCTTCGAACGATATACCCGTACACCAAATTTGAAGTCTTTATATCATCGTAAAGCATTTTTTTCTTCATTTCATTTTTCGAACGTTTCGGTGAGGAGGACTCCTCTTCAAAACATTTTCAAAAAATTCAATTTTTCCAGGCGGTTTTATCGAACATTCGAAAGGTGTGCCAAATTGTAGGTCTTTATCCATTTGGGAATTTGGGAAGTGCCTGAAACAAGCGTGAAAGACGGACAAACAGTCGAACACTTGGCAATTATTATATACTAGCCGAATACCCGTTGGAAATTAATGGTCTCACAAAAAGCAACCCCTGAATAATGCAATTTTTTTAATAATTCGATTTTCACATTCATTCGGCAAATCAAATATTTTGGTGTGGTGAATCCCCTAAAGAAGAAAGTATTAGAAAACTTACGCACTTTTTTTTTCAAACTATCTATACATATACCAAGTCTCTATCTCATACCGAAGCATATTATTTTATAATTTCCCCTTTAGAACATTTCTCTGTGTAGCACCCCCTTAAATGAACATTTTTGAAAAACCGTATTCATCTTGGGTTTTTTATCAAATTATTAGCCCATATATTAAATTTCAAGCTTTTGCCACATTACAAAGGAGGCGTTTTCCATTAGTTCGTTAAATCGAATATTTTAGTGAGCGGCATCCCCTACAATAACAAATGTCGAAAAACTAAAATTGCACCCTTTTCATCTTTCCAACTTTTTATCCGTACACCAAATTTGAAGTCTCTACCTCATTGCGTAGCATGCTTTTTCTATCATTTCACCTTTCGAATGCTTTTGTGTGGAGTACCCACACCCTTAAATATATATTTTTGAAAAACTCTATTCTTCTTGTGTTTTCTATCAGATGATCCGCCCACATACCAAATATCAACCCTCTTTCAAGTTTTAAAAGGCGCATTTCTCCTTTATTCCGAAAATCAAACATGTTGGTGTGCGACAGCCCCTAAAGAAGGAAATATTGGTAGAATGAAATTGTACACTTTCATCCTTCCAAACTATTTACCCGTACACCAAATTTGATATCTCTATCTCATCCCGAAGCATTTTTTTTATCAATACCCCTTTCGAACGTATTTCTCTTGAGCACCCCCTTAAACACCCACATGTTTTTCTCGCCAGCCAACATGGCCTCCAACTTAATGGAAAATTATTCTCTTTGAGTGCGCGCTCGTTCGAAATAATACGTTTAAAAATGGCTTCTGATTGCGGTTATAGATATGAGATAGATATTTCTAAAATATAAATTACACAAATGCATGACAAGAGGGGTTTCCAGTCAGAATTAATTAAGTTAAAAAGCTGTATATAAATATGAAGAACAGGAATACGTTATAGATTTATACGTTTAATACAAAACTAATGCGAGATCCAAAGCTTGACATTACACTCCTCGGGTCCTCCAGAGAAAAATTTCAGCAAAAAGCGATGAAATTTTTCAAAAGAAACAAGTAGGTGCAAGTAGGCATCAGGTCCTTGAAGTTCAGGACCTTCAAGTAGACAATTTCAGCAAAAATTTAGTGGTGCAGTCGCGAGCATCACCAAATAGTTCTGGACACGAACACCATCCCACATGGGCTCATGTCGAATAACCCAAGCCAAAGAAACCTAAAAATCATAAATCAGATAAAAATCATCAATTAAATTTTCAAAATATAAATATGTTCAGCTTTCATTAAAATTAAATTTCAAATTCCAAGAAATTTTCACTTTCCTTCAAGAATATGAACATTAAGTATTAAAATGTGGTCAGCAACAAAACATTCTTTCAATTCTTGTAAATTAAGTCTTAACATTTCATTTTAAATTCCGAAATATTGTAAATCAAAAATTTGCATGACCACAGCAGATAATTTTTAGATCAGTTACTTTCCAATTTGTCAAAGTAGAAAACAGCAGCAATTTGCAATAAATAATTTTGAAACAGTAATATAATTACAAATACAGATGAAAATGAGAAAATGACCATACCAAGAAATAAAAATAAAAAATTTCAAAACAAACCTGGTCCAGTGGTTTACATGACTTACAATTCTTGTTAACATCAAGTGTCCGTTTGATACAACATTTCGTCATCTCTTCCATAGAGGAAATCAGCAAAGGCAATATTAGCAATAACATGGCAATCAGGTACATAATTATTCTTACCATTTTTCATTTCATATATTCGAAATTATCAAAATATCATTTTCTTAATAAGCATTATTAATTATTTAGTAAATATTCATCAGAAACTTGTGGCAAAAAGGGGAAAAAATCAGCTCCACTTAATTTAGAACCAAAATATCAAAATCAAAATCTTTTTTTTCTTTTTTTTTCTTTTCAAATTTCAAAACAAGCGGCAAGCAAGTAGTGACAAGGTGGCATGAACTCAAAACCAGTGTTTTCCGTAATTATTCCTCAATTAAGCATTTACTTAATTTTTTCAAAGTCTGTGACTCTCAGCAGGCAAACACATGTATCAAAATATCTAACTTTCATTAGACAACTTTCTAAGAAATTTCTCTTTCCCATAAATTCAAAAGCATAAATGATTAAATTCAAACATAAAACATAAAACATATAAGTGGCAGCAAGGGATTTTTTCATCACCCCACAGAAATACGTATATGAATGATAATAATATATATAAGATGCAAATTATGTACCCAAAAATAAACACGTATGTTATTTCAAGGTCTCATTCTTCGAGAACCAAAAACACTCTCAAGAAAAAGGAACAACTTCGCTCCACACCTCAGTCACAGCGAAATTAAATTTCCTAGAAATTATGCCATCATCGAGTAGCAACAGTAAATCAAACTTTTATGTAAAAAAATTGTGCCACAAAATTCAATCAGTGCTCTCTTGGCACAGACAGAGGACTTCAGGTGCTCACTGGCACAGATGACTCTCTCGCCTCAACTTGCCACATGCAAGTAAATATCTATTTTTTTCAAATATTAATACATATAAAACATGAGTGCTCTCCTATAACTAATTTAATTCAAAATCCATACCACACACACACTGAGTCCAGCGCAAAATCTTTCAACTTTCAAATATTTCTCATCACATTAAATTTAAATTTCAAAATTCCAACTCCAAAGAAAACTAGAAAATTTTATCTACACCTTTAAATAAAAAATAGGGCAGGTACTCAGGTGGAAAGGACACGGCACCAAATGTGGTGACGGTTTCTAATATGGCGAAGTACATTTCGATAAATATGTGGTTTTTCGATGTTATGACGGTCGTGTACGAAATTAATTGGAGCTTGACCTTCTTCAATTTAGGATTTAGTAGACACACAAGCCCCATCGAGGTTCATATTTTACCCAGGTTCACCCTCTGATCCGGGAGAAGTAAAACTCCAAGATGACCTACCCGAAACACAACAGAACCAAAACATCCAATAAAACACTAAACACTTTCCTTTCAAGTACGACATCTTCTTCAGCTATAAATATATATAAATAATGCACAGATCAGTGGGTATAAGTAAACACACAGAATTTAAGTTCAATGAAATTAATTTATTAAAGACGTTAAATTAAATGGAGTTAAATAAACAAATGATGAATCCTTATCAGTCGAATGCCACTGGACTCAGGCGCAAGGAACTTATTCAAAATGCCAGCGGCTTCTGAGCCGCAGTAATAATAACGTAATAAACATGTGGCGAAACAGCAATTAATAATAAATCATATATTTTATACAATTAGGTATGGTCAAGACAACAGGGAGAACGAGCACTCAAGGAATGAAATTATTCTAAATATATTAAATTGTAATAGCCATCATTTTATGCCTTATAATTTTGACCCACCCTTCATTGAGTCAAAATAAGTTAGTAAATAATTAAGTAAAGCTGGCGTACGTGAGAAGGGATGAAACGGCTTACCTCAAGCCAAGTAGTTGCAACTGATACAATGTACGGGGACAAAACATGTCCTAGTCGTGGAACAGGGTCTCCCCTCGACCCGAGATTCTGGAGAATTAAAATTCATCCTTCCTTGTGAAGATCCGGCGCACCAGTGGTTCTCGAAAGGGATACTTGGTTCTAATATACTCTCATGGAACAAGTCAGACCGATCCGGCATGGCCCTCAGGCCTTCCCACAGAAACGTCGATGTTGATTTCTCGATCCGGAAAGGCTCGGATCATTCATCTTCAGCATGGCCACATTCCCCAAGCTCACGGGTCTCCAGGAACCGACCTAGTGGCCGAACTTCCAAAACCCGAAGTGAGCGTCGAAAATAGCTTGGGCCGAACCCAGACTACCGCAGAGATGTTGGCAGGCAAATTGGAGAATGCGCCGAGAAAATTGGTTCAACACCCTTTTATACTACCATCACACGGACCTGCTGGAAAGTCTAAGAAACAATATTTCCCGCCGAAAATTCGGTCTCACGCCATCAATACGTCACACAAAGCCAGATGTCCATCTGTTGCGTCAGTTAGTCGCTCTGCCTCGTATCGGCCGTACACTCAATTTCAGCCGAAAATATATACAATTGCAATTAAACCTTTAGGTGGTACTTCCTGTTTCGCCAGCCAACATGACCTCGAACTTAACGGAAAATAATTCTCTTTAAGTGCGCGCTCGTCCGAAATAGTACTTTTAAAAATGGCTTCAGATTGGGATTAAAGGAGATAGATATTTCTGAATTATAAATTACACAAATGCATGGCATGAGGGGGGTTCAAGTCAGAATTGATTAAGTTAAAAAGCTGTATATAAATATGAAGAACAGAAACACATGAGAAACAACGAGTGAACATATTGACCAAGCGAACAGACAAAATGGCAATTCCTTTTAATTAGCAGTTCCAACCCCCTCAAACATTTGAATTTTTTAATTATTTGATACGAAGTATTTTTGACACGAAGACAATATAAAAAATGGTGTCAAGGTTTTTCTGCAATAAGTTTTAATATTGGAACTTTCCAACGCTGTCGATCAACGTACCTAGCCGCTATACATTAAAATGATAGAACTATATGCTTAACACCGAAAATTTTTATGCTAATATATAAAATTATATACTATTTATATATCTGTTTTATAATGTTAATAATATTTATTACATATAATTGCGTGCAGTAAGCAATAATTTTAAAAATAAATATATCAATAACATTTTTATTTCATGTTGACTTATATTAGTGATATAAATATAGTACATTTTTAACTTATCTCCAAACAATTTTATATATAATTATAAAAGTTTATGAGCACACATTTATTTCAAATGGCAGTTTTTAAAGGCTATTTGAATGTACAATCCATCTTCACGTGCAACAAATTAAAAAAAATATATTTTAAACATGATGTTTAAATATATAATTGCTTCCATATTTAGTGCTATAATGTTTTAAATCGCTAAAAATAAACTCTGATACTAAAGACAAACTACCAATTAACTTTTAAAGCCTCAACCGAATCACTGCAGCCAAAATAAATGTTCGTTCTCACTCATTCACACGGTTAAGGCACTTAATTACAATTAAATAGAACTCTTCGAAATAAAATGGCACTTCACGTCCGCTTTGTGGAATTTCAGCAGAAAACTTGGATCGTACAGCTATAAACGAATTATTATAGCCTTAAGTTTCCGTCGCTTTGTTCGTGGAAATTAAAACATTTGAGACTTTTATAGCTGAGCTCGCTTTGGTCGTTTATTTAGATTTTTCAGAGTAGTAGTTGTAAAAATTGTTGCTTATAGAAGGGTTAGTTTATTTATTAAATACCAGCATGGATATTGATTATCAATTAAATTAACTTTTGTGAACATTTTCGAAAATGTACTTTGATGTATTTACATTGCCTATTATTGAAAATATTTATAACTGGTTTGAAATACAATATTTAAAGCTATTATTTGTATAATAACATATAACTGCACGCTTTAAGCTTTGATTGTAATAAGTTACTAGCTAGTTTGAATTGAGAACATAGCTAATTAGAGTAAGTCAAAGTAGGACAAATGCTGTAACATATTGAACATGTTTTCTTGAAATCATTATTTTGATATATTTTCTAAAAGCGATTGGATTTTTGTCAAAATTGCTTTAATTTTCCAGATATATTTTTCACGAATTAGCATTTCTAATGTACATTTATTCCTCAAAATGTTTTAGAAGATAATTTTATAAGCTATCTTACTATTTGTAGTAAAAGAAGTGAACTAAGAACGTTCAGATCAATATTTTGTCAGTTAAACAATTACCTTGAAATAATTTCCCACATATGGGATGATCTCATTTATTTTTTATTACGCTACAACGAATATATAATTATATGCTATTTATGAGTCACTTCTACTGTACAATGTAATCCTCAAAATGTTTTAGAAGATAATTTTATAAGCTATCTTAACATTTGTAGTAAAAGACGTGAACTAAGAACGATCAGATCAAAATTTCTTCATTTAAACAATTACCTTGAAATAATTTCCCACATATGTGACGATCTCATTTATTTTTTTATGACGCTCCAACGAATATATAATTATATGTTATTTATGACTATTTATCATGCCTATGTAATTCATTGAGGTTTCGGGCATACTTTTTCTCCTTTTAACACAAACAACCCATCCTAAATGAAATTTTAATGACTGCATTTTTAGAAATATGTAAAATTAATTCCTTATCAACCTTCAAAAACTGGAGATAAAGGGTGTTACAAATCCTGTACCAGCAGATAAAGTATGAAATTGATTTGCTCCAGCATGTGTAGGACGTACCAACTACAAATATATAAAAATTATGGACATCTGCCATATAGAATACAGTTTGCTAACTACAAATCCTTAAATTTAGTACGGGTTAAGTATTTGATAAAAATATGAAGAGCATATACCAATTTCCGTTCCGAGATAAGAACGTATTGATGTATAAATGAGATGGTTATTAATATGTACTTCGTCTAATCTGCCGATAATGGATTACGTACATTCCTTGATGGATCCAATAAAGATAAGTACAAGTAGCAGAAAGGATAATAATCTCATGATGAAAGGTGACACCTGTGAACATAAAATGATCAATAGTGATGAATTGTTACACCTTAAATAATTTTAGTAATAATAGAATCCTATCTCTTTATGGACATTTTATGTTTTTCATTATTCGTAAGTTTCGTCCAATTGCCCTTGATATGAATTACAGCAATCTCCCGATTAGCGCAAATAATTGGTTACGTGAAAAAGATGCGCTAAGCGAAATCGAGCTAAATTATTTAACAATTATTATACAAAATGTCCTAATGCATTTGAAGTGCTCAAAAACACCAACCAACATTACTTCCCTAATATACATAGTATAATGTATAAGGAAAGTATTGTAACGGGGCCGAATATTCGAATTCGAGTTTTCGACGGAAGAGCATGTTTCAAGTATCCCTGAACACGAATCAAACGCTTTTTAGATTTTTAAACGACTTTATTCTGACAATTTACCATTGAAGAGAACAAAAACAAAGGACAATAATTAATATTTGTAATAAAGTTTATTGAAATTAAAAAAAAAAACATTTTGTTATTTCCTCAAAAAATATTTATAACTTACAGAACAGGAAGGTGCTCTGCAGTTAAATATTTAATATTATGACGGGGCACATTACGACGAGACATTATAACGGGACACATTAATATAATGACGGGGATTCAATTCTGCGTACATATTGAAACATGTAAGCAGGATGCTTAATGTATTGAATAACATATTCTACGTAACGTATTCTGCGCAACGTATTAAAATATGAAAAATGCGAAAATGTTAGAAATTTATGAACTTCAAAACAGCCGTTTAAATTATTGTAAGTTTTAGAAAATGTTTTGATGTACAGTAAGTACAATACACACACACACACACACACATACGCACACCGCATATATATATATATATATATATATATATATATAAGATTTAAAATGAAAAAAGAAAATATATAGGTGGAATGATTGTGTTTACAGGGTTGCAGAAAGGTCAAGGGGGATTGCAACCCCTATTTCCTGGTTAGAAGCTAGCTTTGACTTCATGAAAACGCTGCCAGAGACTCTGCACGCCCGAAACAACAATCGATCATGCCCGTGGGGAAAAAATGGCCGAATCCCAGACAACATAAAAATGATCAAAATAACAAAAATTGGAAATTTTACTAACCAGCAAGACGAGAATCTTGGAAGAGTTGCATAAAGCGTATAAACTTCGAATAGGAAAGCATACATAAAAAGTCGCGTCTAACTTATAGAGCCATCTGGATGTGCATCAATCAGATAATCCTAGGTAAGAGTTGAGTTGTATTGTATGATGTCGGATAAATTAACATAATTTTTATCACTATAATTTCTGCAAAAAACATCATAATAGTGCAGTACAAAGCGGAAGGGATATGATTGTTCCCGAGTTCCGTTGATTAAATGCATATATATATATATATATATATACAGGGTAGGATAAAAAGGTTCGGAAGCTGTGCTGATATCTCCAACCCTGATTGGAGGAAAAGGGAACTGTTTTACCGTGGCGTAGATGCACATGTGACGCGAGATGTGAAGAGGAAGAAGCAGGTCCGTAGTGTAGATGTTTTTCCCAACAACGCGAGTCAGTGAACAGTAGTCACTCGCGTTCGCCGAAAGAGGAAATGGTGTTTGAAGAACAACGTGCGAATATCAAAGTCTGCCAGCGTTAGGGAAAATCGCCGACAGAAACATTTCAGCTGCTCAACAGGTGCAATGTTTCTGTCGGCGATTTCCCCAAACGCTGGCAGAATTTGATATTCGCACGTTGTTCTTCAAACGTCATTTCCGTTTTCGACGAACGCGAAGAACTACAGTTCACTGACACACATTATCTGGAGAAACATTTGCTTTTTCCTTTTCACATCTCGTGTCACATGTGCCTCTACGCCACGGTAAAATAGTTCCTCTCTCCTCCAGTTAGGGTTGGAGATATCAGCACAGTTACCGAACTTTTTGATCCTACCTTATATATATATATGTATATATATATATATATATATATCCATCATATATATATATATATATCATGGATGACACACTATGAATCATATAATAAGTAGCGCATCAACATATAAACAACTTTTATTTAACATAAATCATCACTCTATTAGTAAAACCTACGTATAAAATTTCAGTCTTTAGGTTTAGGAATTTGTTAATTATCACGTTAATAAAATTTTTGATTTGGGCTATCGAAATTGGATGACTTATTATAAACCGCACTAAATCGAGATTTTCTCCAGTTCAACTCCCGTTAATCTGGGTGTTGCGAAACTGTGTTGTGAATAAATGTAATCTTTAGATGACACTTTATTAAAATAAATAATTCGTATTTATCTAAAATAATAGAGCAAGAAGTATGTCTGTTTGTTGAAGTATGACTGTCATCCTCAATGGGAGTATATTATAGATAATAGTATTATATAGTCCGTCCCATATATCATTGAAAAGTACTTTATATATACAATTTATGAGCATTGAAATTAAAAATGAAATACATTCAGAAACGCTTTTCTATCGACAATAATATCAATAGGATATATCAATTGAATTGCCAAAGTAATTTATAATATTAGCATTTTGCTGATATATGTTTAGTGTAAAGTAAACAAAAAATCCAAACTGGAAATAAAATAGCATATTTGAAAAACGCATAAACGCTGTATGCCATAGAAATGTTCTACATATATAATATATGAGAGATGTTCATATCAATTCTTCATTGATTTATGTTTAAAAGAACTAAAACGCTCCTATTATTAAATTATGTCATTTGTATTGCAAGGTATTACGATACTGATATTATTAAATTGATACATAACATGAAAATTCAAATATATTCTACTCTTAATTATATGCGCCGTTGTATTTTCGATTCGTTAATCCTACCTAAATTATTACGATAATAACATTCTTTTAAAAAAATGAATTTAAATAAAAACATCATACCGAATTTAAACTTTGAACATCATAATAAAAATAAGGTTTCACATTAATTAATATTCTTCTGATATGAAGCGTAACGTGTGACAAATGTATTTGCAATTCAAAGTCAAATGCAGTTTCAAGTTAAGACGATAAGTAATATATAAAAATATATAGGATATTTATGCATGCTTAAGGTTAAATAAGTTGTACCGTACAAATAATATATATATATATATATATATATATATATATATATATAATTATATAAATATAAACTTTAAAACTTTTAGACTAATGTTTGGAATAATATTACCAATAAGGCAATGTATACCAGTTAAACAATAAAAGAGTATGCGCAAAGCAGCAATTACAATTTTGTGCACTATATAAAATACAATGAAAGAATGAACAGTACCAAAAAGTGGCTGTGGGGGGGTTGTAACCCCCACTTCCCGGTTAAAAGCATGATTTGAGTGCCACGGCAAACACTCCCGGAAAACCGGCACCGTTCGAAGAAAGTCGACTATAGGAATTGCCGAAAATATAGACACAGAAATTAAACAGAAACCAAAAGGTATACCTTATGTGAAACCAATCGAATCCACCTCTCGCCAACACCACCTAAACCACCGATAAATTCATCTAACTCAACACACAAACGCTCTTCCCCATTCCCTTCATCACCAGAATAACTCCCAGAACTGAGGAATCTCCGATTATATACTGTATACCGTTGCCACAGATTCCCAAAATATATTTTCAAACACAAATGTTAATCTTCTGTCTTTGTGTTCAATCTTCTACTTCTGATCAGATAATTTCTAATGACGTTTCGAAACACTCGCTTATTGAGATTAGATGTCCAAGGAACAAGATAATTAATTTCAAATAGAAAATCGTTGCGTTTATCATAGATACGAAAAAATGTTTTATGATGTTTACCGTCGCTTTTATTGTTAACAATACTAAGATCCAAAAAATTAACGATTCCGTCATTTTTTTTGGTGTTTTCGATTAGATTTAAACCATTTGGATAAAAACTAATGTCCACCGCGTAATCCTCTTCCTCGCAAGCAGTCAACACATCGTCGACGTATTTCTCTAATCAAACTCTCGATATCTCGAATTGTTTCATCTTACCATTTGGATCATCTCACCATTTTCAACTTTTCATTTGGAAAAATACGATCCAAAAAATGTGTTTAATGCAGATGAAACAGGACTATTTTTAAGTGTATGCCTGATAAAACTATGTCCTAAAGATAAAGCTTGTTATGGCCAGAAAAGGAGGAAAGAAAGATTAACTGTGCTGTTTTGCACTGATATGGATGGTTCAGAAATTCTCAAACCTCTTATGATAGTTAAATCTGCTAAACCCCGATGTTTTTCAGGAATGAAATCTTTTCCAATGGCTTATTTTGCGAACAAAAAGGCTTGGATGACTGCCGAAATTTTCACTAATTAGTTGAGCATGACAGAAAGGAACTAGACAGAAAAATGTCCCTTGAAAATCGCAATATTGTTATCTTTTCGGACAACTGTACAGCGTATAATAGAGTACCGAAATTAAAATCCGTGAAAGTTCATTTTATGCCACCTAACACAACTTCTAAGTTACAGCCTTTGTACCAAGGTATTATTCAGAGTTTTAAAGTAAACTATCGCCACAAAATGAAGTTCATTTGGATCAGCCTAGCTCATTTAGAAAATGTGACAGATATTGAAGGATTCAGTAACTGACCAAACTGAAAATAATGCTATAAAATGAAAAATATATTTTAAAATTTATTTATCAATTCTGATATGAAACGTTCTACATATATATTTAAAGCATTATATTCGAAGTGATATATTTCCTCAATAAGTTTACTTTTGCAAAAAATGCATACTAAAGAAGAAATATATTTTCGTCAGTTTCATATGCGGGACCTACCATATGACAGCTTGAATAGTTTCCGTCTTAAGTGATATAAAAATATAGCATTGAAATCCAACACACATATCCATACTTTCAAGATGAAAAGAAAACAACAAAAGAAAAGTGACGAGGAGGAAAAAAGAAATTTTTTGTTCATATCCATTTCTTATAAATATTAATTTTAAGGTGCAGTATTCTTAAAAGAAACTTGTCAAAGATAGCATCAAATTCAACTTGAATATATTTCTTTCTTAAAGAAAATGTCATGCGTATATTTTTTAAGGTAAAATTTTGTTATTTAGGGCTATTTTTCATTATGAATAATCGGACTGTTATATTTATGGAACCAATTAATAAATCATAGCATTTAAATTGATATATTACGCAAACTGCAAATTATTACTTTTGTCTCTGAAAAATGATATTGCAAAAATAAGTCTTAATTGAAAACAATATTATTATAACTTGTATGTAAAGCTAGTGAAATGTAATATATATATAATTAAAACTTGTTTAATAAAGCTAGAAATCATCTTTCAGCACAGTTACCTGAATTTCGTAAATCAATTAACACTATTTAGTTCTCTTCAACACTAAATTAGTGCTCTTCAGTGTAAAACCGTCCCATGGGTGTTGTTCACAGCACTGAGTGAGGACCTCTTATTCTAAACCCATAAGTGACTTCAGTCTACATTGCGAATTGATGAAAAACAAACAATCACCACTAGTAACTTGCAGGGGATTACGTACAGATAAAAATATAAAAGCAAGCTACATTCAACGAAAGTACAAGACTTCTTGCCTGACTGAACAAATTAAAAGGGTATTACTTGTGCAATAAGATAAAGGACCGAAACTACGCAGAAAACACATGTGCGTACAAGTAGCTATACTATTCTAACCTTTCGCACTAATTCCATCCACGTGAAGTCCAAGATCAAAATATAGCATTACCTCTACGACGTCACAAGAATAGGATCCATGGGCATCGCTTACAATATGGTCACATCAAACAGTCGCCTACAACTTGGTATCTGGGAATCAATCAATGCATGCTCTGCCGAAGCCTTTCGTGTACTTCCGCCTTTGGAACTTGCTCCCAAAACACACAATCTGTGGAAAATTTGATAGTCTCCGAAATAGAATTCGCAACTTTGGCTAGCCATCTCTGTGAGTGGTAAATCAAGTCTGAAGATAAAATAGGCCGTTAGTTAACAGGAAAATCACAATTTAATATAAATGAGAGAAATCATAGCACGTAGCTACAGTGGCTAGAATAGATAGTGTGCCGACCGAGGCGAAAAACAGGTTCCCTAAAAACCGCCTGCGCCAGGCGGCGTTGGTCTCGAATAAGCGATCTAAAGCGGAGGAGTTAACATTGAAACTAATGAGAATTTAATTCAAACGAAATGATTGATATCTTTGGAAATAATTGAAGAATTTGTCTGAAATTTGGTGTAATTATTGCAAGTGGTATACACAAAAAGTCATTTGATTTTCAGATAAATTGACCTAGGGATATATCCATATTTTAAAAATTTTATTTAGCTTTATCAGTGGTCGTTCAAACATTTGAGATCCAAAATAATCAAATTCATTCATCACAGTAACGTGAAATTCGGTATGACGTTTTTTCTTGTGGTACATTTCAAGTCTTTCGATTTTGAAGCTTATCGGGCTAGCCCGTCCTGGGCCCGCCATATGACTTTACTTTTTGGTATAACTCGAGAACAGGTGTATCTAAAAATTCGAAGTTTAGCATATGCTTGTCATTTGCTGTATATTTTAACTCTTTGGATTAAAAATCTTATCGGGCTAGCCCGTCCTGAGCCCAACAAGAGGAATATATCGTTTTTTGAGAATAACTCAAAATTCGGAGCATCTACAATGTCTAAATTTAATATATCATTGTCTTTTGTGGTATATTATATTTCATCGCATTTCGAACCTTATCGGGCTAGCCCGTCTTGGCCCGCCAAAGAAATTTACTCGCTTTTCAAGAATATCTCGATCAAACGAAGTAGCTAAATAATGTGAATTTTGTATATCATTTCCTTTTGGATGGATTTTAATTTAGATTTTGAACCCCATCGGGCTAGCCCGTCCTGAGCCCAACAAGAGGAATATATCGTTTTTTGAGAATAACTCAAAATTCGGAGCATCTAGAATGTCTAAATTTAATATATCATTGTCTTTTGTGGTATATTATATTTCATCGCATTTCGAACTTTATCGGGCTAGCCCGTCTTGGCCCGCCAAAGAAATTTACTCGCTTTTCAAGAATATCTCGATCAAACGAAGTAGCTAAAGAATGTGAATTTTGTATATCATTTCCTTTTAGATGGATTTTAATTTAGATTTTGAACCCCATCGGGCTAGCCCGTCCTGAGCCCAACAAGAGGAATATATCGTTTTCTGAGAATAATTCAAAATTCGGAACATCTGGAATGTCTAAATTTAATATATCATTGCCCTTTGTGGTATATTATATTTCATCGCATTTCGAACCTTATCGGGCTAGCCCGTCTTGGCCCGCCAAAGAAATTTACTCGCTTTTCAAGAATATCTCGATCAAACGAAGTAGCTAAAGAATGTGAATTTTGTATATCATTCCGTTTTGGATGGATTTTAATTTATAATATAGTATTCTCTTTTGGGAGATATTTTAATTCTTTGGATTTTAAACTTTATTAGATTACCCCATCTTTGCCCAGCCTTAGGAATGCATTCGTTTTTGGAAAATAACTCGAAAATTGGAGAAAAATTATCATTTACCAAACAATTAAACAATTACATTAGTTCTCCTTAGGGATTATATTTGAGAAAGTATTTTGTACTGTTGTGTAAACCCACATTCGATCGTCGACCCCCCTCTTATCCTAGATTTTGCCTGCGCTTTTATGCAAGAGAATTAAATAATGCGAAACCAGTCCACGGTGCACTTTAAAGATTCATAGTAATATAGTGATTCGTACTACATAGTATAATAGAAAGAAAAGTCTGGTGATGGGATTTTTGGATGCTGAAATTCGCAGATTATGAAATGTTAAGCTATTTTTTAGCCTATTCGTCGAAATGCAAAATACAGTAATATGCTGGATGAATCGAATTAATACATTTTTCTAGGCAATTTTACACAGAACAGGCGATAATGGTATAGCTATAAAAACAGCCCATTTTAATCCAAATATAGATTTTCAACGTCAGTTACAACAAACATCAAATGAGTGAAAGCTTGCTGCTTACAATTTCGAAAAATCTTTCTTTCTGAGTGGATCCATCCTGTCCAATTTTAGAACGAAAAAGAATATTGTACAGGTGACGGTTCTTAGTAAAAACAAATTCGATCTCAGATGACCAATGTGCTAATGAGATACTTCCTATTGTATCTAGAGGCCACCCTGAAGGCAGTACAAAATGCCCTTCCCTGGTGTTCTACCCATTTCCAGAGCCCCCGCTGATTTGCGGATCTTTTGAGCATTGTTCGTGTAAGAGATGTGGCAATTTGCGGAAACGTATGTAAAGGAGACGCGCCTGTCGAAATAAAATAGCGGTCAATTACATGTCCACCCTCAATCGAAATTCTTATCAGCGCTATCTTTCACCGTACAAAGAGACAGCACTTGTAGGCAGACCCCACCTTGTTCTAATGTTCAAGCGGCAATGGTGTTTCATGTTTTTCTTCCAAATTCACAGGGCCACCCACAGGCATTTTTCCTAGTAGACGAACATATGAGATAAAACAAAATATTTGCCAGACATTCTCATACATTCTTTTTTTAGGTTTACATGGTAATATGTATCAAAATGCAAAACAAAAATTTTGTTTTAAAGCATTCGTTCAAGTTATTCATATAATGCTTTTAAAAATTATTGAAAAATTTCAAATTCAAGTAAATAAAATCAATACGTGCGGTCCAAATTTCTGCTAAAGAAATAAAATTATCTTCGTAAAAAGCAGAATACCACTCAAAATACTAATATCGACCGGTTTCGAAGGCATAAAACCTTCTTCGTCAGATCACGCAGAACCGTAACCTTCACTCGTACTCCCAGTGCACCGACCCAACATCCGTGGACAAAATTTCGCACTTCTTAGCTCATTTGCATATGGATGTAACTATGTATTTAGGACACAATGGGGTCGACGATCGAATGGAGCTTATAGTACAAAATTCATTTTTTTAAAATATAGACAATTTTGAGAACTAATGTAATTGTTCGGCAAATGAGGTTTTTTACCACACATCCTATCTCCCATGCCTACGCCACTAATTATAATTATATATACGCCGAAAATATTAAATTCTACCCGAAATGGAAATAATATACTAAATTTGAATTTTCTATCTGCTCCAGTTTTCGGGTTATTCTAAAAAAATGAGTCTATTCCTATAGCAGGCACAGCACGAGCTAGCTGAATGAAGTTCAAATTCGAAAAAATGAAATATATCACAAAAAACAATAGCATGCTAAATTTGGAAATTTTAGCTACTTTCGGTTCTCGAGTTATTCATCAAACACGATCGCATTCCTAAGACGGACTCAAGACGATGAGGTTCAAATTATAAATTATGATAAACCCCAAAAGAAATTGATATACTGAATTTGAATTTTTAGCTGCTTCAATTTACGAGTTATTCTCGAAAAATGAGTACATTACCACTCTGTCGGGCCCAAGACGGGCGAGTCTGATAAGGTTCAAAATCCAAAGAAATAAAATATACCCTAAAAAACAATGATATACTAAATTTAGATATTCTAGCTGCTACAGTTTTGGGAGTTATTCTTAAAAAACGAGTACATTATTTTTGTTGGGACCGGGACGGGCTAGCCCGACCAGGTTTTAAATCCAATGAGCTTAGACATACCGCAAATGACAACGACATTCAAAACTTGAAACTTTTTGATACTCCGGTTCTATAGTTATTCCACTAAAAAAGTGAATTTCTAAGTCGGGCCCAAAACGGGTTGGCCCGATACGGTTCAAAAACAAAGGAATTAAAATATTCTTCAAAAGATAAGGATGCACTAAATTTATATTTTCTAGTTTCCCCGATTTTCCAGGTATTCTAAAAAACGGGTCCATTCCTATGTCGGGCCCAGGACGGACTACCCCGATAAAGTTCAAATCCGAAGAAACTTAGATATACCCCAAAAGCCAACGACATGTTAAATTTGGAATTTTTAGCTACTTCGGTTCTTGTCTTATTTTTCAAAAACTAATGCATTCTTCAGCGGATCCAAGACGGGCTAGCCCGACGAGCTTCAAAATCTAAATTAAAATCCATCCAAACGGAAATGATATACTAAATTTATATTTTTCAGCTACTCCGACTAATCGATTTATTTTTTAAAAGCGAGTAAATTTCTATGGCAGGCCCAAGACGGGCTAACCCGATACGGTTCGAAATGCTGTGAAATGTAATATACCCCAAAGGACAATGACATATTAAATTTATACATTCTAGATGCGCCGAATGTTTAGTTATTCTCAGAAAACGATATATTCCTTTTGTTTAACTCGGGACGGGCTAGCCCGATAAAATTTTTATCCAAAGAGTTAAAATATACAGTAAGTGGCAAAGATATTCTAAACTTCGAATTTTTAGATACACCTGTTCTCGAGTTATACCGCAAAAACGGGTGAGTTTCTAAGGCGGGCCTAAGACGGGTTAACCCGGTACGGTTGAAAATTGAAAGAATTAAAATACACCCCAAAAGAAAACGATATATTAAAACTTAAATTTCCAACGTTCTCTGATTTTCGAGATATTCTCTAAAACCAGGTAATGTCCTATGGCGGGCCCAGGATGGGCTAGCCCGATATGCTTCAAAATCGAAAGAACTGAAATGTGCCACAAGAGGAAACGTCATAACGAATTTCGCGTTACTATGATAAATGAACCTGATTATTTTGGACCTCAAATGTTTGAACGAACAGCAGATCAAGTTAAATAAAATTTTAAAAATACGAATATATCCCTAGCTCAATCTCTCTGAGAATCAAATGACTTTTTGTGCATACCACTTACAATAATCACACCCAATTTCACACAAATTCTTCAGTTATTTCGAAGGATATCAGTCATTTCATTTGCAATAAATTCCCATTTGTTTCAATGTTAACTCCTCCGGTTGAGACCGCTTATTCGAGACCATCGCCGTCTGGCGGAGGCGGCTTTTCAGGAACATCTCCCAGCATTGGGAGGTATAGGCGGTCGCCACACTATTGGTTCTAGACACTGTAACGTAGGTAATGATGATCTTTCAACTGGAGCAACATTTCTCAGTTTACGAACACCATCTATTGGCAAGTTCTGTGACATTGAACTTGAACACTGTAAGTTTGTCCTAAGTTCTTTAGCTTATTTAACTTAAATAATGTATTTTCGATTTTCTTTATTAAAGGTGTCAACGTTGCATGACTGACTGTTCTAGTCCCCATAGAGGTTAACATAATTATGACACATTGAAAATTTTTTGACTTTACACATAGAGCTCGACAACTAATACAAATTAAACAAGTTCTACAAATACGATATTCATATATATTTTCAAATATATATTAATTTCTGAATAAACTTTAAATTGAATATTTAAAATATACGGTTCTATAAATTGAACTTATATATTGAGCTCTTTATCAAAACAATGCATATATGTACTTTGAGAAAAATTTCTATACATTCTTAAAATATTAAAAAAATGTAATCTCTTATATAATGTGAAATTTATTGAAAATGCAGGAACGTATTTGAAATCGGGAAAGTGTTCATGACAGCTCCACTTTTATATATAACTCTGGACAAGATGAAAGATGACATCACTTGGAATGAAATGTATCATTCTGTGTTTGAATACCTCTTTAGGTTCGGTATATTCCCCCGCACACTCCATGCGTGTAATTAAAGAATTTCATTGTGAAGCACAAGAGCCATACTTTTCAAACAGCTCCCCTGCTCTCTTTCCAGATGAAGGACTTCATAGCACAAGTGGTGCAGATAAATATGTCTGCCATTGTTAAAACGTGTAGTAAAGGAACATATGAATGTTGTAGTAAGTTGCTAATATTACTGAAACTAGTATTACTCTTACTTATGCTGAAACTACTAAAAACTAGATGATGATAATTGATAACAGTAATAGGTTCTACAGGAAATTTAAATTTCTAAGTTTAAATCTGAAATGTATTTATGAGCCATAAAACAAATAGAGCAATAACCTAATAATTTATCACATGGACTTTTAATTACCTACTGAAAAGTCTTACCTTTTGAAACAGAAAAAATATTATGCACCAAATATTTTAAAGCAATTAGAATCGAAAAGATAAATGTATTTTTCGTCAAAGTCCATCCTTTTATTGCAAGCATTTTTTTCTTGAATTTCCTTTAAGGGTGTTTTTTATTTTCTAAACACCTGGTCTTTTTATCATGTAAGATTTTTAGTCTGATAATAGTGTTATTTTTGGATATTGCAACCCTAGACTTGTAAATGTACTTCAAAATGACGCACACTACGATAAAAATGTGTACTGCTTCCCTATTCTTATCCAACTACACCCATAGTCGAATGGTGTTTGGCCAAGACCATTTTACGTGACACTGCGTAGGGAAGTAACAAACGCGTGTCATTTAGATTTCGGTAGTTGCATTTCTTTGTAAATTATGTAGTCATAAATTATGTATAGTTACTAATTAGAGAATAACAATATACGCTTTACTAACGTATATCTACAATTATAAGATTAAAGTTATATGAATAATATATGTATATTTATAATTAAGAACTATTATAGATGCTAACAAGATATAATTTTATACGTAAAAGAAAACTCTAATATAATTTTACCTTGTGTAGAGAAACTTATTAGACATTTCATCTGCTCATGATTGAGCATGGAAGTTTAAATGTGCTAAATAACAAACCAGAAATAATTCATAAAGGAACTGCAGACTTTTTGTGTTAAATAACAAACCAGAGATAATTCATAAGGGAGCTGTAGACTTTTTGAAATGTGTCAGATTCTGAATTGCAGTCATGAAACAAAACACTGGCACTGTGTAATTTTTACAATATGTTAAACATTGATGCGGTAAATACTTATGCTACATACAAAAATAATTTCTTAAAGTAAAACGGGGAATATTCAAAACCTTTACCGATATTTAAGTTTACGTTGCAATTTCATTGCAAGTTAGTAGAACATTAGAAATGAAAACAGCAAAACTCTCCAAGTTTTTCTGGTGAGCTCAAGGCATGGTTTCAATAGCTTCTCATTATTATGGATGAAGTTGAGCGGGAATAGCAAATTATGTAATGCACATGTCCTAAACAGTCACATAGAAAATAATTCTCATATTGCAGCTATACAAATAAAAGTATAGCGACAAAATACTGCAGTACCTATTGGTTAGTTGGTTGGTGTTGTGTCCATAAGAAGTCAGATTAGTCCATGTGCAGAGAGTACTGTTTTAGCGATATCGAGGAGGTTGCCAGAAGATAATTTTCCCTTAGAAATTCATCCACGATATGCATGGCCTTCAAAATGACTGGACATGAAAAACTGTATTCCAGTGTAAGTTCAGTCTTTCGGTAATTAGACGGAGTTCATAAGATCTTGTGCCATTTCTGTTTATCTCCGTTTCTCTTAGGTGTTGAGTTCTCAGTCTAGTAATTCTTTCGGTGATTGTTCAGTTCGCATTTAATTAAGACTTTGTGCTCCCTTTTGATCAGCCTTTCTCTGATTCTGTATTTTGCCACTGCATTTTCATCATCTAGGGTTACGAGATTTAAAGGTTCTTTGTTGAGATCCCTGGCTTCTTTAGCCAAATCAGCAGGAATCTCAACATGTGCCGGTATTCTGTGTCAGCCGTGCTAGACCTTGTTGTATTGCCTGAAGGCGGTTTTAGAGTCACAAAATATCACTACTCCTTTAGCGTTATTTGTTTCTGTTAGTAAATCGTATAGGTTTTAAACCTCTTGTATTGCCTTTCACATATGGAATTGGAGGCAATATTACAAACAGCGATTTTATGTTGTTTCGCCGTACCATTTGGAATGGTGAGTGATTTGCCAGCTCCGCACCTGAGAATGGTCTCATCCGAAGGTCCGTCTAAATATATGTGTACAAGATCACATCCTGAAATGGACTCAATTGTTCTGATTCCCCTAGCATTAATCGTGGTGAGCTTAGCATTAATCGTAGTGAGCTTAGCATTAATAGTTGTGCAGTACCTATAATAAACTAATATGTGGTGAATGTACAGAAAATGTTTATTTTGTTCATTATACTAGTAAATAACTTGATTTTATCTGCATTTTTCATAATTTTTCTTCCATATAGTGGATTTTAATAGCATCTATACTTTAGGTAAGACTTATACTTGATAACAGCTGTACTGTATAACAGCTGTAACTATACTGTATAACAGCTAGTTAAAGAATAAATCAGACTTTTTCTAGCTACAAATAAATAAATAAATACAAATATATGAAATATATACATTATATGCTGTATTTCTCAATCAAATACGAAACTCCATTTAAGTCCATATTTTGAATTCAAAATTGTTACTTGAACAAACATTTATTTCGTAAGAATAAAACTTATTTAAACATATATCAATTCTATGTATATAATGTATAATAAATTTCGTCTTGTGTAAAAAGTAAAATACTTTTAAAACAAGACAGCAGCATTTATACGTAGTTAAACCTATTTCATCCGAGTCAAGCTTAATACTCACCCTATGGCCTCACGAACTTCTAATTATAGGTATTAACGTAAGACGAATGTTCTCTATGTGATTAAATATATTGCCCTTTTTATGGCTTCTGCTATCTTTGTTGGGTTTTTCGAGATTCTGGAAGTATCTAAAGATATAAATGCATTATTTCTATTAAAACGTTTTATGGGAATTGTAGTTTGAATATTACTTTTAAATTCGTAAAATCCTATTTAATTTATTTCCAAACTTAAATAACTGGCGTTTCATATTTTTACTTTGTTATGTATAGTGGGACCCGACATGTAATGTTAGATCACCCTACTTTTAAATGACGTTTTAAAAAATACTTTTAATTATAAAACAATCCATTTCCATCCAAGCCATGAGCAGGTGAAATGTTTAAAGGTCACTAAATACGACACTTACGCACTTAGTAGAAAATCCCAGTATCAAAAGACATTTCAAATGTAAGCATAAAAATGGCTCACATTATGTAGCTATGCTTACATGGACATTGCGGTATGTAAAAAAAATATATTTCCTCTCCGATTCCGGTATGTTTCTTTATTTTCAAAGTTTACAAATATTAATCAAAAATAAATAATGGTACTATCTATCAGTATTTTGACTTGAAAAATAACCAACAAATGATTTCGGTATTTGAAACACAACTCGGTTACCATAGCTACCATAATGTTCCTATAGACTATAAATAAATTTATTGATAAAATATAATTAAAAAAACGTTTGTTGTAACTATAAAATCAAATATCTCAAGAACGATTGATTGTGCATCGATTTAGTTAATTAAGAACATTTATGATATCATTTTCTGTGTATGATGGTAGAACAACGAATTTTGTATATCTAGCCATTCTCGAGCATTAATGGAACGATTGTTAGAATACTAAATTCCGCGCTTTATAAATTTCTCGAATAAAACTCCAGATTTTAATTTTTTTGAATACTTATAGGTCAAATTCAACGTGTTTCCACCTACGTGTTTTTATCAACGTGTTTCTACCAGATTCGGCTGTGTAATTCATCCTGTAGTTAGTCAAAAGTTTCATTTAACTGTATAACATAGAAAAACAAATCCGCGATTTATAAATTTTTCGAACAGAATTCTACGATGTTAGATTATTATCGTTATTTATAGGTTAAGTCTAACGTGTATGCAAAGTTTCAGGTTTCAACCTTCAACAATTTGGCTTGCGTAATCGCCCTTTAGTCAGTCTTGCCCAGCTGTATAGTACTCGTATATATAAATTATAAAATATTTGGCTGAATTTAATAAATTATTTTGCAAAATATATATGTTATAGATAACAAATGCTCCTATCGGAAATCGAACTACAAATATCAGCCTGATCAATGGATGCTACATCCATAGAGCTAATGGAAACATATTATTTCCTTAAAACAACAGTTAAAAACAACAGTGTAAATAACAGTTGAACAGCAGTGTAAATAACAGTTGAATCTAAACTGTAAAGGCAGGTTAACCGCTGAAGATATTTGAACAAATGCACACATACTTATAGAGAGCCTGACCTACACCAAACTATATTCATGTGAGGATATTATGCTGCATCTATATAAAATAACAGTATTCTAGAGGTTTGCTTTGAGCATGACATCAGATACTGAAAACGAAGCAGGATATAGAACTCATTATTAATTTGTTAACAACAATGGATATTATAATAGCTCATTTTGTGTTGTGGCTTCGCATACAGTTATTAAGTGTTATCTTTTTACTTTCCTTATATACATAATGTATAAGGAAAGTATTGTGATGGGGTCGAAAATTCGAATTCGAGTTTTCTACGGAAGAGCACGTTTCAAGCATTCCTGATCACGAATTAAACATTTTTGAAGTGATGTCTGTGTGTGTGTGTGAAAGTATGTGTGTGTGTGAGTGTGTGTCAGTGGATCTGTGGAGACGATAACTGACGTACGAATGGACCGATTCGAACGAAATTTGGAACAAAAATCACAATCTGTAAACATTGGAAGCCTATTGTTTTTAAACGTAATCGAATGTTCAGAACCCCCCTAAATTTTCGAGTGAAATTTTGAAAAAATCGTCAAAAAATCAAAATCCCTAATAAAGTTACGCAAATAGACATTTCTTATGTAATTTTTCATTAGAAAACGATTAGCATAAAATTTAGAACGCTACCATGAACTCTTCTCGAGATATTTTACATTTTTCAAAAAAATTATCAAAAAGTCATATAAAATAAAAAAAAATATATTTCTTATTGAGAAACATGTTCACTTTTCATATGTAATACCATGCGATAAATTGGGTGACATCTTTCTCGTGGATCTAGCTCGTTCCATTCATGAGAAAAGGTACTTCGAGTAATACTTTTGTATTTGAACGCCAATAGTCATTTATATGTTATAAGAATAACTTATTTCTCCGTCAGTAAAGCTTGGCGAGATTTTGGCGACGAATTTGGCGGAATGTCGCCAACTTGGCGACTTTTTAAAATGTTGTCAAATTAGCGAAAATCTCGCCAAATGGATTAAAAAGACGCTAAATCAATGAAAATGACGACTAATTGTCGAAAATTCAATATCTTGGAAAGAATATAAGTATCTACTATAAGAAAAACCTATTTTTTTTACTCTAAAAGTAGTAAATTCATTGCATTATATAAGGAAAGTCATGTGTTGCCCACATCAGATTTTTTATGTAACAATACATGCCAGAAACAGTGTTCAAAATACTTCGCCAAGTAAACCATTGTTAAAATATTACGCAAGGATTCGTTGGAATCATCTCATCTATTTACGAAGTCTTGTAGAGATTTTTAAGTTACACGCCTATATGTGTACGTATGCTGTTTACTAACAATCTAGCTCTCTAGCCCACAAGTGTACAACAGATTCTGGCCTTCCCACAGAAGTCCTTGTATAACCTGTCGCAGGACATGGGAGTTTAGCACGCACACGTCAAGAAGCTGCAAAAACAGCAAACCTACTTCTTACATCAAATTTTACTGAATGGCGTCCTTTAGTTTAAAAGTTCTAAGAGAAAATCATGGGCCGAGAGCAAGTGAAACACTACAAGAGATCAAAATGTAAAATGCTACACAAAACATGGTTATTTGCGCAGCATTTTGATCTAGTTTAAATTGGACACATAGACTAGTACGGGCCAACGGCCGTACCGTGCTGAAAACACCGGTTCTCGTTAGATCACCGAAGTCAAGCAGCATCGGGCGCGGATAGTACTTGGTGGGTGACCACCTCGGAACACCGCGTGCTGTTGGCCATCTCGGGTGCGGTATCCCCGTGGTTTGCGCGCTAGATTTGCACGCTACCACAAATGCCGCCGTGTTCATGCGGAGTACGATCACGTTAAACATGTGGGTCCGTAAGTCCTTCCGAGAGGTTGGTGGTAGGGGAAGGAGGGTACGGTCCCTGTGGATGCCTCTCCCACTGGGTTCCGGTCTAAATTGGGTGGCACTTCCCGGCCGTCCATACAGTTACCTTACACCTTTCTGGTAGGTCGGACGGTCTGGGTCTCAACAACAACAACATAGACTAGTACATTTATTCATATCAAGTAATATTTTGAGAACGCAGTAAATACATTAAATTCGAAAAGGATTGGAAAAGGATTCGCTGCCAAATTCATTCAAATGTTTAGGGCACGTATTGAAAGATGAATTCATATATGATGTTACGTAGTATCAAATCTATAAAAACTAATTGCCAAGTGTCCATCTGTCCGTCTATCCGTCCGTCTGTCTGTCTGTCTGTCACGCTTTTTAGGCACTTCCCGAATACATAGAGACTTGCAATTTGGTACACGGCTCGGAAGTTCGATACCCCCCCCCCCCGGGAAAAATCGAATCTTTCGGAAACGTTCTCTAGTTCTCTAGAGGGGGTGCTCCACACCAAAACGTTCGAAAAGTGAAATCATAGGAAAGCATGCTTTACGATGAGATAGATACTTCAAATTTGGTGTATAGGTAAATCGTTTGAAAGGAAGAAAGTGTGCAATTTCAGATTTCCAATATTTTCTACTTAAAGGGGTGCCGCACACCAAAATGTTCGATTTACTGAATAAATGAGAAAAGGCTGCTTTAAAATTTGATAGAGGCTTGAAATTTGGTATATGGACTAATCATTTGACGAAAATCCCCAAGACGGATATAGTTTTTAAAATGTTCGTGTAAGGGGGTGCTCCAGAGTAAAACGTTCGAAAAGTGAATTGATAAAAAAACAATACTTCTGAACGAGATAGAGATATCAAATTTGGTGTAAAAGTAGATAGTTTGGAAGGAAGAAGGTGTACAATTTCAGTTTAACACTATTCTCTACTTTAGGGGGTGCCGCACACCAAAATGTTCGATTTGCCGAACAAATGAAAAACGCCTCCTTTACAATGTGATAGAGGCTTGATATTTAGCATATGGGCTAACCATTTGACAAAAAAACAAAAACTGAATACGTTTTGCGAAAATGTTCATTAACAGGGTGCTACACAGAAAAACGTTCGAAAGGTGAAATGATAGAAAAAACATGCTTCTCGATAGGATAGATACTTCAAATTTGGTGTACTGGTAGATAATTTGAAAGGAAGAAAGTGTGAAAATTCAGATATACAATATTTGCTACTTTAAGGAGTGCCGCACACTAACATGTTCGATTTTCCGAATAAATGAGTCACGCTTCCTTTTAAATGTGATAGAGGCTTGATATTTGGCATATGGACCAATCATCTGATAAAACACCCAAGACAGAGTTCTTCAGAAATGTTCATTTATGGGTGTACTTCACAGAAAAAAGTTCGAAAGGAGAAATTATAAAATAGGGGTACCTCGGGATGAGATAGACTTTAATGTGGTGCATGGGTAGAAAATTCGAAAGGAAGGAATGCAAAAATTAAGTTTCCCAATATTTTCTTCTTTAAGGGGTTCTGCACACCAAAATATTCTATTTGTCGAATAAATGTGAAACGCGAATTATTAAGAAATTGACATTATTCAGGAGGTTGCTTATTGCGAAACCGTTGATTTTCAACGGGTATTCGGCTAGTGATACGCTAATAGTTTATCTATTATTAAAAAAATAAAATATATGCCTTCTTACCAAAAAAAACATAGACAAAGATTAACAAGTTTAATGTCATAAACTGCTATTAAAGAAAATCAACGAAAAATATTTTCACTTTTCTACATTTGCTCTTTAAATGCAGAAATAATTTTGAAAACTCGTATATGGATTCGTTTAATAACTTAACGTTAATTTTTTCTAGAAAATTAGACATTATTTTATAAAAGAAATACGCATTAAAAATCCATATGTAATTGTTTTAAAGCATTTAATATTTAGTGGTATAAAATATCATGGAATGGAATTAAAACCAATTTATACCCTAATAATTAAAAGACATTAAAAGCTAAAAGCAATTTTATAAGTTCAAACCTTGTTTTCAGATACGATAAAATATCCTTGTCAAATGCACAGCTCCAAAACTATTTACTCGTAATAATCACCAATAAACCTAACTGCAAAATATATATGAAACTTTAATTAAGATTCATTTCTAAGACATCCGTTTTATCGTTTTTAATTTACCTTTTGAAAAATATTTTTTGTTCTTACACTGCTTCCATAATTCAACATTTGTTCTTGAAATCCCCCTGAAATTTAGCGACGTCTTCTGCACGCTCAGGAGAGCATATTGTATTGAAGGTAACTTTTGTTTCCAAAGACTTCAATGCATAGCACACAATAGGAGCTTTACATAATTTTGAAAGCCGGCTGAAACCAGTTGCGAATGGCTCATCGCGCTTGGATCGCTCTAAGAAGACATTCTTTGTTGAGTGGGTGGGATGGGGTTGTTTATGATTTATTATTGAAGAGCTCGATTGTTGATGCATAAAGTATCTTTTACTTTTACACGCTTTTCATCCATTTCAGAGAATGGCCTTTGAAACAGATGCTGGTGGCGTGTGTGA
The DNA here is from genome assembly GCA_951213105.1 of Amaurobius ferox. Taxonomy (NCBI): domain Eukaryota; kingdom Metazoa; phylum Arthropoda; class Arachnida; order Araneae; family Amaurobiidae; genus Amaurobius; species Amaurobius ferox. The sequence goes on from OX578134.1 coordinate 92,247,462, forward strand.
ATATAAAATAATTTTCGAGTGTAACTTTTAAAGAAAATATTTTCCATGCGTGTAATATATTTCAATATTTTACCGTTATTAAAGATAAAGAAGAATGTTATTTTTGATTTAAATAACTTAACGGCTATTGCATTTAATACATATTTCTATGCAGGACTTTATCATTTTCCATTATACGGTAGTTAATTGGTGGCTAGTAAATTTGCCATGCCAAATATTTAATTCTCAGGACTGGCTTAATATAGGGTTTATACAGTGTCTGGTATGGAATCAGAATCAAATTACAGAGGAGGTTGAGGACCTTACTAAGGATTTAAATTTACGATTTTGTGGATATCACTTCCGGTATTTTCATAAATTCGTCTGGCTTTACGGGAGTGCTCAAATGACAAAACTATTGCTTCACAGTTTCGTCAAAAATGAAGTGTTAATAAATGTTTGTCGGTGTGAAAAAGTTTGACATACTAAAATTTATTTTATCAATACATTTTTTTTTCAATATTTGCATTACTTAGTGCCTACATGATGTCTAATATTAACCAAGCATCAAATTCTGAGGAGATAGAAGGACTGTTACTAATGATTCGCATACACGGCTGGTTCATTTCCCGTTTCCGTTTCAAACTGTCAATGTTTGACATCTACTTAAAATTGACTATAGATAGATCTTAGATGATAACTGATATGGATTCAGCTACTAATGCTGAAGGCGATACATTTATTTACTAAGGATGTTCACTTCTTGCTCCAAAAATCTTACTTAAACGTCTATATCTTAGTTTTGGCTATATATAGACCTTATATGATTACTGATGTGGAATAAATATCAAACTCCTAAGGCATAATAGCACTACGGATCCCCGAATCTGATTTTGATAGAATATAGCATTTACGGTTTAAAAAATTATATTTATCTTGCAACATATATTTCTCAGTATTGGGTAGATTGTGACCCCTAACTTTGATGATGTCTGATTTGGATACATCATCAAATTGAGAAAGGTGGACCAAGGTTCCGCACTAAGAATTCTTTAAAGGCCTATGTCTTAGTTTTGTCTACAAATAGAGCTTAAATGAAAACTGATGTGGAATAAGCATCAAATTCCTAAGGCACAATAGTGCTCACTAAGGATCCCCAAATCTGATTTTGATAGAAGATAGCATTTCCGATTAAAACAATTACATTTATCTTGCAACATATATTTCTTAGTATTGGACAGATGGCGACCCCTAACTTAGATGATGCTTAATTTGGATACAACATCAAATTAACAAAGGTGGGCCAAGGCTTCGCAATAAGAATTCCCACTTCCTGCTCCGAAGATGGCAACTCCGTTTACAAAAAATATCTTCTAGCATTTCAAAGGATTGTCTGTAGATAAAGCTGAGTCGATATATGGATTCAGCATTACATTTTGAAGGCGGAAAGAAATATTCATAAAGGATTTCCAATTCCGGTTCCACAGATGTTACTTACCGGTTTTCCAAAAACTCGTATGACTGTACGAAATTACCGTCAAAAAGAATATAAAAATTATACATACTGTTTGCCACCCACCTCCTGCATAAAATTTTAAGAAAAATTAGGCATTAAAATTAATCATTATTGAAGTTGAAGTATACAGTTATCGAAGCATTAATTTGTGCTAAAAAACAAAAAAACAACAAATCCGAAACCAAAAGGAAGAAATAGGAGATCGTTCCCGATTTTTGTCTCAAAAAGAGACAGAGGCGCAAATCTAGTTCGTACATGGCTGCCTCATGTAGCTCATTTTGACTTCTAGGCGTGCTATAATGTAATTTTGATTTAAGGTGTGTTTATCTTTTCAGTACTGACAAAGAAAATTCAACGTATCTTCAAAATAGCTATGTTGCGACTTAATTTGCTACTTGATGAGTAAAGTTGCTTTTTTCTTATCTATTGAACTAAGTATTTTTATTTTTAAACAATGAAAAATTATTTTAAAGTGATAATAAACATAAACAAATATGAAATGAAATAGGAAATAAATTAATAAATTTATTGTTTATCTAAAAACCGTTTATGTTGAATTTAATTTATTTCTACTGTAATGTGCAATACTAATTTGTGTTATTCACAAAAGAGAGTTATTTATTATTTCATTAATTTAGATATATATATATCTACTCAATATTTCATTCTAATTTTTACTTTCCTTATATACATAATATACATAATGTATAAAGAAAGTATTGTGAAGGGTTGAAAATTCGAATTCTAGTTTTCGACGGAAGAGCAAGTTTCAAGCATCCCTGATCACGAATCAAACATTTTTGAAGTGAAGTCTGTGTGTGTGTGTGTGTGTGTGTGTGTGTGAGTGAAAGTATATATATATATATATATATATATATATATATGTGTGTGTATGTGTGTGTATGAAAGTATATGTGTGTGTGTGTGTGTGTGTGTGTGTGTGTGTGTGTGTTTCAGTGAGCCTGTGGAGACGATAACTGACGAACGAATGGACCGATTCGAACGAAATTTGGTACAAAAATCACAATATATAAACATTGGAAGCCTATTGTTTTAATACTCAATCGAATGTTCAGAACTACCCTAAATTTTCGAGTGAAATTTTGAAAAAATCGTCAAAAACTCAAAACCTCTAATGAAGTTATGCAAATAGACATTGCTTATGTAATTCTTCATTAGAAAACGATTGACATAAATTTTAGAACGCTAACATGAACCATTCTAGAGATATTGCACATTTTTCAAAAAAATTATCAAAAAGTTATATAAAATAAAAAATTATTTCCTATTAAGAAACATGTTCACTTTTCATATGTAATACCATGCGATAAATTTGGTGACATCATTCTCGTGGACCTAGCTCGTTCCATTCAGGAAAAAATATACTTTGAGTAATACATTTGTATTTGAACGCAAATAGTCATTTATCTGCTGTAAGAATAACTTATCTCTCCGTCCATAACGCTTGGCGAGATTTCGGTGACGAATTTGGCGGAATGTCGTTAACTTGGCGACATTTTTAATTGGTGCAAAATTAACAAAAATCTCGCCAAATAGATAAAAATGACGACTAATTGAAGAAAACTCAATATCTTGGAAAGAATATAAGCATCTACTATAAGAATAACATTTTTTTAAACTGTAAAAGAAGTAAATTCATTGCATTATATAAGGAAAGTCATATGCTGCCCACATCAGATTTTTTGACATTACGCAATCACTGGTTTTCCAATAATAATACTTTTTATTTTATATAATATTTCTGGTATGATCAGCATCCTATATAATATTTACCTTTAAGAATGCAAACTTGTCTTTAATTTCATAATCCTTTTGTCCAGGATTTTCTATGAATTATATTTACTGAATTTAAAGAAAATTTTCTAATAAGTAACATAATAAGAGATATATATCCCATTTTATCTTAAATGTATTTCTACTAAAATTTGAACAATTCATCATATATGGTAATACTTTTCTAACATAATGTTTTTCTTATACCTTATTTAAATTCATTGGGTCATTTGTTATAACGTAGTATATTTTTATATATACATACACACACAAGTATAATATGGTACATTGCATATATTTCTTGTTATTTTATATGACTAAATTCCAACGAAATGTATATTTAAATGGAAAATTTGAAATAGGGTTTGTTGCGAATATGTCACATTGTTGAAGACGTCAGTATGCATTATTTTTAAATCTGCTCATGAGGTGGAGCTACTATTCTACATCTCTATGAGCAGTTTACACATTTACTTTAATGACCTCCATTGACTCTCTTTAATTAGGTACATTTCGCACATTTTTGCAGGTATGTCTTTTGATGATGAAAAACAAACATTTAAAATTCATTAAACATGTAAAGCTTTAATAAAATCAAGTGTGAAAAATCTGTAATATCTGAGATTTTATTGTACATTATTTGCACAAAGAGTTTGTCAAGCTATTAAAACTATATCCATTGCAGCAGTGTTAAAGTTGGTTGATAACATTTTAAATTTTCTTTGACTTAATCAATAAAAGATCGTATAGTGATTCAACAGGGTACATCTACAAATTTTCAAGTCGTTTTGATGATATATCTTTCTATTGTGAAGCTCACAAGCTGAGACGCACTATAAAGCAGCATAATTAATAAAACTTATTATGAGCATTTTCTTTCTTCTCAATTTGTTAGTGATTCAAAAATCATTGTTGTTTTTGTAAGAATCTTTAACTGTTGTAAACGGTTCACTGGCCCATTTGCAGATCAACTATCGGATCTTTGAACTGTGCAGCCTATACTTTAACCATTGTGTGCTACGGGAACAAGGTTTGAACTTTTCGCCGAAATGAAGCCAGTGGATTATGGCGACAGTTTCCAAATAGCGGCTATATAGAAACTTGGATAAAAAGGAACTTGGATAAACTTGTAGAAACTTGGATAAAAGTCTGGATAAAAAGGCAGAGAATTCGAAGATGATCGTTTAAATCGACAGCTTCTGCTTTCATACCAATCGACTTCAGAGGACGTTATAGTGTACGCCGCCGGCCGTCAGTTTGAAGTTTAGATGATCGGTCCCTAGCTGAGACAAGATGTCTTTATATTATTAAATATTATTGTCAATTTCCATATTCATAAACAATGCAGTTCCGGCTATATTTTCAATTTTTATCTTGTTCCTCGATTTGTAGTGATATTTTTTATGATTAGCATATTATCCAACCTGTTGAGTATACATGCCAGTACGTTAAGATATTGTTAATATCCTTTAAAAATTATTTAGTTTCATAATACGATCATATACCGTTTATAAGTGACAATATAAAGTTTGGGTCAAACTTTGACCATGAAAGTGATATTGAGTGATTTTTCTACCGTAGAATAAATTTTTATGCAAATTTTTAAAATAATTAATTCATTTTTCTCTTTTTTTAGGTATCGACCTTGTAAGCTTGGGTTTACGTAAGTATATTTTTGAAAAAATTATTTATTTTTTCTCAAAAAACGCAAATAATCCATAATATATACATAAATCACTTAATTTACAAAATAAAATAATATAGTGCTTAGTCAACAATTTTGCTTCATTTTAGCACATGTCAATTTACCATTAATGGTATTATTATACAAGACTATTTAAGTGAAGTTAAAATGTGCTAAAAAATCGATTTGTCAATTGTAAGTATAAATAAAATGAACAAGTTTTGAGATGTATAACATTCTCATACTACTAACTATAAATAACGTATATATTTCACAATAAATAAAATACTTCGTTAGTAAAACATCATAAAGTATATAAATCAAAGTATCAACTGATTTCATAAGCAAAATTTTGCTTTTCGCCAAGGCGAATAAGAAATAATCCCAGAAACTACAGAAAAATATCTATAAAAAACCCTGCTCACATGATCCACAAATAAAAGTCGTTTTATAATCAATTTAAAATGCAAACGAAACATATGTCTAAAACTAACAGTAGTAGAATATATTTAATTCAATCAAAACGCTGTAAAGAGTAACTATGAATACATAAGATCTCGAAATTAAATATTGCTCAACAGAAATGAAGGAACCAACCGGTTTTGGAATTTAAATGTCTAATTAAAAATTAAACGAATATAATATCAGTTACATACGGAACAATCACTAGGATTCAAAAACTAAAGTAGAATGCCACCTAGAAAGAAAACTTATTAAAGTTACAGCATTTGGTGAAGACATTTTTTACTATCCGTTTAATATTTTGTTCATTTAGTTTCCAAAACAAGTTGTTTTCTTTTATTTGAAACTGATCTGTGTTCTTTCTCAGATGAAGTCAGAGTTTTTAATTTTCAAAATATTTTGTTATATGTAACCGCTTTGCTTAGCCTTTTCATTCATTCTTAGAAAATTTAGTTCTCCATATTAATTAATTCCTTCATTGTTAGCTGGGTATGATAAATAGTCACAGGATATATTCACAGTTGCTATTTACAGCATGTTTAGCAAATATTTTGCATTATGTTGCTATTTATATCCCCCTGTTTTCTTCCCCCATGTTTTTCTCGTCACATCAGCAGATTTCTGTTCACAGAAATGTTCGTACTTTTGTTCGTAAGATTGTTGTGTTTGATTTATCATAACCAAGCCTTCTGATAATTGTCAGCAGAATCAATTAATATCTTGGTTTATTTATTTTTCTTCTGCTTCAGTCATGAAGTAATGTTGGTTTACTTTTAGCCTATTCACATACAAGATTATTGTAATATAAGGAAACTTTTACACACAATCAACGATTAGTCTGGTTTAAGAACTTTTTTGTCATCAAAGAAATATCCATATGAATTTTAAGAAAAAAATATATTATTCTACTGACTCTCTAATAAAACGCCTGGCTAAAACAGATTGCCAGTGGAACTTCAAAATTATAAATCTGTTAATTTTGAAAATATAATGATGCTTTGTATAGAAAGAACATTACATAAGATAAAATGTGTTCAATTTGTATTTAATTGTCTTCATGTATTTTGATCAGTTTTAAGAATATAAATATTTTTAGGACCAAACACTTTAAAATAAGTACAGTAAAATCTACATATGTATATGATTTTCTGATACTTCTTTAAAGGATGCAGGCATAAGAAAATATTAGGTGATAATCATCGTTTCAAGGACATTTTAGCCCACTTTCTGACGTCAAAAAACAGCGTCTTTGCATAACAACCGCTAAGAAGGAACGGCTTAAACTCATATTATAAATATTAATAACTTTTGATAGTTACATTTATATAATAAAACATTATTGGATACAACATAAATAAAATATAAACAGTTTAATTTTTTCTGGCTGCATATGAAAAAAAAATAAAAAAATATATATTAATTCTTAAGTAAGAATCAGCAATAAATACATTAATAATGTTTTATTTTAATTTATAGTGTTTACATATATTTCATTTTATGAAAATACAACATTTTGCTAAAGTGTATTAAGTGAGTGAAGTTTTATGAGTTCAGTGTGTTTAAACTGACAAAACTGTAATTAATAACTTATATATATATGGAAAACTATGTTACATATCAACACATTATCCAATACCATTTGCTAATATTGAAATACATGATTCCAATCGAAAATATAACAATTAAAAATATTGCTGCAACCTAAAAGTTAACATGTAATTCATTTTTTTTATTTTCTGAATCAAGAGGTGGTGCTGAACGCACTACAAACTTACTTTTAATTATTTACTTGCACTGAATTGAACATGATTTAAAACACTTATAATCAACTTTACAAAAGAGAAACAATTTATTTTATTAATATACAAATAAAATGACAAGCAGTGAAAAATATTTAGATAAAGATGTCACAGAAGATAACAGAAAAAACCAAGAAATAAATATTTGGAATCAGGTAAGTAGGGAGAGAAATAACTGAAAGAAGGTAAGTGGGATTTTAAATATTCAAATTTAACAAAAATACAATTTAAAATTGGAAAAAATATTCAGTCTATGAAATGCCACATAACATTTAAAGACTCAATTAATTTCAAAAGAATTGATGAACTTTGCATTAATTACGCTACCTCGTCAACTATGTATGTATTGGTACATGCTCTTTATCAATAATTGTGAGTTACAAATATATTAATATTAAATCAAATATATTGAATTTCTATCGATGACTTTTGGAGTTTTAAGAAGTCGAAAATTGTCACAGTCACAATAAAATACATTATATTTATTTCCGGTTGATATGAACTTTTTGAAACTCACTTCAGCGGTAAAGAATGACTTAACTTCGCAATGCACTCATTGCTAAGTTAATAGTCACAATATTTTCAGAACTATCGAAGATACTTAGATATCGAATATACTGTCGAATATACTTAGATATATCGAATATAATATAATTATATTATTGTCAATGCTGTTAATTATTAACACACTGCTGAGCAAAAATTATTTCCATGCAGTTTTATATTTATGGAATAAACTATTGAATTTTCCATATTACATTTCCGATTCTTCGATTATTTTCAAAGTAATGGGAGTTTACCGAATAAAGGGAAATCAGACACAAACAACAAATACATAAAATTAATATTAAACGTATATACATGTTTCAAAGCAGAATTTCAAAATATTTTACCAAAATTTTTGTCAGGGCGTCCTTCCCTGTTTCAAAGAAAGTTGTTTTTTGCCTTCAAAACTAGTCATTTTGTACTATATGCTGCTTTGAACGAAGTTATATCGATTTTATTCTTTATTATCTTTGGATACCTGTAGTAAATATGAAATATTACATTGCAGATTGTTAAAATTTATTTTCCAAAGCAAACTTTAGGAATGTAAAATGAGTTTCCAACTACTTTACACTACACTGTGAGCAATAATAACGTTTGGTTTTAATGTTCAAAATTTCTAATTCTAATCGAAATTAATTTAATGTATATCAGTCAAATATATGCCCCTGAATAAAACATATATCTCATTATTTGTCAAACTCTTGCACATAGATTAATTTCTACTTTATGAATTTTAGCCAATTACTGATTAGATAATCTAGACATATTTGAAGAATAATATTGAGAAATATTGAAGCATAATATTGTTTTACAACACTGAAATTATTAAATATCCACAGTTCTGAATTGAAGCTGTTAATTATTTTCATAAACTAAATGTTAAATTGTTGCAACTTGAATTTGAGAGAATTGTTTATTTTTTATATAGGATCACAGATGTTCCCAGTATACATCTTTTATATAAGCGATAATGAAGTAATGTTGAAAACTATATACAACATGATATCTAACACTAGAATTGCAGCAATTTCGGTTTACGTAAAACCGCGGAATAGGTCAAATTGCCCGCAGTATTAAAAATCATATTTTAGTACAAAAATGAAAATATACTTTCACAGTAATGACAATTCTATCTTTGGCAACAAGATTATGCTTATATAATATAATATTGGAAATTAAAAATAAATTATAATTAACTTAAAAAAATTAAATAAGTTTAAAAATCATTGTGAACTATGTGTATAAATGCAAATTTCATTTTTATAAGGAATTTTGCTATTAGCGTATTTTTATAAGGAGTTCTGCATTAAATGTTAAGCAAATTTAACAATTAATACTATGGATTTTAACAAATGCACAAAGAAGTATATGACGTAATTGCCAACGTTTCTAACATATAGCACACACACACACACACATATATATATATATATACATACATATATATATATATATATATATATATATATATATATATATAAATATATATATATATATATATATGTGTGTGTGTGTGTGTGTCTGTGTGTGTGTGTGTGAGTATGTATAAATATACACTGGTGGAGAATTGCTAAGGACGGATGACATTATCACTCATAGCAATCACAATATGAAAGGAAGCAAAATGTGGAAAGTTAGAATAAATGCGGGATACAGTAGGAAGAGGTGCGTGTATGCATTTTTTTATTTCCAAGACTGTTCGTCACGTGATAGCGCTGATATGAGATTCAAAGGATTTAACGCATGTGGACAGTTTTTGTTTCAAGTGAAAATTTTACGCGTGCGGACAGTTGTTTTTTCAAGTGAAAGTTTTTTTTGTGTGTGTGAAAGATTTAATTGACGAACTGGAAATTTTCGATATGACTTTCCGATATCAATTAGATGATTTTACGAGTGGCCGTACTATTGGAAAGATCGAAGAAGGGCGGAAAATAACAGATATTGCTAGGGATTTCGACATCGCCCACAGCGTTGTTTAACGGCTGTGGCAAGCATTTAAAATAAAGGAATATGTAGCAAGCGTCACGGGGGAGATCCTGCCAGAAGTACGACGCCTGCAGGGAAGAGGTACATAGTCCTATCGGCAAATAGGTTCCGGCGCACCACAGCCCAGCAGGTAGCAAATCCGTTTCTTGCTACCACAGGACAGCCGGTCTCCCAAGAAAATGTAGCCAGACATTTCGGAATAGGAGGACTTCACCCCCGCAGACCTGTTTTGTGTGTCTCATTGTCGAGACTGCACTGTACCGACCGTTTGCAATGGTGTCGTGAGCATCGCAATTGGACCGAACAGGACTGGGCTAGCGTACTATTCTCAGACGAGAGTATGTTCGGTCTGTCATCGGATTGTGGACGTGTTCAGTGTGGACGTGTTCTGTGTTCAGTGCTGCTGCTTATCGTCTAGAATATATCCAGGAAAGGGACGGATATCCGACATGCAGTATCATGGTAGGGGTCGGCATCATGATTAATGGCCGGACGACCTGACATTTGGTTGGAACTGGGACTATGACCGGCCAACGATACTTTGATGAAGTTCTATTGTCTCATGTTCGTCTTTTCCGTGGTGATGTCCGTGATAAATTTGTTTTCATGCACGAAAACGCATCATGTGGTCGAACACTCGCTGTTGAATTGTCTAGTTAGCAAGGGTGTTCAATGCCTCGTACAGCCAGCACGTTTTTCAGATCTAAACCCATTGAAAACGTTTGGGATGCTTTGGGGAGGCGAATTGCTGGTCGAAAATATCCTCCAACAAACAAGAACACCCTCACCCGTGCACTGACAGAGGAGTGGGATAACTTGCCTCAACAGCTGCTGGATAATGTTGTGCAAAGCATGACACGGCGTGTGTAATGTCGCATCGCACTCCACGGTGGACATATCCCGTACTGACACTTTTCTCAAAGGTGTCTGCTCTCGTTCATATGCAGTTTTTAATTTCTCCATACACAGCATCAAATGAACACTTTTTCCTTTCAGGTTTCAAAATCTTCTGTTATTCCAGAACAATGAAGTATTTTTATTCTAATGTTCGAACAGTGTGGCAACAATATTTTATCCTGCTGGGCCTCCACTCCCGTTTAATGTTGTGCTACATTGCAATTTGTGATCCGACCTTAGCAATTGTTCAGCAGTATATATATACACATATATATATATATATATATATATATATATATATATATATATATATATATATATATATATATATATATATATATATATATCATATAAAAGCCAGTAAACAAATTCAAATAGAATTCCTATGCATATCCACAAAAATCAAAGGCCCTACTCAGGAAAAGGCGCCAAGCCGCTCTATACTCCGAAGCAGAATGTAATCCAAGAAAAAGAAGAATTAAAGGAACTTGGGATAACCAAATGCTTTGCATTTAATGGTTGGGGAGGATTGCGACTCCCCCTCCCGTTTAAAGCTGCTTTTCCAGCCTTGGCAAACGCTCGCGGTACCAATACAAAGCAAAGGTTGGTCCCCATTGCGTGCTAATACGGAGGCACCTGAATACGGAAGAACAAGACCAACCAAACAGAAGGAAACTGGACCAAAAGTGAATCCTGCCCATCTCGCTATCTTATATATGTTCATCTTACGCATGCGTGCGATCTTAGCAGGTACGCATAAACTTTATTTACTTGCAGATTGAAGAAGTAAACTGTCAAAATCTACCTGATCCTTGAAAATCGATCTATAACAATCCTTTAAGAAATATAAAGGATAATGTTTATATAAAGCCTCTTTTATGATTTTTATATTGCTATTATTGCAATCTTTTTTAAACGTGTTGTAACAACACGTTTAAAAAAGGAGTTTATTAAAGGATTGTTATAGATCGATTTTCAAGGATCAGGTAGATTTTGACAGTTTACTTCTTCAATCTGTAAGTAAATAAAGTTTATGCGTACCTGCTAAGATTGCACGCATGCGTAAGATGAACATATATAAGATAGCGAGATGGGCAGGATTCACTTTTGGTCCAGTTTCCTTCTGTTTAGTTGGTCTTGTTCTTCCGTATTCGGGTGCCTTCGTATTAGCACGCAATGGGGACCAACCTTTGCTTTGTATTGGTACCGTGAGCGTTTGCCTAGGCTGGAAAAGCAGCTTTAAACGGGAGGGGGAGTCGCAATCCTCCCCAACCATTAAATGCAAAGCATTTGGTTATCCCAAGTTCCTTTAATTCTTCTTTTTCTTGGATTATATATATATATATATATATATATATATATATATATATATATATGCTAGAAGCCTTAATAATTATGCCTTTGTGCCTTCACGAAAGAAAAGAAAATATCCTACATTTTTAAATCCTTCTACCTGAAACTTCAGTTTTAAAATATGAAGATAATTTCATTGTATTCCATGAAGAGAAAATAGAAATAGATATACCATACCAGCAATTATGCAAATGAAGCCTCTGCAAATCACGCTATTTTTCCATTAATGCAATCTCGAAGCTAGGAAATTAAATGTGTAGGAAAAGGAAAGGTACCGATCATGTAGTAGTTCTCAACCTGAAAATTAGTGTCAAATTTAGTGAATAAAAGCAAATATATACAAAATGAGCCCTGACGCTTTTCTTTGTCAGATAGAGTTGGATTTATGTAGAAAAAGGTTGCTGCTGACATGCTTTGCATTCTATAATTTTAATTTATTTCACTGATCTTAAAATATTTATTTCCTATCAGATCTGTGTGGGGCATTGCTCAATGTTTATATTATAGAAGATAGACCTGTAATCCATTTCATACAAATAAAGCCTGTTTTCCATTTTATTTATTTATTTTTTAGAATTATGTACTGAAATGATAATTTTGATGTTACTTACTTAATATAAGTTAACCTTTATTATTACTTTAGAAATATCTCAAGAAAAAACAAGAAGAATTTTATCTTGAGATATATATGACTGTCAACAAAATTAACAATATGGATAGATCAAATGTATATCTAAATAAACAATTATCAGAATCACATTGTAATTTTCTCCTACGTTACTTACCTAAAGAAATTAAGATATCGAATAAGTACATTCAGATTTCAAGCATGCATCATGTTTTAAATGTGGAATGTATATTTATTTTGGAAGATGTTATTTGGTATCAGTATGATTACTAATATATAAATAACTCTAATAAGAATTATAAAACTATTTAATGAACATAAGAATAGGTTTAGTTTCATTGATATATTTATTTTAATTGTTAAGAATAAGTGTTATTCATAAAATGAACACAGATGGAATTGCAAGTAAGAACACAAATTATATCCTAGACAAGATTTAGGTAATTTACGTATTTCTTTGTCAGAAAATTATAACTTTATTGAATCTTTTACCGAAACGCAGAAACAAAGAAGGCAAAGATTCAAAGTAGCATTTATGTAAATGGATATCTTGAAAGTCACAATATTTTACCAATATTATGTCTGCGAAGCTCCATCTTAGATGAAATGTCAAACATTAAGTCGATAAGTATCAGGTAATAGTCATCAAGCTGACAAATACATAGAATAAAATACACGATAATAAGATAGGTTTGATGTTACATTGGTAAGACGAAGAATTGTATGTGTAGTACATGACAGTGTTGTTGGCAGATTTTTCATACTCCAATTTCAGATTTTGTTATTTATTATATTTTTCACTTTTTGCTTAACTATTTTAGTATGTGACATATTCTGTAAAATAGAAATTTTTAATTATAATTATTTTTTTTAAAGTAGAAAATACTTTTTCTCTAGTTGTATTTATGTAAACAATATTCGAAGTATTTTCAGAAGGATTTTAGAATTCTAGTGATAATAACATAACATAATTTCTTCTAATTATTTGTACACCAGAAAATATAATTTGTCTATAATATGAATATTAATTTGACTGAATAAAAATGTGCATTATGTAAGTATGGATTTACTACATCGTGAGTATTTTATGAGAAGTTTATACAGTGGACCAGGGTACAACCATATAACTTTGCATTAAAATAAATATAAACTTGCAAGAAAAAATGAAATATTCTTATTCTACGCTCTCTCGTTCTTTGCATAATTTTCATTTCAAGCTATTTATTTATAAAATGAATAAAGTTCCATTTTTTTCTTTATTCATAAATTATAAACATTTATACCAAACCAGCAATTGTGCAAATGGGTTTGCTATAAATCATGTTATTTTCCACTAATGTGATCTTAAAACTTTACCTACGGAAATTATATGTCAAAAAAGATAGACGAAACCAATCACGTAGTGGTTTTCAAGCTGCAAATTAGCGTCAAGCCCTGTCAATAAAAAATGGACATAAAGAGGTCTGACATCTTTTATTGGTAAGGCGAAAAGATCCATTTATATATGACAAGATTGCTGTTGAAAGGTTTTGCATCTGACAATTTAGATTTATTTCTCTTATCTAAGACATTTTTTCTTTAATTACGTTTATATTTGATATGAACAAAAAATACTGTAAAGAAAAATATCTTTAAGAAAAATTAACTCTTAAAATATTTTGTATGTTCCAATTTTATATATTCAACTAATGGTATCGTATATTTTGTTTTTAAATGATTTTGTCATTGTGGTTTGGTGTACTGTATAATACGTACAGCATTAGACTTCATTCCACTACCTTAAACGGAAGGATATTGCTCTTGGTTTGTCTAATTAGTGCTTAGATATGCTGGTTCATACATCACCCCTGTTATTTTATTTAATACCTTCAACGTCCTTTCGTCTCTTCCGCATAGAATAACCAATTTACAGAATTCAAAGAACAACCCAACAGTTTTACGTTTCTGCCACACTTTTCGTTGAACGTCAATTGCAGGATATTAAACACCCTTTCTCTACAAAGTAAGAACTAGCCGGTAACGATAACTGAACCAGTTTGAGTATGATATCAGATATTGGCAACGAGGGTCGAAATATAATCGAACGAAAACTACTGAGAATCGAACCAGGTATTTTCAATCCCTTATGCAAAAGTTTTCACACTACCTCCAATCCGCCAATAATTGAATACCACAGCAAATAAATTTCAAGAAAGTTGATGTTAAAATCTTAAATTGTATTTTGTATATATATATATACATATATATGTCATAACAATTGAGTTAGAGTAGTTAGGGTTCAGAATGTGTTATTGTTTATACATAAAATAATGGATTTTGAGAAAAAGAATAAGATTTGGAAAATTATATAGGGTGGTGTTTTTAATGAGTTGCATTCATAAAACTGTATATTAAAGAAATAATTTTGATATTTGAAATTTACTGCAATAATAAAAAATCTTAAATTTTACCTTAAATTCAATATTTACAGTTTTACATTTTTATTTAGAAAATTGAGAATCTTAACTGAGAAACTAGCAATTTTAAATCAGCAAATATGTAAAAGGGTTTTCTACAAATCACGCTACTTTCCCATTAAAGTGATCTGCAAGCTACATCTCATAAAAATATATGCTAAACTAAGGCGTCAACAATCACATAGTAGCCGTCTTGCTGCAAATTTGTGTCAAATCTAGATATTAAATATAGAAAATGAACAGGTAAGAATCTGATACCTTTCATGATTAGTCAAAAATAAAATATGAACTTAAATGTGTATCAATATAACTTCAGAGGTTTTGGGACCTACCATTCAAATTTATTTCACACGCGTTCAAAGATTTGCTTTTGAATTGCTTTTCAAATTGATTACCTCCATTCAGTGAATGTGATATATTAAAATTTAATAAAAATGTATAAAAACAAATGTGTTAAATAAAATTAGTATTAACGTTTTCAGTAATTGAATCACAGCTAATAAATTTCAATCTGTTAAAGTCTTAGTTATATCTGTAAAATAAAATAAATGTGCTTTTAAAAGAGTGAGTTTGTAACTGATAGGTTTTTATGCTTTAAATTGGCTCTTCAATTGCAGCTCTACAATAGATAATGTGTTATATTCACTTCCAGTTTAGTGGGGCTTCAAAACATTAGAAACTCCGATCCTAATTCAGCAATTAGCATCCGTGGATGAGGAATTTATAACATATTTATAGCTAAGCTGGCAGTAAAAATATTTATCTTGCTGCAATTTCTGTGAACCTGTATGATGGCAGAAAAATCCACTCATACTACAGCACTGACTTCCAATGTAAAGAAAATTGAGTTCAGTCTGAACAAGACTATAAAGGCCATATTTATAGTTGCAGGTGGCATAATATGGATCGGGCCGTTCTGATAGATTATAATTGCTTTCCTAGTGCAGTGGCAAACATTATACGCGGACCGGCTTCTTGTCAAACTGCATTGCATAGAGGATTTAATCGATCACCATAAATGTTAGCGAAATTTATGCGCGCAATGTGTTATAGTTGGAAATATTTCATACTACTAGTAAAACCCGTTGAAACACTTTCGTAATAAATATGGAAGTGTAAAGTAATTTACGCAAGTGGGTTTACTGATATTTAAATAGTAAGGTTATATCTTCTTGTGGGATTTACATATTTACAATACAGTTTTGGAAAACCATGAAAACACAACACAGCCAATTTGATTACATGATCTTTGAATTAAATTCCGCAAGATATTATATTCGATTGCTTCGTGTTCATTCCTACAAATGGCGCAATATTTTAGAAGATAGAGAATAAAATGTGTAGTAACAAAATACAATACTTGAAGCCATCCTTATTGTTTCTGACTAGAATATTTGAGAAGGTATAACAACTCTTTGGAGGATTAACGTTACATTCAAGGGAAATACATCACACGTGATCCAATTACAAAATTTGATATCAAATGTAATACTGTGTAGTGATCATTATTATTTCTGACCGTACTTCTGGAGAAGGTACAAGTTCTTAGAGGATTGATATTACATTCAAATGAATCGCAGGAAACATGATTCAATCGCAAAATTTAATAACAAAATCGCAAAATAGCATTATGAAGCCTTCGTTACTCTTTCTGAACGCAATCTTGGAGAAGGTATAACACCGTCTTAGAGGATTATCATTACATTCAAGGGAATCACAGTAAACCAGATTCAATCAAAAAATTTAATAACAAAATATAATACTGTGAAGCCATCTTCATGAAAGATTAATGTTACATTTAAGGAAATCTCATCATACCTGCTCCAATGACGGTTGTTCAGAATTAAAACTAAATTCTATTGTAGCTGTAATCTTCAGGTATTTAACACAATTCGAGCGTCTGGAAATTTGTCAATTGCAAAGGTGAACACCCTTATTTTTCACGATTTTATTTCAAATGCCCATTGAAAAGGAAGTCTAGGATACGGAATTCAATAACATATATTTCCATGAAACCTTTAACAATGTTTATGCTCGTACATTTTCCATAAAATTCATTTCATGGACTTTTTACTCATCCAGAAAGTATCAACCGTTACACAAGAAAATTTGAAAATCGGTTGAATAGATTCTCAGAAATGGAATAATTAAAAGCAGCATATGTTTTAAATATCCACATAAATGAGACAGATGTAAAACATTTGATCAAAATAATTTTATTTGAAAAAAAATTGTAAAACTGATTAAAATAAGCTCAATACAGGGGATAATTTGCAATAAAATTGACACTAGATTGATCATGCTGCAGAGACGATATCAGGGATGAAAAATATAACAATAAAATAACATTGCGATTCTACTTATTACTTCCTTTTAGAATTCTAAAATTTTAGAACAAATTCCATACACTCTACACATCCGCAAAATCCTTCAACTAAAAAAAAAGAAAAATTATTTAAAAAAATATTTTGATAGATGCTCACAAATTGAATGAACGAAAACCGCTTGTGTTTTAAATATATAGATGTTGTAGTTAAAAATAGTTTAAATTATTCTTCTATTCAAGAATTCATTTATATCAAACAATACATATAATATATAATTATTTTCATTTAATTACTTCTTATTCTTTTCATACTATTTTTACTCCCAAGAACATATTACTATCATAAATTCAAACATATATTTTATAACTCTAGTCCTGCCTACTTTGCATAACATAATCCACAGATAGCATCTCTAGTATGTACTAGGTAACAAATGATATCTGTCACTCGAACGAAATACTTTACCTTTACTTCATTTCATACCCTCCCTTGATAATAGAACAGAGCTTTAAAAATAGACGACTGGCTTTTACCCGCAACTTCAGAATGCGAATCTCTACTGATGCGTTAAAGAAGACCTGTAGATTATTTTCTTTTCGGAGACGAATAGGCTTAGGGCAATATTATGTTACATAAAAAAGTAGTGTCATGGTTGTAGACTCTGAATGTAGTTATCAATCAGAAACAGCATTTCACTGTGTATTTTATTTTTAAAAACAGCATTTACTAAGTTTTATTCTGGAAGATGAAGTAATGTTGGTGATATATTTTTGTCTAAAAGCTTATCGAGTGTTTTTATTAAACATTTCTTGTTGTCTAAAGGTTCAAAAATATATTTTTATAGGAGATAATGTAGTGAAAAAAATGGAATGAACACTGGTTATAACGTGGGGTTTGGGTCACGTCAAACCACTCGTGTTATAAGTGCACCCAATTTACAAATGAGGAGTATTAACTCAACCGTCGCAGCAAAGGTCGTCACATGTGTGACAGTGACGTTGTAATCTCGTGACACCTGGGTCACAATGTGACATCATATTTGTGACTTCTATGCGACGTTACGTATTAGTAACTTTGTAACTTCATTGAGACTAAATTCTGTGACGTTTCCACAATTTAATTAACACGTAACAATGTGACGTCATTGCAATGGCAATTACAATGTAACGTCATAAACAAGTTAATATGTGACGTCACAAACGACCATGAAAATGACAAAATGACTTCGCTGTGACCTCAATATGACATTGCTGAGACGTACTGCGACGTCCTGTGGCGTCCCAAAGTCACAGTGTGACGTAAATCTTACGTCACGGTGAAAAAAAAATGCTGTTAGGGAATGCTCAGTTTTCAGAAGATATTTGTCTGTTTTATTATGTTATAAATATATGTTCTTATACTTTATATCTAAATGGCTGCTACACAAAGACACAAAAATCTATTTGTCATATCTATTTTACATATTTTAACCAATTTATTTTGTAGAAAGACTGAAGCTACATAGTACATGAATTACTATACATAGAAAGATCTCCCACTTCGATATTTCATTGGTTGCTGCGACAGTTATTTGTTCATCAGTGATACATGAGAGATTGGTTCCTGTGTGTCAATATCAATTCACTGATTTTTAAATGACTCTGCAATTTCTTCTTCTCCTAGTGGAATTTTCAATTTAAACAAACTGCCATGTGGCATAGCAAATATGTCTACTTAAATTTATCGTTGATTCTTCGTTACAACATTTTTTACAGCAGTTTCTAATTGTTTCCTTGGTTATATATCACCAAGGTAAGCCTCTTTATACGCCATTTCCTGCAATGTTATATAGTTTTAAAAATCGAAAATTGCACTTTTTAAAGATAAAAGCTAAAAGCGAAGCTCCCTTCTGAAATTTGACATGAGATGGGACGACGGAAAAATATAGGAAAATATGCTTATACCCACGTTATATCCGAATTCGCGTTATAATCTTGAGTGTTATAACAGTTGTTCACTGTATTGTTATAATAGCAACAGGTATATTCACTACCGTGCCTTAATAAAATATCCTCGTATGAAAGTGTTATTGCTTAAACGTTTTAATGAATAAGTGGTTTCTAAACGAGAAATGTTGTTGTTCACAATGGCTATAACTTTGAAAGGGGGAATACAGGTTCTTATTACTCACTTGAATAAAACACGCATTTGGAAATTCGATAACTACATATGCTTGAAGTCGGTTATGAGTCGTCTGCGTTAAGTCGAAAGCCGTTTATACTGGCTGAAGGATCAAATAAATATTCAAGCAATTATATTTGACCCCTTAAACTAATACACACTAATTTCGAAATGAGGACTCACAACGGCTTTACTAATTTTCTTATGAAAAACTTCTTCAATGAAGTAATTAGCATATTTATGCAGTTGCAAAGAGACAGGATCTTTTAAATATAACCATATTATAAATAGAATTTTACTCAATCAATTATATAAAACGTATGTCTTAATTTTCAAATATAAAAAAAACTTTCTGAAAAAACTTCCTGTATCAAGAGACTTTCAACTAAACAAACTGAAAATAATATTGCAACAATTAATTATATTAGAATTTAAGATCTAGTGTAATGACATTTACAAATTTATATTGGAATTAAAATTTGGTGTTTGGGTTAAATTTGCAATGTCATTATTTTGCCAAGTAAATCGAACTAGTAAAAATTGTACTAGTTGAAATAACTTGCTTTTGCAAAAGTATTCGAATTTGAGACGTAGTTTACTGACATTTGCACAAGTACGTATATTAGGATGTAAAATTACTGACTCTGTAATTTCATCTTATTCAATCAAATGTGTTCAATGCCTATTCACCTCATGGTCAGGTCGAAATCAGTGCGTAATCGCAGAAGGATCTTATGAAGGTCAAAGCAGTTGTATTAGATGTTTCGACGAGTACAAAATGCTTTCTAGATGATTATAAAGACTCCTAATGATCTCTAAACAATTGAAGTCACCTAAATTTCTTCTGCCTGTTTTCTTCAGGAAAGTAATTATACTCTGTACTTTTTGCTGCGAATAATTTTCGAACACACCTTCAAGCAGTTAGATTTGATGAATATAAAGTTAAAAGCAGGTGAAAGCATTTGAAGAAATGCTTGCTGAATAACATCCTATAAAAATGTTGCCATTTGGATTGGGGGACATAATTACTTCCTATATTGTTTATTTCAAAATATACATTACTTACATAAAATTGAACAGGTCCCCCTGTCCAATTAATTTTATATACAACAATGAAGCGATAAATGTATATATTACATCTTAGTCAACAAATGTGAACTATCATTCAAACGAATTATTTTAACTCTTCCTCATCATGAGTCTACATTTCATAGTAGTACAATATTTTAAATGCAAAATTCCACATTTTAGCAGTAAATAACATATCGGAACTCTCCAGCGATACATGGGAAATACCCTAAAGATTATTTTATAACTTGAAAGAAATATATTTAGGGAAAGATTTTGATGTCTAAAACCCCCTTGTCGATGTAGTAGATTCTGAACCAAATTATAAATCTGAAATATCTTTCAATGTATATTTTCGAAACGAGCGATAAGAAGCCTTCTTAGAAAAGCAAGCAATTGTTTAAGGGATGGTCTAATATTATTCGCGAGCCAAGGTTTCTTGTCTTTGTTACTCGTCAGCAAGATTCACGTGACGAGATGACTAGTAGTCAAAAACTTCTTAAAGCAAGTATTTCAGAATTTTTTTAGCAGTAACTAATTCGTGCTAGTAACGATGTAGGATATTATTTTATATCCCTGCACAGTTAAGTGCCACTCAGATATATCATGCATTACACTTATATATCATGCACACTTGTACATCGCACACTTATATATCTCCCTGCTCACTTATATATCACAGTGAAGCGACATGTACATTTCAACGGCATGAAATCAGAACACCATAAGCTTAACAATAACAGTTACTTTTAATTTTTACATGCAATGAATATATCCATGCACCTTCTTGTAATTTTAATTTTGCAAAAAGTAAACATATGTAGTTGAATAATGTATGTAGTTTTCGATTACATACTTTCGCTAAAAATACATTTTATATTTTATTGCAAAAACTAATTGTTGCAAGAAATGAAAATTGAGATACAATTTACAAATTATTTCAATATATAATTTTAGAAAGCTTACAAATTGTGTTTTTCTCTATATTTTATATTATTATTATTGTCTTTATTTCTTTATAATGCATTGATTTATTTGTGTATTTTATATTGTTTTTACTTTTATTGTTTCTTTACATTATATTATTTTTATTGCTAAATTTATATTACATTGTTTTGTTTCCTTTATGTTACGTTGTTTAAAAATTATTTATATTTCTTTATTTTACAGTACCTTATACTGCAGTTGTGAAGAATCGTTCGGTTTATAGCTGTAGTGCATTTCACGAAATCACTTATGCACTTATTCATGGATCCCCATACTAAGAATCAATTCAAATGATTTGTTAGATTTATAATACGATCTATATAATTAGAATGTAATCATAGCGAATTGATTTAAATTGGAATGTGTTTGTATTAGAAATGGAAATTTACATGATTTGCAATATATTTTAACACATGCAATTAGTAAGAAATACCTTTATATGCACTGATATTTCGTAGCTAATATATTCAAAGTAGCTAAATTTGAAAATCCATTGATAGCTGATTATTATTTTTTTACTTAAGAGTTATTGTAACATAAAGTATTCGTAACGGGGTTTTTAATTATGAAAAAAAAAATGATCGATCAGGATAAGTCGTTCGATTTAATCTTATTTTTAGGGGGCACGTTATTTTGGTTTTCTTTTTAATTAATAAATTATATTATTTATTTTAATAATTTATGTTTCAAATTATATGATTTAATGTACTCGCTTTACATTATTTGACAGTTAATGAACTTCTAACTATGTAGTTGGTGGTAGTTTTAGTATAATATATAAAAATAATTTCCAGATATAATGTCCGATGTTTAAGGACTGAAATTGATTTTCAAAGGATCGATGTAGGATGAAAAATCAAGCCAATAACAGTGTTACAGTAATAGACAGATAAAAAATATACACCAGTCACAAGTCACGCATGTCTATCAAATCATATAATGCACGTCTCAAAGTCAGACACCGTAAACATACCAAACTGTATATCAGATTGCATGACAAAAACAGCCTCTTGGATGAGCCATCGGCATATAGGACCTGGATAAAGTACGATCATTTTTATCGATGCATGGGTGTTGGCATTTTTGAAACGGCAGACTGTGAAATACTCAAATTCTGCAGTATAGTACAGGTAGATAAATAGGACAATGGTGATGTGATGACTTTATATTTTGGTTATGGAGCCTCACGCTGCATATGTTTTAGAGGTGGATGGTATTGGATGAAGCAATTGTCCGAGATTTACTCACGAGCCACTGGTGATCAGCCGGACATCTAAATGATCCGCAGTGCCACCAAAATATTTTCAACACGATAATGTAACGAACATTTTTGTACATTAGACTTTGGAGCAGATGATGATGACAACATTCATGCTAACGGGCAATATTCGCAAACAACGGCGCGAATTTCACAGCAATATCGACGCTGGGTCCAGACTGAGTGGTAAACGATGGTCTTTTCCGATATTTCATAGTTTCTGCTTCACCGAGTTTATAGAAGGTGACAGATTAGCCATGAAACTCGTAAGGAGGGAGTACCGGATACCAGTGTGGGCTGAACTCAGGCTGGTGAAGCGGTGTTATGGTACGGGAATTGCTTTCACAGAACTGCTTTCTCCGCTGATATATCTGGAAGATGCCCTAAACTCAAAAGGTTACTTATCAATTGCGCCGATCACGTACACCTATATATACACTCATTTCCAAAAGCATAATTTGTAAAATGCGAAAAAAATCGAAGTTAATATGTATACAATGGTTCACAATCAGTTGTAGTGAATCTTGGACGAAGGTAAATCATTGTGCATATGCAAAAGAGTTCGGTCGACATCGACATGCGCAAAGCACCGACGCAAGTCGGAACTAGTATAAAACGGCCATGAGCGGCATGGCCAGTTGAGACAGACTTTCTCAATTGCTGTGGTACAGAGCGTTGTTAAAAATAAAAAAGGACGAAAGATGTCTCAAAGATGGCAACTGGACATGTTTTTAAAGAGACGAATTATTGGAAGCCTGGAATCCGGTCGATCCCGAACCGAAGCTTCTCGAATTCTGAATGTGCCTCAGTGTGTGATCTACAGACTATGGAAGAGGTTCCAAACCACTGGAGATGTTACCTTACTACCAGTACCAGGTCGGCCAAGTGTAACAACCGCTCAGCAAGACAGATATTTGGTGATAACTGCTCGACGTGAGAATAATCCTTCTGTCAGACAACTGAGTTCAGCTCTAACAGTCGCCACAGGAGTCACTGTTTCGAGACAAACTGGTTATAGGAGACTAAGGCACGTTGGTATCTATGCCAGACGACCAGCAGTTTGCATCCCCCGTACGTCTACACAGAAACGCCCGTGTTTACAGTGGAGTTTGGAACATCGGAAATAGAGTGGACAACATTGTGGGGCAATGTCATGTTCAGTGACGAGTCTAGGAATAGCCTGCACATTGATTCTCGTAGTTCCATGAACTGCAGAGAACGTGGAATGCGTTTTCACCCGGAACATATCACGGAAAGACATCGTTTTTCATTTGGGAGAGTCATGGTCTGGGCAGACATCATAATAGACGGCCGCACAGACCTCCACATCTTTAACACGAGGTCGGTTACCTGTCAAAGAAACAGAGACGAAGTCCTTGAGCCTACCGTTCGATTGTGTCTAGGTGCTGTTGGTCCTGGTTTCATATTCATGGATTATAAAACGCCTCCTCGCCGTGCGGCCTAGATCGACGATTTCCTTCAAACTGAAGATATCCAGCACATGCAGTGGCCTGCCAACTCTTCTGATATGAATCCAATGGGACATGTGTGGGATATGCTCGAGAGAAATCTTGCAACCCTCTGCTACCCACAAAGATCCGTTCCGGGATTGAAAACTGTTCTCCATGAGACTTGGAACTCTTTGAGCCCACAACTCATCCAAACCCTCATACAAAGTATGGGAAATCGTTGTGCAACATGCGTGGCTACCCGAGGTTTCCACACACCGTATTAAACTGCAGCATCACATTACTTAATTCATTCTGTTTCACTCAGGTTGACACTCGTATTGTGACAATTTTTATTCCAACCTTTTTCTTTGGATAATAAAAGTCGTTATTATGCTCGTTTTGCATAGTTTAATTCTTCTATAACCCTATTACATTCGCATACTGCGTTTCCATCAATTCCGATGTAGATGTCCTCAAATTTTTACATAAACAACAACTATGCTTAACTGTTAGACATGAATGTATGTTGACCTTGTTTTCTGCGGGCGATGACCAGCAAAGCAGTAGGACTTTTCACTAAAATTATTCGTTAGTGGATTGAGAAGTTCAACAAGAACCCTAAGCTACTTCCTTTCACCCTAATTCTCTAAATTTTAATTGGACATTTATGGAACCAACTCGATCGACGTATCAGACAGTTAGATCCTACACCAAGAAAATTACAGAAACTCCAGAGTACATTGCAGTCTGCATTATCACAGATACCCTTAGCAATCTGCTGCCAAATTAATGAATTTCACTAACAACGGCTGGTTGTGTTGCATGTTGTAAAAAGTACATATCCTGAGTGTTACGTACAAAGAATTATAATGTACCTGGAGTATGACTGGATATTCTAATAAGGGGGTAGATATAATGATAAACAGAAGTACAAATTCAAGTTAGCCAAACGATATTTATGGCGAAATAATTGGAACATTATTATTTTGTCTTAAATGTTTCGCCAAACAATGTTGTTTGATAAGTTAAAATTTATACTTAAGATCATCAGGTGGTATAATCTAACTAATTTCGTATAGTTATGGCAGAATTTATGTGATTAAAACATTGCAGTTTTCTCATTTTGAAATCAATAAATTGTCCAAATAAGAGAGTTCAAGATATATTTGTTATTTTCATATATTGCTGAATCCACATGGATTAATTACTACTCATAACCAGTATTTGTAAGGTACTTCTGATTTAACAAACATTTTTATAGAACCAGAAATATTGTACCCATCTGGTATAACATAATCAAGAAATATAACACATTTATTTCTCAAATAACAAATGATAAGTACCACTCAAACAAAGTACTCCACTTTTACTTTATTTCATACAATTTCTCTTATAATAAAACAAAGCTCGGAAAAATAGACAACCACCTTTTACCCGCAACTGCAAAATACGAAAATCCACTGATGCGTTAAAAACGACCAGCAGATTATTTTCTTGCTTGAGAGCAATGGATTTAGGACAACATTATGTTACATAATATATTGGTGCCATGGTTGTAGATTTGGAACACAGATATCAATCAGAAAAGGGAGGAAATATGTGTGTCATATAATATTTGTCAGTAAAGTTTTCGATTTCCATCTATTTTATTATATATGAAAATATCATCAATGTGTTTTGTTATCTTTTAACTTTCAAGTAAACCTTCAATTCTCAATAAATTTCCAAATATAAATATATGTATGATCTTTTTTGCAAACGATTGTTATATTTCACATGACAGGATTTTACATGACAAATTTCAGTACCATATTGAAAAAAAAATGTGGTAGTACTGGCACCTACTTCATTTCAATACAAGTATTACTAACATAAGTTCAAAATTATCTCATTTTTAAAAACAGAGCGCAAAAACGCCCTCGTCCCTAGTTATTTTCACTTTTAGAGATTCTGAGACGGGTACGACTTAAAACCTTGATACCCCGACTTTTTTGATCTCCCTATCGATGCAAATTGCATCAAATTATGGAACTCCTTTTCGCGAACTTTTTGCTCTTCCATAGATGTTTAAAGCTAGAAATTTTACCCCGTCTGGATACTTCTCTAACTTATGTCCTTGTGTTATTTTAAAAATTCGCCCTAAACATGGATTTAACTGCATTGCCCCTCACTTATCTAGTTGCAGATATTCTTAAAACTTCTGATTTTGGAAAGTTATGGACCTCGGTAAATCATTCACTGTTTATCCACTGTATACAACCCGCAGGGATAAATTATTCCAACATTATTAGCGAACTCATTTATAAACCAGAAATTAAACCATATGTCTCCATGTTGTAGTTTTATACTTTAAAAGAAAATACATTCTCGACTTTTCCGGGATTTAAGATGCAAACATATAATTATAATTACACTATTATTCATAGAGAATTCTCGAAAACAATCAAACGCTGTAACAATCGCCATATTTAGAACAACATTATAGAAGAAAATCATGTTACATCGCTTATTTCAAGAATGTGAAACCCCTTCTTCATAAAGCCCGTAGCAATAGAGACGTCCTCAGTTGTAACGACAGGAAGCCAGAACTTATTTCCAGTTCATTCGTTTTCCCCGATATAAAATATCTCGACATTTATATACCCATTCATAAGTTTATAAAATATTAGGGAACAACCAGAGTAATTAAAATATGTGTTAATAAAATCTGCGAACACCATGATATTGACTTTAAGGTTGGCACTTTCCTGCCACCAGTGTATCCCTTAGAATTCCTGGACACTGGTGTTCGACTGTATCTTAAGGGAAGGTAAATAAAAGGGAAATGAATCCTGAAGAAATTTGGACTATTGCTTTGGAAACAAGACTTACGATTTCAACAAGACCTCAGCAGGACGCTCCATGACAGCCAGAAGTCATTTCAGAAGCTCCTCAAAGAGAAGCGGTTAACAGGTTCAGACTTCTGGCTGGTTGTGAGTGTGTCAGGGCTCATCACCATCGAATTGGACTAACTGCTTTTACGGATTGTACTTTATGTGACCTGGGGCAGCCTAAGTCTGGAAGACATTTAGTAGAGAAAACATTTAGATTAGTGCCCTGCACTTATGTCTTTTCATTCATCAGTAGAGGAATACTGGAGAGCTCGCTGGCTAAGAGCCAAACGGTCAAACGATTTGTTAGCAATATTAAAATATGTTTTTAAATTATAAAGAATATAACTCCGTATTCATGTCAAATCGTGGAATCGTTTGAATCTTCAATTTTCAGATGCAAAAATATAAAAATAAATTTGCATAAATAACTTGTATTTCGAGGAATTAAAAAAATATAAATATGAAAAGTTTTCTACGGATTCAGTTCAAAGTTTGTTGGAAAAATCGTTCTTTGCTATTTCCGATAATGTCAAGGTGGAAACAATATATTATTTATTTTCCATCGTTAATCAACTGATTTGTGTCAAATCGCTCAAATATTAACTTTAACAGGAAAAAAGTAAAAACTCAATTTGAATTAAAAGAGAATCGCCCCAAGATATTTTGGGACTTGACCTGAATTTATGTGTTTTCTTTTACAGCAGCCATGTACACTATACACTTATACACTAATATATGCCATTAAATAAAATTGAGAGAACCACAGTATTCACATTCTCTCTATCTCATGTCTTGTGTTAACATCTATTGAAGTGTAACGGACGTTTAAAATATTTCACTTTGAGAATAAAAAATATTTTGATTAAAGTCATATCAGTCGAGACAGTGTGTTGGTCACAGACACAAAAAAAACCTTTCAGTTCAGACAACAGTTTTCTTGACAGGTTCTATATTTTTCCTCTTGATTTATTCGTATTATATCACATATATGTCACCCTAGATACTTGCTTGTAGAGAATAACAAGTTTCGGAATATTTTATATTGTTTTCAAACTGATATTTTACATTGATACCATTGAACATGGCCATTATACTTTCAGAGACTAAGTTATTAGTGGTTTATTTCGAATGTAAAATTTTAAGCTTTGAACTGTCGTTTGCAATAAAAGCAAACGCTTAGTTAAAACCAAACAATTATTTAAGTATATGATGAAATCCACTCAATTTGTTCTATTAATGTTTATTACATTGTTGTTTAAAGTATTGCGCTTATAATATACATGGTTGAATAAACGTATTAAATGTATGCAGAGTTAAAAAAATCTGTTCATTTTTCTTGATAAATAAGATAGCACCAGCGCCAAGAAATCAAAAACGCGTATTTTGTTGATAGTGTTTTATCTTATTTACCCTGAGGAAGAAAACAATTTTTTTACTTTGAAACCAGTTGATAGTTTACTAATCTTGTACTGTGTTAATGTAGTGTTTTATATATTTATTCATTCATCATTTCGAGTCTTATTTTTACATTTATTCATACAGTTATATAATACTTTTCCTACATACATTGCATAATGTATAGGCAAAATATACGTGGATGAATATTAAAATAGCGAAAAAGCATGTTTCAAGCATTCCTTAATTAGAATCAAAGGTTTTTGAAGAAATGTATACGTGTATATTCACTCACTTTTAAAAGTTAAGCACGCAATGCAAATTTTCATTTTTGAAAGAGAATTTGAATTTGAGTGGCTGAAAATCGCTGCGGATGTAGATGACAGTATAAAAATATCGTATGTTGCAGACAACCACAATTGATTGTCCGGATATATGCTAATTAGGCGGTCGTTAAGGACGCCAGCATACTGAAGGGTTTGAGGAGGTGCATTTATTTGCTGATACGAAGTGTTTATAACATTTATAGGATTATTTTCGATGATATTCGTATTTTATGGCTGAAAGAATACGAATGACCAATAGTGAGCACTAGCGTGCTGTCGGACGCATTGAAGCAGGACAGTCAATCAAAGATGTCGCTATTTTCTTTGGCGTTGATCATTTGGTAATTTCTCTATTATGGAAACAATTCCAAACATGTCAAACAGTTATCCCGAGACTTGTGTCCGGTCGTCCAAGGGTTACACCCCCTCTAATGATCGGTATATTGCTATAGTAGATAAGTGAAATCGACGAGGGACCTCCACAACTATTACACCCATGGTTGCAGCGGCACTTGGTAAGACAATATCTTCCAGTGTTGTGCGCCGAAGGCTCCACGTGAAGGGACTGTATGCCCAAACACCACGTTTTTGTGTTCCACTCACTGTCCAAGCCAGAGGGGCAACAATAAAGTGGTGCCATCAACATGTCAATTGGACTGTCTCAGATTGGTACAATGTCCTGTTCATGGATGAGTCCAGATTTGCCCTGGAATTAGATAATAAGTGTGTAAGGGTCTGGAGAGAACGAAGCATACGTAATCAGGCCAAGATGACCGTCGAACATCCCGCATTCAGAGGTGGCTGCGTCATAGTATGGGCTGGAATTTTAGGAATTTTAATGGGATACCGCACAGAGCTGCACATTTTTAAAGGCGGCTCTGTGACGGCTGCGCTGTATCTGGATGAAGTACTAGACCCCATTGCGAGAATTTACGCTGCAGCAGTTGGCCCTGGTTTCCTCCTTATGGACTATAATATCCGTCCCCATCGAGTTAACATCGTTCACGAATACCTGGAAAGTGGGGGCATTTCTCGTATGAAGTCGCTGGCGTATTCTACCTACCTTTATCCCATTCATAACCTTTGGGGTACCCTTGGGCGTGCTATCTCTTCACGTTTACCTCGTCCAGCCAATCTCAGAGAGTTGGAAACTGTCTTATTGGAGGAATGACCATTGCTCGTATCTATGATGGTTGATCACCTCATTGAAAGCATGAAAAATCATTTTAAAGTTTGTGTGAAGGTCCGAGTTGGTCACATACCATATTAATGTAAGTTTTGTTTGGTTTGTGTGCCTTTAAACATCATTTTGTTAATGACCCAAATGTGACGTCATCATATAACTTACGAAAAGTAAATATTTTTTTCATCTCTGTACAAAATTTACGTTTTCTTTAATGCATAAACACATTTGCTACCCTGATGTACAATTTTGAGTCAATCAAAGCTTTACTTTTCCATTTATTGTTGATTTTACCTTCCGTGCTTAACTTTTGGAAGCCAGTGTATTAGGGTGGAGCATACAATTTATTTTTTCGAATTTATTTTCCCGCTAGCGCGGAAAAGTTGTGGAATGATTTCAGAAACGTACGTACAACATTTCAGATTAATCAATAAATATCTTAAGGTTCCACTTTGGGGTCTAAATACGCAAAATTAGCCGAAAATGATGTAAATTTTCACACAGTGATTTTTCTTAATTCCCGATTTTCTATTCCCGCTAGCGCGGAAAAGATGGAAGATCATATCAGAAACATAAATGCAAAAAGTTAGAGTAATCAATAAATATTCTTCGGTTCGACTGTTGAGTCTTAAACTGTACAATAGATTTCAGTACCCTACACTAAAAAGATAGCACGAGCGAAACCAAGACCATCTGCGGGGAATTCCCCTACTAAGTTCAGTTTTCTCATGGTCGTTCATTATAGTGCGACCGTTGGTTCAATGCTCTGGTCGTGGGACGTTCGTAATTCAGGTAATCATTTTTAGTGTCTAAATTTGATTGCAAAATAGTACATGTGAAAGTGTTTGTCGAATTTTTAATATTGTGTTGAACTAGTAGCGGTACTTAAAAGATATAACGGAGAAATGTCGCAATCAAGGCACAGTTGAGGTGATTTTTTTGTCCCGTTTTCGGGAAATACATCAAAATTAAGTACTCGCGTTCTACCATCATGCGAAGATATATATAATGACGTATGTTTTGTTGGTGAGAAATGAATTTGAAGATAATGCAAATTCGGATCCACCTGTAGGGGCGATAGCGGTTTATGTAGCTGAAAAGGTTGAAACAATTTGGCAGGCCGCCTCAATTCCAATAGTTGTTAGGAAAAGAATAGTCAAAATGATTAGATCATATAATGATAAAAATATAAGAGTATGAAGAAGTTTATCGCTAAGAAACAGACAGAAAAGATGAAGTTCAAATTACAAATTTTCCAATCGGAAACAAAACAGCGTCTGTTTGATATTTGTTCTTGCAAGTGTGCCTCTCATAGAAGATGTAAATGACCACGTAGTAAGAAAGTTCCAGACTTGTAAAGACTGTTTCTTGAGAATCAGAGGTCTTCGAGGAAAATGCCAATAGGTCCAGTTTATATGGCGACAACACAGAACCTTAGGAAACGAACGTACATGTTTGTAAAGGAACAGGAAATTTTCAGGAAACGGAAGAAAAGTGAAAAAGCAACCACAGCTGTTTCATGTGAAGATTTGAAGTTATATCATGCTTCTGATCTTATTGATGAGCAACAGTGTCAGGATCTTACTGTTAAACCTTAGACGTCATTGCAATAGAAAGTAAGTGGTAAAAGTATATTATGAACAACCCGCCTTCCAGTCCTAGCTAGAGCGTGAGCCAGAATGGGAGTGTCCGACAGAGCTGCGGCAACAGTAGAAAGTGCACTTCTTGAAGACTTAGGAGTTGTGACAAGTGACGACATGTCCAATATTATAGACAGGAATAAGATAAGAATGGAAACAAAGAAATATAACAGGAACGCCCAGTCCAAAATTTCAATTTCATTGCCACTACTAATTTGAAAGGATTGTATTTTGACGGTCGAAAAGATCAAACTTTAACTTAAAAGAACATTGAGGGAACGCTGCATCAGCAAAGAATGCTTGAAGAAAACGTGACACTAATAAAATAACATGGCTGCAACTATGTAGGGCACGTGTCACCAGTGAAATCTTCTGCTAAATCCATTACTGAAAGTATACCAAAATTGTGCAAATAACGCCATATTGATTTCACTAGACTGTTATCATTAGGATGTGATGGGACCGCAGTAAACACGGGAAATAAGGGTGGTATTTTCCGCCGTATAGGACTATTTTGTAAGAAAATCTTACATTGATTCGTGTGCCAGCTTAATGGTAACGAGCCACTGCTCAGGCATCTAATGCAGCACTTGGATAGCGATACAACTGGTCCTAAAACGTATTGTGGTCCAATTGGAAAACAGCTTCAGAATTGTGAACTTTTACCTTTTGTGGACTTTAAAAAAATTGACACCGCAGTTTCTTCGTCAGACAAAACTGATATGAGCGCAGACCAGAGATATCTGCGAGATATCTGCACTGTAGTGACAAATGGTGTTTGTTCTGAGAATTCCCCCCCCCCCAAATCCTAGAAATCTTTCCTAAGCCCGCTGGTTGGCAACTGCTAACCAAATCTTGCGTGTTTATATTAGTACACAGGATACCACCATTGAACTACAAGCTTTAGCTGAAATTATTATGAAGGTTTACACAACTGCGTGGTTCAGAATCAAATCGCATCCCAGTTGTGCAGATGGAACACGAAATCTTTGAAAATAATTCAAGCTTCACGTTATCTAACAGACAATATGAAGCTAGTTATTGATCGCGTCTTGCACAGAAATGGCTACTTTGGTCATCCTGAAGCAATAATCCTTGCAATACTTGTTGACCCAGACCAGATTGTGCGGGAACTTCTCCTTCGCCAGATTTTAAAAGACAGGAAAATAACGGGATCATTCGTGTGTTCCAAATTCCTGAACTTAACTTTAAAGATGAATCTTCTGCGGATTTCTTTGACTAGCAGAATTATCAACTAACGGAACCTCCGACTACCACTCACTTGTCAATCGAAGACATAGTGCAACTGATAAATTCAGGCGAATGTCCAGTGTCTGTATTCAGAAACATAAACTTCCCGTGCTGCACTCAATGTGTTGAAAGAGGAGTAAAACTGACAACAGAAGCTTTCCTTGCAGTCATCGAAGAGATCAAACGTGATGGACACATCAGATCTAGATTGGAGTCATGGCGTGTCATGCCATTGTGTGAAATCAAAAACCATTATACAGTGAAAAATATGGAAACAAGTGAATGAAATACGCTTAATGCACATTTGCAACATTTATTCTGGAACTCGAAACACACTTATGTATACAAAGTCTGTGTATTGCGTGAGTAATAAGATTCATTGTTTAATGTTCATAATTATTATTTAAGAATATCTAATTTTGGCAAAAGAAATGTTTAAAGTTTGCCTAATTTCGCATATTTAGACCCCAAAGAGGAACCGGAGTGTATTTATTGATTACTCTAAAATTTTGCACTTATGTTTCTTATATAATCTTCGAACTTTTCCGGGCTAGCGGGAATAGAAAATCGGAAATTAAAAAAAATTACTGAAATGTGAAAATTTACATCATTTTCGGCTAATTTTGCATATTTAGACCCCACAGTGAAACCGGAAAATATTTATTGATTAATCTGAAATTTGTATGTATGTTTCTGCAACCAATCCACAACTTTTCCGCTCCAGCAGGAAAATAATTTCGAAAAAAATTATGGTCCGCACTAAATGTATGCTAGTGTGAGTATATGCATGTACTATGTTAGTGCATGTCTCCGTGTCTTTGAGGATGCAATAACTTGAAGATGCATTTCAAACAAAATTTGAAACAATTATTACAATCAATAAATACTGCAATTATATTCGTTTTAGCGCAATGAAATGTTCGAAAAATCCCTCAATTTTCGAACGAATACTTGAAAAATTATTAAAAATTCAAGACATTCAATGATGAATAAGTTATAATTACAAACGAATGATACATATTTTTGAAAACCAGTCTGAACCGCTTTCGAGATATGGCATGATTTACGAAATAGTTCTTAAAAACTATTAAAAATGAGGATATTCAACAGTGTTAAGTGGTCTGAGAAGTTTTAAAAGTGCCAAAAACAGAGAAAATCCAGTGATTCCCATGATGAATCTGATCTCACTTTTAGTATCTGAATTCATACGCTTGGGGCGTTGCAGTAAATTTTAACATTTCCAAAGATATAATTTTAAGATGTTTACTTAAACATTTCAAGTACTAAAATATTTTTTTATGAAACATAAACGTATTTCATATAATTGTTTCTGAAATTTACTGTCGTTTTAAAATTATTTCTTTGTCTGAGTAAATTTCAGAGAAAAGTTGTCTGAAAGTTAATCCTATGCCTTGCAATAACTTTCAAAATATCAAGACCTTCAACTATGATAAATAAGTAATAATTTTAAAACAAATGACACACATTTTAGAAAGCTAGTTTGAAACAATCTGGAGATATGACATGATTTTCGAAATACTTCTTAAAAAAATAGGATATTCAACGATGTTAACTGAACTAAGGAGTCTTATAAGTGCAATAAGCAGAGTGAGTTCCCATGCTTCACATTCGGAATTTGATCTGACTTTTAGCATCTGATATCATACGCTTCGTGAAGTTCTATGGTTAGAATACAATTTAGCTCTGAAAATCTGTAGTCATTGCATTATGTGGGGAACAGAAAACCAGCATCATGTCAGCAATTTGAATATTTGTTGACCAGACGCTACGTAAAGCAACAGAGTTCTGCTCTTTATATATAGAAGATTATTACATATGTATTTAACACCATTGCAATTACACAGCAAATTTGCACATTTTTCTGCCCTTTTGATGAAATAGGCTGATTTTGACTCATTTTGGAGTTGGGATTTCAAATCTGAAATCAGAATTGCTCTATGACCCACAGTTTTCCTGGAGCAATAAACGCAATTTTTCATTTTCACTGTTTCATTGATATATATTGGTTTTCAATACAAAAAAATATAAGATTTTTTACATTCCAATCATAACAGTATGAAGTCATATTTACATTGGAATTAACTCACATATATACATAAATTTACAACTCTTTAAAATGTTTTCTTGTCTTTTTCTCTTGTATTCAGCTTGTGCACAGTCTCTTGTTAGGTTCCAGCAGTAATCTGCTAGAATTGTGGTGCTCCACTTTTCAGCGTATCTGTATTCCATGGAGGTAATGTCCTGGTGGAATCTTTCCCCTTGTTCGTTGCTTACGGCTCCTAAATTTTGAGGGGAAAGATCTAAATGGTAGCGTAAGAAACACAATTTTAACGTCATATTGCAAGTCATTTTTGATAGGTCAATTGAGCAATTCGTTCACAAATTCTTAATAGATTCCCGATGTTTTGTTTCCAAGAAAGTTGTTGCAGACAGATTTGAATGCAGTCCATGCTATTTTTCTGTGTTGTTTAGTGTACTTGCAAATTGTGTTTCCTTAAGCACAGCCTTTATTTGCGACCCAATAAAAACACCCTCTTTTAATTTTCGCCTTGCTCAATCTAGGAAACTTGTTTCTTAAATTTAGCATTGTTGGTTCTTCCTCATTTTTTTCATCAGTCCAAGCTTAATGTGTAATGGTGGAAAATTACTATCTTGGCCATTAACTAATGGTTCATGAGATATATTCTTCTGGCCTGGAATGAATTCCTTTCTTTCGGGCAACTCTG
The DNA here is from genome assembly GCA_951213105.1 of Amaurobius ferox. Lineage (NCBI taxonomy): Eukaryota > Metazoa > Arthropoda > Arachnida > Araneae > Amaurobiidae > Amaurobius > Amaurobius ferox. Next base: position 92,283,231 of record OX578134.1, read on the forward strand.
TACGAACATAATGGCTGGCTCTATCACAACTATCCTATTCACACAAAAAACAGCAGAAAGTGGTGTAATCTGGTTGCATGCCAAGAAGAAGTCATATGACCTTCAAATCTCCACAAATATGATATTTATGCTTGTTGTAGTCTACTACACTCAGCAATCTCTGCATATTTTCATAAGACTCCTTCATGTGTACAGAATGAGCTAAGGGTACCGAAGGGTAGGTATTGCCATTATGTAGAATGACTGCCTTTAAACTGAATTTGGAGGAATCAATGAACAAGCGCCAGTCTGATGGATGGGATTGACCGAGCACTAAGAATAAATAGTCTACATTGCTACAATATACTATATCGTCACTAATTGAAAAAAAATTATGCTTTCCTATGTCTAAATGATGTGAATTTTACATTTTTATTCAAAATATTCCAACCTTGTAACAGAGATCCTAATATTTCTGCTTGCATTTTTGAAAGATTTAAATCCATTACCAGTTCATCATTCAGTTCATCTTGAGTGATGAGGCGATAACATTGAAGGAACGAAGTCAGGATCAATATTTGTTTTGTCAGCTGCTTATTCATTGTCGCTTTTGTTGTCTTCATCATCACTGCTAAGGGTCCAAATTGCTGGTAGAATAGGCATAGGAAGTCTACTGCCATGTGGTACGGGTCGTAAAGCAGAGTCCAAATTTGGGTAATTAATTCTATGTCTTGATTTAGAAGAGATGCCTTGCACTTTTGTAAGACAAAACAGCTGTCTGTAACGTGATCTTTCGGATCCCTGCATACCATGGGAACGGCAAATAGCATTGGTGATCTTGAGCCTTCGAGCCACTTTTGTAAATTTCTTGAACATGGATTGAAACATATTTTAGGCATCCAAGGCTTATCTTGGTCTCCCACTTTGCAACCAAAATACAGTTCATAAGCATTTCTCACAGAGGGTGCTAAGTTATATCTTCCTGATAGATTTTCCAGATATACTTTCCAGATATATTTTCCAAATCAGGGTTAAATAAATAAAAAAATACAAAAACAAGATATATTTACCAAAAATCACGCCTTAATAACGGAAACATTTGCAAACAAAGCAATCAGAACGAAGGAAAATCCAAAATGGCATTTGAGGCAAAATACTAGGAGATTGTACAGCTTCTAAGGCAAGTGCTGCCATCTAATTTCAATATTGCAGCATCCCATTGACGGATCTTAAAATCTTGCAAGTGGGCGACGATTCTGTATCTTTGAATCTTTGTTTTCATTTTTTACCAAGTTACTGGAACTTTTTAATTTTCCATGTCTCAAGGACTCAGGCAAGGGGGGCACATACAGCACCCTCCCCTTTGATCCGCCAGGGCGGCATTCACTTTAAGAAAGTAATAAATTTATGATAAAGTAAATAAATAAAAAATATTAGCCCAAATTTCTCTTTAAAGCTTCTTTAAAAATAGCATACAATTTCATTTTTAAGATAACATGAATGCCATTTAAAAAAACATGGTGGGTGACAGGAAAAAATGAGGTCAGATTTGAGATCTGCACCCAAAAAAACATAAGAAAAAGTAGTTATCATTAAGATAGCAAAATACGTGTTGTGCTGTGTTATCGGCAATTTTTACAATTATTGCATATGTATTTAAATCCATTGCAAATATCGAATTTTATTGCAATTAGATTTGTATTTAATACCATTGCAATCATCGGTATTGATTACAATTATTGATTATGTATATAAAACCATCGCAAATGTCGGATTTTACATAGTGACGAGGACATAATAGGCTGGAAATGTATTCACAGACGATAATATCTGCGAAGAGAGCTTTGTAGAAAATGTGAATATTTTTAAAGATATAATTTTGTAAATCGTACTTAAACGTTTTCAATTAATAAAAATATTTTTTATGAAACATGAACGTATTTCATATAATTGTTTCGGAGACCTATACGCGTTTTAAAATTATTTCTTTGTTCGAGAAAAGTTCAGAGAAAAGTTGGCTGTCACTTAATCCAATGCATTGTAATAACTTTTGCTATCTGTGTTTGGGAGGATATGTGAAGGATAAAAATTGTTGCTGCACTTTTCCTATGACAGTAATACCTTGGATCGTGTACCATTTCGGAAGGAGAAAAATATTTCCTCCTACGAAAAAGACAAGGAAATATATTGAATGTATTACTCAATTGGAACAGCAATAGGCTTGGGTGGAAGTAAATTATGACATATTATATTGTTACCACTCTTAAGCTTGTTACTGTGTATGTGGATGGCATCTAAAGCCATAACACAAGACAATAAGTATGCTTCATTCTTTGGAAAATAAGGAAGAATGGAAGAATATTATAATAATGCTTTCGAAAAAAATCGTTTTCTATTCAACTGAAGAAAATTCATATATCAGGTAGATATATATATATATATATATATATATATATATATACTACAAAAGAAATAGAAAATTGAAGAATGACAATGTATCAAATTTTGGCCGGGGGGGGATTGTGACCCCCATTTCCCGGTTTAGCCCGCTTCATGTCATGACGACACTCCCGGAAGCGGATACAATGTCGCAAACCTAGTACATATACTAAACTAAAAATGTATGAAAGTTGAAAGACCAATACTGACTTTACACCTAAACCTAAACAACGAGATTTACAACATCCAAACAAAAACTCAAAATACATTGTAAATATCAAATATCTAACACCAATATCAAGATAAACACCAATATCAAGATAAACAAGCCCCGCATACACTTCGCCACTCTAACCTCCAAAAAGTAATAGACACATACCTTGTACAAATTGAAATCCATCAGACTGTTAAGCAATGACATCCGCAATGCTGCGCATCTTCAGATCAGACTGAAAGTGTACTCCCATTTAAATACAAGTTGTAACTCTCAGTTACGGTTATGCAGAAAAATTTACATAATATGTCACTAAGAAAACGTAGAGGGTAACCCATTGCAATTGCTTCATTTAGATAGTCCTGATCACATAAAAAACGATTTTCTGCACCGCTATTTAAACGTTTGCTTCTTGTTAAAAAATGTATAATAATGTTTCTGAAAACATTACGATGTATACAAGAATGCCAATTAATTACGTAATTTATTTTAAAATTAAAGTCATTTCTTTTATCATATAATTTAAAACTTAATTTACCATTAAATTGTGTATATATAGTTAAATCTAAAAAATTAATACTATTATTTATGTTACGGGAAGTTTCTGTCAATATCAAATTTGATGGAAAAAAAGTAAAATCCAAGTGATCCCGGTTATCGTGGCATGCATATAATATGTCATTCACATAACGAATATATACAATCTCGTTTAATATAAGAGTTCCTCTTCGCATTTGTTCAAGTATATATCAGCAAGAATACAGGAGCAAGCCCCTCCCATTGGAATGCCATTACGCTGTTTATAAAATTCAGTTCCATCATAAAGCACAGTTTCAAACAAGACCATTTCGATCAGACACTTGTAAATATGTATTTTAATGAGGTTTTGCATCTCATACTTTTCATACATCTCCATTAATATGCAAAACAGATCATTTATATCGATATTGCAAAAAAGGTCATTAAAATCACAACTCCTGTACTGTAAATCGTCAGAAATATTTTTAAGTTTCTCAATTACTTCACAACAATTATTTATGAAATAAACACCAGAATCTTTTATTTCTTTCAATGTTCTTCAGAAGTTTTAATAGTCTAGCATTGGCATAAGTTAAATATGTTTTATAACCATTAGTGACAGGTCTAAATTTTATGGGGTTTTTATGAAGTTTAGGTATAAGAGTTATATATACCTAAAATAAATAATTACAAATTCTATCAAATTCCCATATATAACTCTTATACAAAAACTTTATAAAAACCCCATAAAATTTAGACCTGTCACTAATGGTTATAAAACATATTTAACTTATGCCAATGCTAGACTATTAAAACTTCTGAAGAACATATTGAAAGAAATAAAAGATTCTGGTGTTTATTTCATAAATAATAGTTGTGAAGTAATTGAGAAACTTAAAAATATTTCTGACGATTTACAGTACAGGAGTTGTGATTTTAATGACATTTTTTGCAATATCGATATAAATGATCTGTTTTGCATATTAATGGAGATGTATGAAAAGTATGAGATGCAAAACCTCATTAAAATACATATTTACAAGTATCTGATCGAAATGGTCTTGTTTGAAACTGTGCTTTATGATGGAACTGAATTTTATAAACAGCGTAATGGCATTCCAATGGGAGGGGCTTGCTCCTCTATTCTTGCTGATATATACTTGAACAAATACGAAGAGGGAACTCATATATTAAATGAGATTGTATATATTCGTTACGTGAATGACATATTATATGCATGCCACGATGACCGGGATTACTTGGATTTTATTTTTTTTCCATCAAATTTGACATTGACAGAAACTTCCCGTAACATAAATAATAGTATTAATTTTTTAGATTTAACTATATATAAACAATCTAATGGTAAAGTAAGTTTTAAATTATATGATAAAAGAAATGACTTTAATTTTAAAATAAATTACGTAATTAATTGGCATTCTTGTATGCATTGTAATGTTTTTAGAAACATTATTATACATTTTTTAACAAGAAGCAAACGTTTAAATAGCAGTGCAGAAAATCGTTTTTTAAGTGATCAGGGCTACCTAAATGAAGCAATTGCAATGGGTTACCCTCTACGTTTTCTTAGTGACATATTAGGTAAATTTTTCAGCATAACCGTAACTGAGAGTTACAACTTGTATTTAAATGAGAGTACACTTTCAGTCTGATCTGAAGATGCGCAGCATTGCGGATGTCATTGTTTAACAGTCTGATGGAGTTCAATTTGCTCAAGGTATGTGTCTATTACTTTTTGGAGGTTAGAGTGGCGAAATGTATGCGGGGCTTGTTTATCTTGATATTGGTGTTTATCTTGATATTGGTGTAAGATATTTGATATTTACAATGTATTTTGAGTTTCTGTTTGGATGTTGTAAATCTCGTTGTTTAGGTTTAGGTGTAAAGTCAGTATTGGTCTTTCAACTTTTATACATTTTTAGTTTAGTATATGTACTAGGTTTGCGACATTGTATGCGCTTCCGGGAGTGTCGTCATGACATGAAGCTGGCTAAACCGGGAAGTGGGGGTCACAATACCCCCCGGAGAAAATTTGATACATTGTCATTCTTAAATTTTCTATTTCTTTTGTAGTATATAAATGTACTTGTTTGAGCAGCTTAGCGCCTTTGGGTATATTTGTATATTTTCAGTAGATTGTTTTAGATGAGGTTAATAGTTATTTCTATATATATATATATATATATATATATATATATATATATAAAATACGAAAGATAAAGGAAAAAGAGAACGACAATGTATCAAAAGTACGCCGGGGGGGATTGTGACCTCCACTTCCCGGTTAAGTCAGCTAATTGTCATGACGACACTCCCGGAAGCGGATACATAGTCGCAAACCAAGTACATATACTAAAACTATAAAAGCAAAAAAATTTGAAAAACCTATACAGACACTACACCAAAACAGTATCAACAAGATTTACTACATAGAAACAGAAACACAAAAAACATTTATATATATATATATATATATATATATATATATATATATATATACAAGTTACATTTCCCTTCGATCTAAAATGATAAAAGATGAAAACCTGAGAATTTGTACAAACATGAAAAATACTCTTTATATTAGAAATTGTTTTACACTCCGCTACTTTGTTCTCTGCTGATTTATTTGTAAAAATAAATTTTTGAAAAGCCGCATTTTCTAAGAATTTGATGGAACTTAGCTACAAATTAATGACAAGTTTATTTTTCGAACGCCAAATATATCTGAAAGAAATATTTTGCTTGCTTTTGAGTTTGATTGGAAAAGGAATTTCCTCGATGTATTTAGTTTGAAAAGACTGGTAGTGACACATTTTCTGAAGTCAATTTTTTTGTCTGTGCATAATCTGTTTTTGAAACATATATTTTTATAACATAAAGTCAATTTCTTAGAAAAAGAATATATATTTTACAGTGAAATATTTTTCAGGACATTCATATTATAGGCATATTGTTTGATTCGAATATTTCACGAATATTACATAATGGAATGTTTATAAACTTTGTGACGGAGCGAATTTAATACGACTGTCATACCGATGTGAACATCACCTGATTGTTCTTACATATTGCAGTAAATTTATTTTTGAATATTCTAATAATTATACACACACAAACTGTTGTAGAAGGTGTTTCCAAATTTAGAGTTTCGCTGTCATTAAAGATTCTTGTAATAGCAGCTAAAAATGTATATGTCTGTTACAATTTGTGGCTTGCAGCATTTTGTCATCAATGACACAGCTAATTATCTAGTTAATGATTTTTCTATGACACTATCATTATGCCAGTTATATCATGGCCATATATAACCTTTTTTGGACGTGTAAAATTAGTTTTTACTTTCCTTATATACATAATGTATAAGGAAAGTATTGTGACGGGGTCGAAAATTCGAATTCGAGTTTTCGACGGGAGAGCACGTTTCAAGCATCCCTGATCACGAATCGAACATTTTTGAGGTGATGTCTGTGTGTGTGTGTGTGTGTGTGTGTGTGTGAAAGTTTGTGTGTGTGGGTGAAAGTATGTGAGTGTGTGTGTGTCAGTGAGACTGTGGAGACGATAACTGACGAACGAATGGACCGATGATTTAAACGAAATTTGCTACAAATATCACAATCCATAAACACTGGAAGCTTATTGTTTTAATATGCAATAGAACGTTCAGAACCTCCCTAAATTTTCGAGTGAAGTTTTGAAAAAATCGTCCAAAAATCAAAACCATTAATAAAGTTACTCAAATAGACATTTCCTATGTAATTTTTCATTAGAAAACGATTGACATAAATTTTAGAACGCTAACAGGAACCGCTCTCGAGATATTGCACATTTTTAAAAAAAATTATCAAAAAGTCATATAAAATAAAATGAAAATATTTCCTATTGAGAAACATGTTCAATTTTCATATGTAATAGGATGCGATAAATTTTGCGACTTTATTCTCGTGGATCTAGCTCGTTCCATTCACGAAGAAAGATAGTTTGAGTAATACTTTTGTATTTGAACGCCTATAGTCATTTACCTGCTGTAAGAATAACTTATTTCTTCGTCCATAACGTTTGGCGAGATTTTGGCGACAAATTTGACGGCTTAAAATTAGGCTTCGTTGTAGAAATAATCAAAGTTTAGTGATCATTTAAAATAAAAAATATTATAATTGCTTAGAAACAGAATTTAGATACACATATAATATGCAAAAATAAATCAGTTTTAGGACGGATACAACACTAAATATAAATATAAGCGCTTCTTAAAAATCCCAATTTTTACGAGAAGCGAACAAAAAATGGGTGCCATATTTTATTTTGCAATGAGTTACGTAATCTCTTCCTATAATATGGATGTAGTTATTATTTCAAATTTTATTAGAAAAAACTACTTGACATATTTCGATGGCATTTTTTTATACATTTTACGTGATAATTTGAATATTTTCTAAAATTTTCAAAGCAATTTGTGAATTTTAACTCCGCTTACAAATGTTTGAAAAATTAGGTTCCATAGGGTTCAATGTATATAGTTGTTCCAACCCGGGTTAAATCCTAAACTAATTGGGTGATATTATTATTTTACATTCCCGCATGTTCCACAGACCGTCTCAACAACATACTAAAATTTCATTTTGATAAAGTCATTTTTACGACAGTTATTGCGCGACGTTATAACACTTTACAACTATGTTGGAAGTGATAAAAACATAAAAGGAGTGTTGAAGATATTATAATTCCAGGACCAGATGTAAACAGAAAGGAATTATGGATACATTATTATCTAAACCATACGGAGGATAAAAGGGCCGAATTTAAGATATATTAAAAAAAAACTATGAATGCACAACCTCTTATATAATATGAGCGATGGATGTTCCAATATAGACAATATACATTTGAAGATAGAAAACTGCAGTAGTTTTAACTCCAATGGCAGATTATGATAACAAATGAAAAAATATAATACAAACCAGAATTAACTTTCAGAAATCTACATGGATTTTTCAAGAACATTCATATATCGAAAGAATAAATAGTTTATCAAAAATATGTTAGTAATATTAACATTTATCTTGGTTATTCGCAGATTTTATTCTTCAAAGTCATTCTTAGTAACAATGTTTTCGACTCGCCTGAATGTTTCTATGCTCAATGTTTGCACCAGAAAAAATGTTTCTCGCAATAAAATGACTGTAATATATATATATATATATATATAATCTTTGAGGTAAGCTGCGGTACTAAGAATTTTTTCTGGAAAAATATGTGTATAACCATACTGAAATAGAATATAAAATCTTCTTATGCGTGCAATTTTCTATACAGTTGAAGCATATGGTTTCACTATATTTTTAAATTAAACAGTTTATAATAAATTAGCACTTTTATTATATAATATTTTGTAAAAAAAAAGTCCACAAAATCGGCAAGGATATACTTAAAGTTGTCTAAAATAGAAAAGCTAAGTTATCATAAAAGAAAATTATTTATGAACCAATAAAGTTTAGTTAGAAAAATATACAATATTACATAAATTATAATATGCCTTTGAGCCGCAATGATTCCTTACGAAAGTTATCAGAAACGTTACAGTTTACTATTAAAAAGTTAAAAATCGTTATTTTAAGCTTGATGTTCGGAAATTTTTTTAACATTATTTTGAAACAGTTACCATTATAAAAAAGCGTGGTTAAATGTAAATAAGGCCAAAATAAAAGGACCTTTCATCAAAATCGCATTTGTCAGATTTAGAATACATAAGTATCAATCAAAACTAAAGTGTAACTTTTATAACTTGTAAGAGTTTTTGATATCTTTATTTACAAGTATTAGCATCATTTGAAATATCTTTATTAAAATAAAATACCTAATTTAAGAACTGTGGATGACTTGTATTTTTAAATATTTAAGGAATAAATGCATAATTCATATTATTTCAGTGTCTTATTGCTGTATATCACTATATAAAAAAATGCGTAACTCAATTATATGTTACTGCATTACGAACAAACAGCAAAACGTATATTTGAAATGTTACATATGAGTCAGTGGATGTGCGATACGGGATTATAAGTTTGATTTAGGCTAATTAAATATTAATGTATTAAATTTTACATTCCCAATATTAGTAAATGTACCATTGTTCGAGACAATTTCTAACTTCTCTGCGATTAATTTAGGTCGCAAACATTGCGTCTACGTCAAACAAGAAAGATCAGTCATGCTTAAAGCATTTATTATAAAACACTTTCCAACTTCAATGCAATTTTATTTAAACAAGTCTAAAATGCAATACATTCCTCGGTAATATTTTAAAACTTATCACAATACTACATTAATTTATTATATTTGAAAAGTTAAACCTTCATCGCAAAAATGAACTACATTCAAATGACGGCATTGAAATATAAATGTCCTGGTTTAAACATCTCTAAAATGTGATACATTCCTCGGTAATAATTTTAGAATTATCATAAAACTACGATAATTTATTATATTTGAAAACTTCATCGAAAACAATTGAAATTCATTCAAATGACGTCATAGAAAAAATAACACGCCTGGCTCTCTCTATAAAAGCAACATTTCATTCATAAATAATTTCCTATTTATGTCATTCATCACAATACTACAATAATTTATTTTATTTATAAATTAAGACAATGGAGCTACAAGTAATTAAACTCTATGCGTAAAACTTCATCGAAAAAAATCGTCCTTCTCCTTTTAAAATCAGTAAATATTGCATTCATATCATCTATGCAGACTCCATGAACTAAATGATTTTATGTTAAAGAAATACATCAATTCTAATACAACTCATTCTACATATTTTGCTGTTTGCATTTTAAATAGGTGAAAAATAGGCTTCGTTGTAGAAATAATCAAATTTGGTTGAACATTTAGACTGAAATTTATTGTAATTGCGCTGTTTCAGTATGTAGATGCATAGAATTTAAGCAAAAATAAAGTAGTTTCAGGACGGATACAACACTCAATACGAATTAAAAAGAACTTTAAAAATCACGAATTTGAAACAAGATGGATGCCATATATCATTTTGAAGTGGGTCACGTGATCGTTTCATATCATGGTCACGTGATTGCTTCATATAAGAGGTGTTATTATTATTTTAATTTTTATTTAAAAAACTACTGAATATATTTCGCTGAATTTTTTTTTATATATTTTATGGAAGAATTTGCATATTACCTAAAATTTTCGAAGCAATTTGTGAATTTTAAATCCGCTTAAAAAATGTGTGAAAAATTAGGTCCCATAGGGCTCAATGTATTTCATTTTTTCAACCCGGGTTCAATCCAAAACTAATAGGGTGATATTATTCATTTATATACCCATAGGTCCTACAGACCGTCTGAACAACATACTAAAATTTCATTTTGATTAAGTCATTTTTACGGCAGTTATCGTGCTAACGAACAGACAGACAGACATACAGACAGAATGAACAAAATCATAAACACTTCTCAACTTTGTTGTAAAGTGTTAAAAATGACTGACTACAACATTAATTGTTAATGATATGCCTTATTAACCTTACTATTATTTGCAATTTGCAGTCGGAATAAAAGAGCTTGCGAAGCAAAATCTGGTGGTTGAAAAGCGTCAGATAACAAGGGGATGAGCCTGCAATGAGTTTATAGTACCTGCGTAGCAGGTCATATTTAAATACTGGTGAAACCATCCTCGGCGGTAAATGAGGTAACAGGGGCTGAGCTCTCCCACTGCAAGAGATGGCGACTGTTACCCAACTGGGGACATGGGGGTCGGACGAGATAGAAGCGCTCGGGAAGCGAGTTCCGTGGGTCGTTGAGCGTCAGCCAATAAGAGCAGTAGTCTCAGTGGGTATACTGAACCAGTTATTCAGGCGTAACAAAAGTATTCTAAAGTGAGCTCTGACAATTAATGAGCAGCAGCAAACAGGATGCGGATCCCCTGAGTCCCGGTGATGAAGAGCTTTGGGGCTGGCGAGCGTTAATGAGCCATTGGTATTCTCCAGTTTTATTTTCTAGTATTACGACTATTTCTGTGGTACAGTTCGTATTATTTAAGTAGAGTTTGTTTTATTTAAGCTTCAGCCCCCAAAAATAAATTGATATTTTAGATCCATAGGTATCTGATTAGAGTATCCTGTATGAGTACAGACAGCATGCTTGCAATGCTTTGGAATTTTCACTTTACACTGTAATTGTTGGTCGAAGTTGGCAATATCTTGCGCATAACAAAGAAAGGAAGATTTCCGAATTCATTCAATCCGAAAACTACAAATTTCGACAGAAAATTTGTCTTGTAAAATTATGTAGCTTCTCCTGTTCAATCCGCTTCGTTTCTTGTAGAACAGATTGATGGTTTTTCTCTCCTCGGGATAGCTGGATAAATTCCTTTAATTAAATTCCATTTTTTTATTCATCATAAAAAACTGATTTATGTTTCCCTCCTCATCCTGCGTTAACCTTCTAGTTAAATGGTTACTAACGGCTGTAACTCACACATAATTCTTCAATTTTATCGAGAGATGTCTTGCTGAAAACGTTGGCTCTCGAGAAGCGCATTGTTCTAAAGTTGATCATTATAGGTTGAATAGTTTTAAAAATATTTCGTTCAAAATTTTAATCTACATTGTACTAATAACATACCATTCACAACAAATCGATCTGCAGTAAAAATCATACCCAGTAAAATTATGAATCACTTTAATAACAGGAATGCGAATCGTATTGTGAAAACCTGGTTCAGTTTTTTTGAAAAGGCAAACAAACGGAATAGAACGGATATGAAATATTCATGGTTTTGTAAATTTAAGATGTTAAAATATAAATCCACATATACAACTATATTTACTATTGTATTATATCATATGTCCTGTCATTGTCAATCAATGCTCTGTTACAAAATAAATCTTTAAGATAAGTATTACATGATTAAATATACCGGGAGATTTAATATTGCTATAATGTATGGAATTATATTTTAAAGCATTAAATATACATAAACGTACACTATTATATTTATAATGTTATATACATATGTTATATACATAAACTTACAATATATATTTACTATTCCAAGTTGCGTTTTGTAAGAAAACAAGTTTTTCATAATGCTAATATTTTCTTGTAATATATTGCATACGAATGTTTTCTAAGAAATATTTGAAAAAACGCTGCACCCTATATATTATTTTGTTTCATATTTATGCATACACACGACAGCATTTTTATATTACTAACTAATGCGAATTTCTACTGTCAGGAAAAAAATACATTTCTCTCTACGGCTTTTTACAATTTTCAACAGTTATCTGAAAATTGTTTTTACAAATGATTTAGGAAAAGTATATTTGATTTATTTTATTTTTGCACTAAAAGCTTCAATCTTAAACTAGAATTCGAATTTGTGAGAAAAAAGCCGTTAAAAATTTAGATATATCGCATTAGTGTTGCTTCACACAAAATGCGATTCTGAAACAATATGAATAATTTATTGTCCTGTTTTACTTTGGTAACCAACATGAGTTTTCTTGTCAATTGGATATTTTAATATTACATATGAAACTTGTAATAGAAATGAACAGCTGTACCTTTTCCTGAAAGTATCATGAAAGCGTTTCTCATGAGAGAATATTTTGCTATTCCTACGAGAATTAAATAACAAAATGAAATATAACCAATTTAAAGTCCGATTTTAGGTCAAATTATATTGAAATTTCACACATTTTCGAGGATGCTTGTTAGAAAAAACCCACTTTTTTCATTTCTTCTTTTCACCAGACTCTCTAGTTGCGTATTAATTCTTATCAACTACTTTATCGTATTATAAATTTGGTGCAAATTCCGTTCAAAAGTAGGATGTTATGTAAGTGTGAAAACATTGTTATTTTTATGTGGGCAAATTCCGTGCATAAGTAGGATGTTATGCAAGTGTGAAAACATTGTTATTATTTTGTAATGTTGTCGGTGTCAGGAATACCATTGAATTATACTCAGTATTACTCAACCATTTGTAAAGGAATTTCGGTCAAAGATGAAAGGGTGCAGGTATAGAAATAACGACATGATTATTTTAATGTGCAAGTGCAAACGTATATTCTTGTGCAAGGTGTAATAGTTTATTATTATTCTAAAATTTCTATTCGATTTATACTAAGCACATTAAGATCACTTCAAATAAACAACTCACAGATGAAATAGCTTTCAATATTATGCGAAAGCTATGGAAGTATCCTTATCCAGTTTTACCAAGCTAAGCACATTAATATAACTATAAATAAGCAATTATCAAATAAAATTGTCTTCAATGTTATATAATTCTTATGAAATTATTCTGATCCAATGCTATCAAAGACTACGATGACTTTAAATGAGCAATTCCCTAATAAAATGAATTTTAATTCTCTGTGAATGCTTTAAAATTAATGCTATCCAAGTTTATCAAACTAAGTAGAATAAATAAGATAAATGTAAATGAGAAATTTACAAATGAAATTATATTCAATGCTATGCAAATGCTATGAAATTATTCTGATCCAATATTACCAAAATAAGAACACTACGATAACTTTAAATGAGCACATAAATGAAATTAGTTTTAATGTCATGTGAATGCTGTGTAGTTATTCATATACGATTTATTCTAAACTAAACACTAATAAGGCAATTATAAATTCATCAATTAAATTTGTTTTAACGTTATGTGAATGTTATGAAATTATTCCTATATTATTTATACCGAACTAAACTCACTAATATAAATTTTATTGAGCAATTCACAAATTAAATTACATTCAATTCCAATAAATACTTCAGACTTCACTTTTTCATAAAAAATTTAATTGTACACCATTTAAAGATAAATATACGAAGGAGGGCCTCGTATATTTCTGTTACAAGAATGGCTTTTTAAAAACAAGTAAAATAGTTTTTATTTCATGAATTTGTAATAAATACAACACTACTGTAAAATGTGCATCTTTCCTGCCTGTATCATTTGAACTCTGTACTATTTACTTTTATCTGTAAACGGTTTTTATCCGTGATTTTTGTCTATTTAGCTTATTACTCTAGAACACTAAAAATTCCAATTCAAAATCAAAATCTAATAGCCTGAAAGAAAACCGGTAAGAATTTAGAAATATTGTATTAATGTAGCTTCATACAAAATGGGTTTCTGAAACAAAATGGATAATTTATTTTATTGATTTTCGGTGGTACCCAATATAAGTATTTCTTTTTTTACAAATGGCGATTTTTTCTTTGAATCCTGTGAAAGGTAGATATACGATAAAACACCTGCTATCTTTCTATAGAAATGCGCTGTTTATATGACATAACCTGGATGTTTAGGAAATCTGTGAAGATTTGATAGGAAGAGAAATGCTTAAAAAAACCATTACCACCACTAAAAACAAAAATCTGATGTGGGCAACACATGACTTTCCTTATATAATGCAATGAATTTACTACTTTTACAGTTAAAAAACTCTGATGTAGGCAGCACATGACTTTCCCTGCAGGCTCAAATTCATTTTTTTTATTTCTTTAATAATTCATTAAATTGAATTTAATTGCACAAAATAACACTAAATTTGCATTTATAATTCAATTTCTGTTTTTATTTGGTAATTAGATATTTTTCTAAGAGTGGCATAAATAAATGCGAAATATCTCGAGAATGGTTAGCCCTAGAGTAATAGAGTTGTTCTTATGATTTTCCTCATCAAAATGTACGTATAAAACAAGCATTTAATTGATATATTTGAATTTACGTAGCTTTTTTTTAGATTTTACGATTTTTGAGGGTCATTTCGTAAAAAAGGCCGGTTGTTCTTTTCCGAATAATAGCAAAATCTAGTCAGCGCCAGAGTATCACCCAAGTAACTTATCTATCAAATTTCTTGAAATTTGGTCAATTAGTATTTTAGCTAGAGTGGATACATGAAATTTTTACGGGCCATTTCGCAAAAAAAGGTGGGTTCTGTTTTCACGAATCGAACCCAAAACTAATCAGCACCAGGATCATACCCAAGTGACTTACCAAATTTTATGAAATTTGGTCCATAAGTTTTTGAGTTAGAGTGGATACATACATTGCACAGACAGACACACAGACAGACACACAGACAGACAGACACATAGACAGACAGACAGACACACACACAGACGTCACGCTAAAAATAGTTTATTCGTATTCTAGATGTCTTGAAACGTGTATATCCGTCGAAAACTCGAGTTGTGATTTTTGGCATGATTCGAATACTTTCCCTATACATTACCATGTATTGCAGGGAAAGTAAAAACTATCTGTAAATTAATGGGTATATCTTCAAATGTTTGTACTATTTAAAATAATTTTTTTATTTTTACAAATATTATTAAATTCGTGATTTTGATTGTAGAATGTATTTTAATCGTCTTTTATACTTCATGTTTTGAACTATACCCAAATTGTGCGTGTTTAGGTGTGTGTGTGTTTCTGTGTGGTCATTTAGGGCATATAAAGTGGTCATTTAGGGTGTGTTGTCATTTAGGGCATTTAGCAGACTTTGTGATGCAGCGCAGAGATCTAAGGCGTATTTATAAAGAGAGAGAGAGAGAGAATGTAAATTTTGTGCAGATATCTTAATAATATTATCCATTGAATTATATTTTTGAATTTGGGCAACAAATTTATAAATATGTTGCTTTAATTGCTTTAATTTTATTTGTATTATATTAGAGGGGGGATCATTGGTAATTTCAGACCTGTATGGTTCAGTTCCAAAATTTATTTTTCCATTTTAATTTCCCTTTCATACATAACAATGTGTAGTAGCAATAGTGGAATGAAGTTAAACACTAATATTTGAGTGTTTGATGGGTACACATTTAGGACGATTAAGGATAAGAATCCAGTAGCTTTGCGTGACATATATGTTTGTATCTATAAGTGCCTGTCTTGACAATGCACATACCAACACTTACTCACATTACCAACACTTACATTTCTGATGTAATTTTTCATTAGAAAACGATTGACATAAATTTTAGAACGCTAACATGAACCGTTCTCGAGATATTGCACATTTTTCAAAAAAATTATTAAAAAGTCATATAAAATGAAAAAAAAATTCCTATTGAGAAACATGTTCACTTTTCATATGTAATACCATGCGATAAATCGGGTGACATCATTTTAGCAGATCTAGCTCGTTCCATTCATGAAAAAAGATACTTTGAGTAATACTTTTGTATTTGAACGTCAATAGTCATTTATCTGCTGTAAGTACAACTTATTTCTTCGTCCATAACGCTTAGCGAGATTTTGGCGACGAATTTGGCGTAATGTCGCCAACTTGGCGACTTTTAAAATGTTGTCAAATTAGCGGAAATCTCGCCAAATGGATTAAAAAGACGCTAAATCAATGAAAATGACGACTAATTGTCGAAAATTCAATATCTTGGAAAGAATATTAGTATCTACTATAAGAAAAAGCAATTTTTGTACTGTAAAAGTTGTAAATTCATTACATTATATAAGGAAAGTCATGTGTTGCCCACATCAGATTTTTTTTGTATGTAACAAAAAGCTAGCTTTAAAAAATAACTTCATAAATATAGTTTTGCAAATAGCACACTTACCTTAAAATATTTCATAACAGTTCAAATACCTCATCCACAATATATTACATAAACAAAAACATATGCCCAAATTCACTCTGAAGTAGAATTTGTAATATGAAATTCTTACAAGAAAATAAAGTCACAAGTACCAAGCAGAATAAAACTACCCCAAATCACTTTCTTGTTACGTAAATAAACATCTCTCATGGTCCCGCATCAACTTAAGTATGTGCATAAATGTGCTGACTGAGGCTGCAAATATGCGTATTTCATGGAATATATTGCTCCTTTTCCTAAACGAAATACTTTATTAGTTCTTTCGTTCATATGCTCGTATGAAGCGTCATAAAAATGCTTTATTTAAATGCGAAAACTGGATTTATTATATCATTCAATACATGTCTCTCAATAATATAATGTCCATTTAATTAGCATAATAACAATTACATATTTTTTATAATAATGTAAATTAAATACATTTCAAAAGGATAAAGATAAATAATGAACTGCATTTTAAAATACATATTCAATTCCTATAAATTATAAAAACTCAAATAAATTGATGTATGCAAAACAAGCTTTTTCTCTACAGGATAGCAAACTGATTTATTGTGCGTAAACAATAACACAAATTAGAGCTGTCTCAGAAGACCTATCTTACTAAAAGTCAGCTGTCCCCCTAAAAATCAATCTTAACTAAAATCAAATCCTTATTAAAAATCACATCCTTTCTAAAAATCAGTTTATCATTAAAAATGTTTTTTCCCAATTATAAAAAGCATATCAGATTTTATGAAAAACTCTTGGTTCTACATATAGCACGCTAGCCATGGAAATGTAAGAATTCTAATATCTGAAGAATGGTTCGTGATAATTTTTAAATAACATTATCTCCTGACCATCTCCGCCATTTCAACTTGCGATCGTCCAGCAAACATTTTACGACAAATATTTCGAGTTAGAAAGCCAGATTCAAAGGTATCTTCTATTCTAACTGTTTTGTGCCCTGCTATCACATTAGAGGACGCGCGTACTGCCCCCCCCCCCCTCCCTATCCGAGTAATCTGGTTCCTAAAAGTGGGGATGACGGACGAAAATGAACCTAAATACTTATTCGTAGCGATATTAATTTCTGACGATAATCGATCCATTATTGATTCATTAGAAAATAGCGCCACACACACACAATCTTCAATCTGAATCCGTTGATCAGCGTCAAGAGCACGCTTGCTTTGGCTTCACGATTGAAAACACGGCGACATCTGGTGTCCAACTCGTTATTTACCTAAGCTTTTTAAAGCACCTCCAACCACAAGGGGGAGTACTGTAGTGACGAGAACTTGCACCATTCCAATATACAACCAACCAGTGACTATTATTCATTATTGTCAGTGGATAAATATGCTAATTCCTAGAGCAACGGTTATAGTATACTCGAATTTAACTTAAACTGTAGTTGAAAACAATGCTATCAAAATAGTATATATTAACATAGATCAGTCACATACACATATAAATAAGCCAAATCACTTAGTTGTCGCCAACATGATGAAAAAAATGTCAAAATATATTTAAAAAAATTCAATAAATATTTAAAAAGAAAAATAAGTGGACGAAATTTTCTGCAAGTTTTTCATTCATATACTAATAGTAATAATAATTCATATATTAATTCATATACTTATTCATATATAATGAAAAGATCAATTGGATCCCCGGACTTCAAATACATTTAACTCATGTTGTTTCTGAAATGCATTTAATGTACATATCGGCTTGCAATATCATTATTATGCGGTTTTCGCAAACTAGAAACATAACTTGAATCGTCCACATAGTTTTTGATTCACTTGTGATAAAACAAGACTTATAAACATAATCTGAAATCACAGGAGATATCATATATTTTACTAAAGTGTTAAATTAAAACTAGATTTAAAACTTTTCATCTGGAAAAGCCCTTCCCCCTCTATAGAAGAGAAATAACTGAACGTCTGGAATTTCAGTTTAACTTGAGGTAGTACCAAACGCCTGCAGAATTCTAAAATTGTATGCGTTTGGTTGGTCATGTCAAGCAGTATATAATTTTTTAAGTAATAAAATATCAAAGTTTATGTCTCACCATATGTAGTACTCAGCATAAACATACATTTAAAGCTTAAATTCGAATAATAATACCTATATGACAATTGTTTGGTGGTTATGCACAGGATATTGGAGATATGTATTTTTCCTTAAAATGTACGTCTAGTATAATCATAGAGTAGTTTTACTTTCAAATGAGGGTTGATTTCATGTAAATATTTTAAATTGGAAATTTGACGGAAAGCACGTTTCAAGTACGTTTGAAAAGACTTGTGTGTGTGTGTGGGGGGGGGGGGGTGCATGTGTGTGTGTGTGGGGGGGGGTGCATGTGTGTGTGCGTGACTGAATGTGCGTATGTGAATATGTTTACCAAGTGAGGTGCGATAACTCACGAACACTCCTACCACTATAAATTGTATGTTTAAATGCAACTATGTACGAGGGTAAAACTTGATAGAATTTTAGTCATTATTAGGATTATTATTGCCATTATAGTATTATACTTAATCATTATAGTATTATTTCTATAGAAAACAATCATAAATCTTTGTACAATGATAATGTACAATGATAATGTACAATGATGATTCATAGTGTAAGAGGTTAATTGATAATTTAAAGAATGTTGTTGGTACAAAATTAGTTATAAGCCAAATGCATCCATCGGCGTCACTCAGCTGCTGTCATTTGAGAAGAATTTTTTTAATGCATTTTTACGAAACGTTGTGAAACAATATTTTGGGAGATCACTCTGAATGAGATACAATTTTTGTATTTTAATAATAATTGTGATACAATTAGAAATAAACAATCGGGAACATGATAGTATGAAAAGTCAGGTGGAGACGCTTCCTCCAATTATTTTAAGAGTGAATTTATTTTGAATAATTTGGATTTCTATCATGCATGTGATTAATATTTGAAACGTTAAAAATACGGGATCATTATTTTCAAAAATCACCTGAATCCATTACTTTATTTTCTTCACAAATTAATATATTTATTTTGTTATTTGTCAAAATCAATAAATAAAATTAGAGCATTTTTAAAAGTCATTTCCTTTGGAAATCTAATGTAATTTTCAGTTCTTTCTCGAACCGGAGGATCTTCGAACTGGCCAAGCGATGTTCTGACTATTAAGCTATCGAAATCCCAACTTATTTTCCTTGAATCAGACCATGTAATCTCTATCTACTGAAGTTTGATCGATGTGTTTGTGAGACCAGAAAGTGCTCTCACATTTGATGAGACACTTTTATGTGAGTATTTATGGTGGCCAGAACGGCAAACAAAGATTGTAGTCTGGCTGGCACCAAGGTTTATTACGACTTGAACCTAAAGGTCAGAAGACTATAAATTTAGGGGTGCTATACCAGAGGGGCTGAGCTGGGCCGTACTACATGTGCAATGGTGCCATTGGGTAAGGAGTAGCCAGTAAGCGCCAAAAAGAAGTAAAGGCGGAGTTACTCCCCCCCCACACACACACACACCGAGGGAAACACAGCCTGTGACCCGAGAACGAGATCAGACATTGACGAACAGAGAACGAGATCAGACATGGGAAAATACAGTTGGATTTTGACTTAGGAAACAAGAGTAGACCAAAAATAAGACAATCATGATTTTTGACTTAAAAATGCGATATACTTAAGAAAGATGCTGGTGACAGTTGTTCAGAGTTGACTGGTTCAGATATGTTATGATGACTTGCGGATAGAACCGCCTAATAGCATGAAATAAGTGGAGTGTTTGAGTTAGCAGTATTCAATGAAGTTACGAGTGGGCATTGCACTTCGAGTTGATGCGTGTAATTACAGACGAGATTGACCAAGTGCTGCTAACAAGGCCCAGATTGAAGGTATGTGTTCATCAATCATTCACAGGTTAATAAATACGTTAGGTATATGGTTCAGGGTCTCAGATGCTCTCCTCTCACATTCCATCTTAATAAATAATTAATAGGAATAGTATTTAATGTATTGGAATTGAATAGGTATTTTGTATCTTTAATGAATGTCATTAAGTTTAAATTGGTCTAATCTTTGTAATAATTTAATAATATTTCTTTACAGGACTCACACGAAAAGTAAAATAATTGGAGGGTTTATAGCGGCACAACATAGCAATCTACGATTTAAATGATAATTCCAGTATATATGGATTCACGGCAATGTGAAGAGGATTAATAATAATTAATGTGGTAATTATAAAATTAAAACCTTAACTTTAAGTTTCGTCTTTTTCGGTTGCCACAGTGTTAATTCCCGTCTCAGGGACCACTTTTGAATTCTCTGTCTGTTTTCGTACATGCTGGCATCCTGTGTGGTCATAATGTTTAAATTACTCACATATTTTAAGGCGTCTATTGAACATTTTTTTCGTAACAGGATTGTAGCAGGAAATGAAAGTGTTAATTCGTTTGTGCACTATTGTAAAGATCCGACTATCCAGCCAGGAAACGGATCGCGAATCTTCAAATTGTCCAATTGATACACTGTCTATTGATCTGCTTTGACAAGATTACAATTTTGTCTTGTTAAAGTGGACTGCATATATAATATAGGTCCATTGCCACTATACATGATAAGAGTACAGTTTCAGTAGCTCAATGAACTGGGCGTCAATTGGACAAAAGAATATTTGTGTAGAGTCAAAAAAATTCTGAAAAATAATTCCGTAAAAATATAATTTATTACGGAAACCAGTATCAGAGACATGCATTGTGAGTAGTATATATTATATATATATATATATACAAAAATATCTTAATAAAATTAAGAAATAATCTGCTGTATTTAACGCATATTTTCTTATTCATCTAGCATTAATTCCAATACTTAATGCGATATGAGCTGTAATAATTTCTGAATACATATATATATTTATACATTTAGGGACCGTGAAGTACTTATGGGAATACACTAAAGGTCAGGAAAAAAAGAGCATTCACAATACGTCAGAAAAAAAGTGATGTGTGGATATCTTTTGGAGATCTCAAAAGTCTCTGAGAAGCAAAAGGGCTAGTAACATAATCGTATCATAGAGAAAAGTGCTTTTGTTTTATAAACAAATAAGCCACCTGAAAGCGAAAGTGCATAAACATATTTTAAAAAGTAAATGCATCTAACACATTGAATAATTTAGTTTCAGGAATCGTTATAATTAAAGAATTAGAGCTCATCAAGAAATTACAATAATTCTTGGATAATAATTAAATAGTTTTATTAAGAATAGAACTAATCCAAAATAAATTTTTATTAAAATGTAATAAATAAAAAATTGTAAGCATAATCTATAAAAATTTTATTGCTTTAATACTGTCTTGTCATAAAACATGTTCGCGATATCTTTTTTGAAATAGAAAAAAATAAAAATTTCTGTATAAAAATGAGATATTTAAGCATCCTCTTATACAGTTTAAGAAAATATATTATATCACAATTTTATAATTTATTATTATTTATTATTTTAATTTATTATTTATTTAAGAAAATTTCTACTAACTTCTATCTGTAATTTGATAGTATCTATGTATTTTAAGCATATGATAATGATTCCTATACAAGTATATCAAAATTTAGTTTTAAAGAATATTTTATAGCAATATCCACTAATGATGAAAGAGTATAATTGGAATAGACATTACAATAGTTTGTATAATATTTTACCTCTGATTCTATGTTTTATTTTTGCTCAAATTCAGTTTTTTAAATTCTGTTTAATCTATTACATTAATCCGCGACTGTCTTTCCAGGCAAATTGTTTACATAGATTGATAATGTATTTGTTCTGTTTTTCATATTTTGATATAAAACTTGTTTGATCCCGAAACTGACCTAAACCGTTATTTTTGTTAAAATTAAAGTAATGAATTTATTTTCTGAACTAATCAGATTTCGAAATTTAAATATAAGTAAAAAATTTAATGTAATTAAATTAAAAATATGTATCGTTAGCCCAAATGATCACAATTATAGCTTGTAACGGCCTGAAAAATGTTTCGATTGATAGCAAGTTCAACAAGGCACCCCTTGAGGATTACTTGCTTCCCCAAAGGGCGTCTAAGTTATGCTACGAACACAAAAACTGTATCACGACTCTACAGTAATTGGAACTATTAATTTTCGTGATCATGGAGCATTGCATAATCCATTTTATACATGATTATGCCAAATTTTGTCCCACGTTGCCACAATAAGAAAATATAAAATTCCCCCGAATTTCACAAAATACTATTTAGTTCTAGATTTTTCGATAACAACGCCGAATGTGAAATTTCATGAGAAACCATTAATAAATGTAGCAGCTATTGTGTACGCAAGTAATCGACCAGTGGTACATGCAGACAGACGGATATCACTGAAAATATAATCAACAACTTTTCAAGAAGTCCTGAAACATATTTTGACATCAGAATCTCGAGATCGAAAATAATCGTGAAAATAATACTTCGTATGAGAATGTAAATATGTAATAGTAAATATATAATGGAAGGTGATCAACAAAGTAATATATTTTCAGATGTAGGGTATAGAAACAATATTAACCTCATCTTTTTTTACCCTTCGACGAAGCATGTGTGTGTTTTTATAATGTGGTTCATAATGTGATTCAGTAAACAGATGTTATAGAGAATTTACCTTTTTCAAGAAAATATATTTAGTTTCTAAACAAGGATTTTCCCTCTGAAGTAAATTTAAAATTTTGTAAACTACGAATATGGGGTTCTGTTTTCTTTTATAAGCTACTTTCCAATAAAAATTAGCTTATGAAAGAAATAGTTTTAAATGAGAAATATAGCAATATTTCCTTTTTAGTATAGATTGCAGCAAATTTTCCTTTTGTAAGCAATTCAACTGTTTGAAAAAAATATTTGAAATGATAAATGTTTCTTTGATAAGCAATATTTTATCGTAAAGTATAGAATTTTTTGTTTTTGGCAGCAAATTTGTAAATTTGTAAGCAAATAATGAATATAAAGAATTTCTCTTGAACTTGGGTATGTATTCTATGTAGATGGATTTCTTCCAAAAATAGGGACCAGTCAAAATTATTGCTGTAAACCCAATACAAATGGTTAGTTTTAGAGAATGAAAGGGAATCTTTCGAAACTGGCGGAGATTTTTTTTTTGCCTAGGTACTGCTGTTTTTTTTTTTAATGCTCCACACAGGGGAAAATGTGTCTCATCACTCCACAGAACGTTCCAGGGCCAGTTGGCGTCTACCCGCGTGACTGCAAGGAATGCTAAAGCAAACGTTTCACGGGTATCTGTATCAGAACCTTGTAAGGCTTGGTAAAGCTGGATCTTATACGGATAACTTTCTAAACATTTCTGCAAACACTTTTGTACTGTTGCATAGGGCAAATTCAATTCTTTTGTTACAGCTCAATTACTACTGATTCCTGTCTCACTGTGACTTGTATGTTTAACAACAGCCTTTGCAATCTCTTCAGCTACTTACGTTGTCACAAGTTTTCGTCCTCGCCCTGGTCAAACTAAAAAGTGTTGAGTCTCCTCGAAGCGTTGAACCATTCTCCCTACACCACATGGTGTCAGGAGACCAGTACCCAACTATTTCAAACGTTTGTACTCGCTAGGAGCAACAGCTGCGTTTTCGTATTCTTTTGAAACAACTTTAATAATAAAATGATCAGGCAATGAGAGTCCCATAGCGATGGTCGAATGTTTCCACAAGGCTTTAAACGTTTTTTTCATGGCAGGTCGGTTTAAACAAATTGCATAAAATGACGTCTTCTTCTTATATTGAGGCTTCTGGAACATTTACGAAATGCGTAGCTAAATTTCATATCAAAAGTTTATGACAGTTGATGGTCGCTTATACTACTTACAATTCGTAATTAATATGCAGCACGACTACCAAGCCGTTTCATTATATTATGCTTTTACTAGGGACTGCTCGCAGCGACATATCTTCCCCATCGGTCATTTTTGGTACTAACATTCCTTGCATCATTCGTTTCTGCATTTTCTGAAATGAATACCACGCATATTTGGCGTTCTTATGAACACTGTTTTTTCTCTACAGTGCTCTGTACAGGGATACTGTAATATATCTATCTATATATATATATATATATATATATATATATATATATATATATATGTGTGTGTGTGTGTGTGTGTGTGTGTGTATACATATCTATGCAGAGAGATAGATAGATACATAGATACAGGGTGTACCAAAAATATTGACCTCGACTTTTATTCCTTAAATATTTATCTTAGACATATATAATAAATTACAAAGTTGCGTAAAAAATGGTACAGAATTTTATTAAATCGATTAAAATTTTCAAGGGATTTATACAAAATTTAAATACAAAACTTAAATACAAAATTTAAATGCAAAACATAAATACAAAATTTAAATACAAAACTTAAATACAAAATTTAAATACAAAACCTAAATACAAAATTTAAATACAAAACTTAAATGCAAAATTTAGGTATAAAACTTAAATAAAAAATTTAAATACAAAACTTAAATACAAAATTTAAATTTTTATACGACCCTTGCACAAAAATATTTCCAATGAGTAAAATGTGCCCCATACACTAATAATAATAATAATAATATATATATATATATATATATATATATATATATATATATAAATTCCTAAATAGGAGAAGTAGCAATGTACTCGTAAAATTTCTAGATAAGTGACGGAAGTAACGGCCGGGGGGAGTTGCGAACCCCAACACTCCGGTTAAAGCTTTTTTCTGCCATGGCAAACGCTCCCTGTAGCCGATACTCCCTACACTATTTTCTTCATGACTGTTATAAAACCGTAAAAAATTACATACATACATATACACTTTCAATAACTTGTACAAATCCAAATGTTTACCATTCTACGCTAAAACAAACCAAAAAGGACACACTATAAAATATAACAATTAGTTTAAAATACTAATGTATGAAATCACTTCACTCTTGGTTATTTAATATCTTAATATCAATATCTTCAAAAAATAATGTTTGAAATCCAAGTCAGAGAGGTTATATTTAAAAATTTGGGTACAAGACCAATTGGCAACACTATCGCCATATAAATACTAATGTATGAATTTACTTCACTCGTGGTTTTTTAATACTTTAAAATCAATATATTCAAGGCTAATGAAATCCAAGTCAGAGAAGTAATTTTTAAGAATTGGATACAAGATCTACTGGCATCATTATCGCCATATAAATACTAATGTATGAAATTACTCCACACGTTATTATTTAATACTTTAAAATCAATATATTCAAGATTAATGGCATCCCAGTCAGAGAGGTTATATTTAAATATTGGATACAAGACCTAATGACAATATTATCACCATATAAATATTTAAACACATAAATACGCTATAGTCCAGACTCTTCGCAATACACCTTCCCATGGAACAACAGGTAACTTATTGATGTTATACCACTTTCACGATAAAGTCACGATAAAGTTATGTTAAAGTTAAGGAGATTATACGTGAAAGTGGTATAACATCAATAAGTTACATGTTGTTCCATGGGAAGGTGTATTGCGAAGAGTCTGGACTATAGCGTATTTATGTGTTTAAATATTTATATGGTGATAATATTGTCAAATAGGTCTTGTATCCAATATTTAAATATAACCTCTCTGACTGGGATGCCATTAGTCTTGAATATATTGATTTTAAAGTATTAAATAATCACGTGTGAAGTAATTTCATACATTAGGATTTATATGGCGATAATGATGCCAGTAGGTCTTGTATCTATATTTAAAAAAACAACCACTCTGACTTGTATTTCAAACATTAGTTTTTGAATATATAGTTTTTAAAGGATTAAATAACCACGAGTGAAGTAATTTCTTTCATTGGTATTTTTATGGCAATAATGTTGTTAATAGGTCTTATATCCAATTTTAAAATAACCTCTCAGACTTGGAATTCATTAGTCTTGAATATATTGATTTTAAAGTATTAAATAACCACGAGTGAAGTAAATTCATACATTAGTATTTATATGGCGATAGTGTTGCCAATTGGTCTTGTATCCAAATTTTTAAATATAACCTCTTTGACTTGGATTTCAAACATTATTTTTTGAAGATATTGATATAAGGATATTAAATAACCACGAGTGAAGTGATTTCATACATTAGTATTTTAAACTAATTGTTACATTTTTATAGTGTGTCCTTTTTGGTTTGTTTTAACGTAAAATAGTAAACATTTGGATTTTTACAAGTTATTGAAAATGTATATGTATGTATGTAATTTTTTACGGTTTTATAACAGTCATGAAGAAAATAGTGTAGGGAGTATCGGCTACTGGGAGCGTTTGCCATGGCGGAAAAAAGCTTTAACAGGAGTGTTTGGGGTCGCAACTCCCCCCGGCCGTTGCTTCCGTCACTTATCTAGAAATTTTACGAGTACATTGCTACTTGTCCTATTTGGGAATTTATATAGGTATGCACATGTAAAATTGCAGCATAGCGCTTTACAAGTTGTATTAAAAATTATTTTTTTTGCTTTTAGCTTTTTAATCAATTCACTGAAAATGGTAGCAATTATTCAAGTTTTATATTATATATATATATATATATATAGAGAGAGAGGGGGTGGGAGAGAGAGAAAGAGATGGAGAGAGAGAGAGTGAAGAGAAAACATCTACAAATGAAATATCAAAAACGGGGAAAAAAGTCAACAGGGAAATTCGAAAAGGCCTAGGGGGATTTTGACTCCTAGTTCCCGGTTGTGTATATATATATATATATATATATATATATATATATGTCGTTACTCAAGGGAACAAGAAAATTCGACGACTTGAGCGAAGCGTGCGCATGAGCTAACACCGGGAGGTAGTCGACCGAGTAAGTCTGTATATTTTCTTCTTCGGCCATGTGATTGGCAATATAATTCGCGGCAAACTCGCCTTATCACTGCCTCATGACAATTCCTTACCATAAATTTAAACCTCGTTATCAAATTCGGTAAATAAACTCTTCAAAATGAACTCCGGGAAATAACCGCAATTCCATTCTGCTACTCCAACACTATATTTTGTGTTGGAGACGCTATTATAGAACTTTAAATTTAATTTTATTCACCAAAAATGACAATTGTCTTCGGTCAAGCCTAATGTATTCTGTGCATATGTACAACTGTCATGAACAAATATAACAATATTTTATAAGTGCAAAGTTGGTCATTAAAAAATATTTCTCCAAATCTCCCTTTTCGATAATATTCAGTAAAATAATCCTTTCTTTACTATAGTTTGAGAAAGTTAAAATAGAAGATGGATAAGAGAATAATCCGGAAGAAGCAAAAAGCAATATATTTTGGGTATACCATGCTCCTGAGACATTACATTGATGCTGCCTCCTATATCTTTCACACTTCACTTCAATATATTTGTGGTTTCAGCAGGTTTGTAAGAAGATTATAGAAATTTTCGTCTCAAGAATTCTGTTTCTCTTCTGTACTACTTTGAAATGAAATTCCTTGAAAGAGAGATCTCGGATTTTTATAAATGAGGTTTTTAATACTTTCGGCGATAAACTTTCATTGTTTTATGTTTACTATAGTCAGGAACTTATGTCTACTATAATACAGTCACAGAACCCGCTTGCGGGGGGGTGTAAAAGAATTTATATAAATACAATTCAAAATAGGTCTGTGGGTGTGTTTGTCTCATCATCAATGCTGTACCTAATTTTATGAAATATTGTGGGTAGCCGTGAAATAGCTCTACTTAAAATCGAGTCCGTTTTTTCGAGTTCTTAGGACCAGGTTCTTAGGACCACGACAGTGATAATAATGAAAAACCGTTGGTTGGTTGAGTAGGGATTTTTGGCACAAGATCCAAAGAGGATTGTGTCAGACAGATGGTATAGAAAAACAGATATTAGCAAGTAATAAAAAGATATATATTAGCAAGAAATGAATGTATAATCTAAAAAGTGATAATGTGTGAATAAAACATGACAATGGACCATGTACAACAATGCAGTCAAGATGAAAAATGGCTAAAAGATTATAAAAAGTGATGTTAAAAATAATGAACAAACCAATGTCCAACAAGACTGGGAAAAGCCCCAAATAAGAATTTTCTCCAATCAATTTTGCCAAAGTTATAGTGTAATTATTTAAATGCTTGAAACGAAACGGTTTATATTTAATACAAGCAATTAAATATTATGTTTGACAATTGCTGAGGTTTGAAAACCGTTGCAAAAATGTTCAATTTCACCTAAAAGTGCCTATGAGTAAAACGAGTGTGACTAGACTGCAAATGAGTTAAAATTACCCCAAGTTTTCTACATTGGAATTAGTCCATTTTTATATTGAGGGATTTATCTCAAGCAACTTATTATGAGATTGTTGGTTTCAGGAATACTGCCATTTGTCATAAATAATTTTTAAAACCAATTATATTGTGAGAACAGAAATTGATCTCACACTGTGGTGAGACAGCTTTATGCCATTTATTTATTATGGTCAAAACGGCAAACAATACTGACAGTCTGGATGGGGCCGAGTTTTACAACCCGTGAACCTAACGGTCAGAAAACCATAAATTTAGGGGCGCCATGACAGAGGGGGCCGAGCTGGCCCTTACGAAGATGTGGAATGGTTCCATTGGTTAAATAAATAACCAATGGAAAAAAGAGCTTGTTGCGTCACACTGAACGCTACAAATGAAAGCAAGGAGGAAATGACACCCCCGAAAAAGTAGGGAACCTCAACCTGTGACCGAAGTAGAACGACTAGTGGAAAAAAACTACTGGTGATGACTTAAGTACGAGGAGAGCGATACTAATATGATTTAATAACGATTGGTTGGAGACTGGTGAATATTCGTGCGACATAATGACTTGAACAGACGACTTAGACTTAATATTACTTAAAAAGAACGAGGAGATAACTTGGAACGACACTGGTGAACAGTTTTCAGAGATGACTTGTGCAGATATGTTATTAGGACTTGTGGAGAGAACAGCCTAAGAGCATGAAATAAGTGGAGTGTTTGAGTTAGCAGTAGTCGATGAAGTTACGAGTGGATGCATTACACTACGATTTAGTGCGAGTAACTATATACGATATTAACCACGTGCTGCTAACAAGGCCCAAATTGAAGGTATGTGTTCCTCAAATATCCACAGATTATTAAATACGTTAGGTATATGGTTATGTCTCTCACATGCTTTCTCCTCTGACATGCTATCTTAATAAATACTTGATAAGCAGAGTAGTTAATGTAATTGAATTTAATAAGTATTTTATGTTTTTAATAAATGTTTTTGTTAAAGTTAAATTGGTGCAAAATATTAATTACTAATTCCTTTACAGGACTCACGCTGAGGTTAAATAATTGGAGGGTTTATAGCGGCACAACTAGGAATGTACAATTTAATTAATGAGTCCACTATGTACGAATTTACGGCCATGTCAATCTTAATGCATTTACTATTTAAAACTTCAACTTTAAGTTTCTTTTTAAACTGTGGCACACATTTTAAAAAGAAACTCAAAGTTTTAAAAAGAAACTTAAAGGATATTTGAGGAACACATACCTTCCATTTAGGCCTTGTTAGCAACACGTGGTTAATCTCGTATATAGTTACTCGCACTAACTCATTGTGTTGTTGTTGTTGAAACCCAGATCGTCTGACCTACCAGAAAGGTGTAAGGTAACAGTTTGGACGGTCGGGAAGTGCCACCCAATTTAGACCGGAACCCAGTGGGGGAGGCATCCACAGGGACCGTACCCTCCTTCCCCTACCACCAACCTCTCGGAAGGACTTTTGGACCCACATGTTTAACGTGATCGTACTCCGCATGAACACGGCGACAGTTTTGGCAGTGGCTGGAATCGAACCCGGGCCTACCGAGTGCAACTCCAGCGCGCTAACCAATGGGCTACCGCGCCCACTAACTCATTGTGTAATGCATCCACTCGTAACTTCATCGACTAATGCTAACTCAAACACTCCACTTATTTCATACTCTTAAGCTGTTCTCTCCACAAGTCATAATAACATATCTGCACAAGTCAACTCTGAACAACTGTTCACCAGTGTCGTTCCAAGTTATCTCCTCGTTCTTTTTAAGTCATATTATGTCTAAGTCATCTGTTCAAGTCATTATGTCGCACGAATATTCACCAATCTCCAACCAGTCGTTATTAAGTCATATTAGCATCTCTCTCCTCGTTCTTAAGTCCTGACCAGTGTATTTTTCCACTAGTCGTTCTCCTTCGGTTACAGGTTGAGGTTCCCTCCTTTTTCGGGGCATCATTTCTCCCTTGATTTCATTTTTAGCGTTCAGTGTAATGCAACAAGATCCTTTTTCCATTGGTTACTTATTTAACCAATGGGACCATTCCACATCTTCGTAAGGGCCAGCTCGGCCTCCCTTTGCCATGGCGCCCCTAAATTTATGGTTTTCTGACCTTTAGGTTCTCGGGTTGTAAAACTCCGCTATCCAGACTGTCAGAATTGTTTGCCGTTTTGGCCATAATAAATAAATGGCATAAAGCTGTCTCACCACAGTGTGAGGTCAATTTCTGGTCACCCATGTATGATGTCAGTTAAAAGGATGGCCAAATTTAAACTTTGAGTAGCTGATTTAGTAGCAACGGCATCCCATAAAAGTTTCTCTCTAAATCCAAGTTTCTTCCAAACCAAATAGATTGAAAATAGCTGGTTTATATAATACAGCAATGAATATAAAATACATCTTATAAATGAATGATTTTGTATTTTTGATTTAATAGCATTCATTACGAATTACGCGTTTAAAGCTTGTGGGAATTGTTAATATGTTCAATTTCTTACATTATCTGTTTTATTTTGGCAAATTGTTTCCAAACTCATATATTGTGTTCAGTCAATTATTATTGCGTTTAGCCAATGAACTTATATATTGTGTTTAGCCCGTTATCGAAACAGGATAAGAGTAGTACGCAATATCTTCTAATACCATTTTAGCATTTTTATTGTCGTATATATAAACGAGATCAAGATGTTTCATTCTGATTATCTGAACCGGTTTTAGTTAGATGAAATATAATATTTTATTAAATTATCTTAGATAATGCTCTTATTATTATCGGTGACTATAGATTTGATATGATTCTGTAATATTTAAAAACCATCTGCTGTCCTCCAACTGTATATTCCAACTATAGTATTTCAAATGTTTTTGAATCTACTGTGTGTTGAACAATTTACAAATTTAGTCCTCGCTGGTATTATAAGTCTGCTAATCATAGTTTGGGGATATTTAAATCGTTTCTAACTCGCACATACAGATATAAAATGTCTTAATATTTTTCACGTATAGAAACAATAGCCATCAAACATTGAATTTTTATAAATTTACTGTGTGTTGAAAAATTTACAAATGTATTCCTTGTTGGTATTATACGTTGGTATTATACGTTGGTAATATACTAATCAAAGTATGGCGACATTTAAATAGTTGCTAAATAGTACGTATAGATATAACATGTCATAAATGGTTTCTAAGTTTAGAAACAATATCCCCATCAAACCTTGCATGCCTCTGTTTATATTCTACGCATAAATCGTGTTCTCACGTGTGTTTACTTAACACTAGTTTTTCTGATATTTATTGGCAGAAACTGTTGATTGATAAGCAGAGAATCCGGAAGAAATAGAAAGAATTACCCATTGCAACTCTAGATGTTCTCGGAAAATAGCATTAGTGCATTAGTCCTGCATATTGTATTTTTTATTATAATAAGGTAGCGGTTTCAGAAAGTTTGCAAAAATATTATACGGCATTTTATATCTTCCGAATATCATTTATTCATTGTTGTACTTCAAACAATTCTTTCAAAGCAACATCTCCGAACTTCATTAAGAATTTCATTCAACTTATCTTTAGGATAAATATATTTGCTTTGCATTTGCTGAAGTCAGAATGCATTTCCATTCTAAAATACAAGAAAAAAATACACATTTACACCCTGAAAATAATTTCAAAAGATAAATAAAAAAACAGATGTGGGCAGCACATGACTTTCCCTGCAGAGTTATATACACATTCTCTTTATTTTAATTGAATTTAATTCACTATTAATTCAAATTTCGTTCTCATTTGGTAACTGGACTTATTTTCAATGGTGGCGTAGCGAAAAAACCAAAATATCTCGAGAACGGCTAGTCCTAGTGTAATGGGGTTGATCTTATTCTTTTCTTCGTTAAAAATTACTTATAAAATAAGCATTTAATAGATATATTTCAGCATACGTAGTTTTTTAGTTTATATTCAGATGATTTTGCGGGTCATTTCACAAAAAAAGGTAGGTTATTTTTTTCCGAATCATACCAAAATATAATCAGCACCAGGGAAACCCACAAGTGACTTATCTACCGAATTTTGTGAAATTTGGTCCATTAGATTTTCAACTAGAGTGCATACAAGCTTTTAAGGGACATATCGCAAAAAAGGCGGGTTTTTTTATCCTGAATCTTACGCAAAACTAATCAGCACCAGATTCGCCCACAAGTAACTTACCTACCCAAATTTTATGGCCAATTAGTTTTTTAGTTAGAGTGGATACAAAATCCGCCCAGACAGACACACAGCCAGACAGACACAAAGGCACACACACAGACGTCACGCTAAAAATGGTTTTTTCGTATTCTAGAGATCTTGAAACGTGTAGATCCGTCGAAAACTCGAGTTGCTATTTTCGACATGATTCCAATACTTTCCCTATATATTACCATGTATTGCAGGGAAAGTAATAAAAAAGCTAGAATTTAGCAAAAATTATTGATACAATTTCATAACAAAAATATGAAAATAAATTATAATATATAAGGCAAGATTATCATATATAGTCATCTGTATATGTTTTCCAATATGTATTAAAGTTCCCTACAAATTAGAAATAAGATTGCAAAGTTCATCCTAATAAAATGTGAATTTAATGTAATTATATGTGTTACATGTGTTTCAAAATATATTTTCTTTATTTTTACTTGTTGAGGAATGTGTAATCTGTATCTGATTAAGTAAAAGTTAATTAAGAACAACTCGTTATACAATGCAGCACACAGCTGTTTCGATTATTTTAAATATCTGATATATATATATATATATCAGATATATATATATATATATATATATATCTGATATATATATATATCAGTATATATATATATATATATATATATATATATATATATATATATATATATATATATATACAGTACATATCCACAAAGCCGAAGTCAAAAAGGCAATTTGGAACTATTACTTTCGAATTCGAATTTGCTGGGATGTACAGTATTGAACGAGGAGATTAAATAGAACCTCAAAATAGTTGCATGATGTATTGCATATTAGCGTGCGCATAATTACACTGCTCAAGCTGTCCTTGTCAAATGCACAAAGTAATTTCAATTTTTAATCTGTATCTTCCCGTTAATTCGTGACTTTGAATTTGATGAAAACTAATATGAATTCCTTATTATTGTTATTAATTATATTGACAAGAACTTTTATCAGTAATTTTAACCAATTTCAATGTCACTTTTAAAGTAAAATTTTACTCTAAAAGAGTTTAAAACATGAACTTCAAATCAAATTTCTTTTGGCAGATACCATTTATATTTTTTTTTTACTCGAAACTAAAATATGACGAAATCTTAAAAAAAAATAGAAAATGATTTAAAAAGTAGTCATTAAATAAACTGCTTTGGAAATGTATAATAAAATAAATTACACCTTTAATTGTAATTTAAATTTAACCTCTGTTGTTATATTGACCATGCTATGTGTATTCATTGAATTGTCAAGACGGAAATTCCGAGGGCATCAAAAGTCGCAACGGATTCCCGCCTGACACGGATGACCGGAGAAAGTCTAACTTTCTCAGGAAATTTCTCTACCCAGGTTCTAAACACACCTCTCGTCAATTGGAAAAATTCCAATTGATTACCTGCGGAAAAACCCAAACAAAATCCCAAAATAAACAGAAAAATACTTTTACCTTAAGAACTCATCCAAAAGCTGAAATACATAAATCAACACAATTTCTACACAAATAAAAACTCAATTTAATTTTAAATCCAAATTTATTAATTACTTAAGAATATAGTTAGGATAAAGAAAACAAATGCTGATTTATAATCAGCTCTAAACCACTGGACCACTTCTACCAAAAAAATCATCGGCTCTTTGCCGGAATTTAATTATCAATTCTATAAATCTTCAATTACAGAATTACATATTAATATCACATATTCAATAATTACAATTATGGTATGGTCAGGAGAGAAACACACTCGAGGAACGCTTAAGGCTTAATTGTTACTTTACTTTAATTAAATTATTTTACTTCAAGGAATTAATTTAATAGTAGCAATTTAATTCAGAAGATCTTGAGAATTAATACATCAGGAGGATCAGTCCACCGGTACACAAGTCTGTCGAGGCATCTCAGCCACCAATTACCGAAAAGGTCGCTAACCTCCATATCTGGAAGGACTCAAGAAATGACGAAGTGAAAACATCCACCTGAATACCCTCGGGGAGAAATCTTCCCCGACGCACAGGGCTCAGGCTTCATCACGGACTCAATCTGTAGCGGTCTGCAGGCAACCGGAACAGGAGGTTCCCGGACGGTCAACGGTGGCAGGCAACATCGAGGCTCGGCATCAGCAGGGATCCGGTCAGGCAGTGGCGACGGTAGCGGCAGTGGCGTCTCCCCCGAGCCCCACAGCGACGGAACTCAGCCTGGGGGATCAGTTCCGAGCATTTCGTGGGTTCGACGATGTTTTTCCAGGGAGAGAGCCCAGAAACAAGATTCACACAGCTTTTAATCATTCCAGGTGGATCCAGAACCCGGCCAATCGAAAATCACAAGGGGCTCACATATTCTTTTATCCAATACAAAAATACTTCCATTTCAAATATATCCAGGGATCCGCCCCTTCAAACGAAAAAGTTCAAGGCACGTGCAGAACAACACGAAATCCAGCACAAGATTGCATCACCCAACATAGCGAAAAAAATGGAGACACCTGTCTCCACCAGCAAGCAAGTTCGACCTTGAGCAACGGGCGCTGTTCCTCGAGTGCGAAGGAATTATTATGAAATAAAAATGGCCACAATTCAATACAGATTTAGATACATTTAAATATGGTAAAATATATACAATGATGGTTCCGGGACACAGATTAATTAAATATTAATATAAAAGTTTAAAAAGTATCATAATTATATAATTTACATAAGAGTGACGAATTCCGTCACGACAGAATTAATTATCTGTAATTATTTAACTTATTATGTGAAACAATTTTAAAAGCCATGAAAACCACATGCCTATATATGTACCCTGTATAGATGATTCTACACATTATGTTATCAAAACTTTTCAATATATTTGTCGAATTATTACCAATTTGGCAACTTTTGCACTCGAACAAGCTGCCAAGTTATAAGAAATAGAAGACATTTGTAAATAAATTCATTAAAATATTTTCGAGTACTTCTATGCTGCCTAAATGGAGTGTTATACTCGGTAGCACACTAATATTCATCCAAGTGACCCAAGTTCATCCAAAAAGTCTGAATTACAGTGGTCTATGTGCATTCGTAATTCTATGTTTTTGTGAATAATCTTTGATTACTGATTCGTGAACTTTTGATTACTTTGTTCACTGAATTTATGTTTACTTGTAACTTGACATAAATTTAATTGTAATTTTTTCTAGAATAATGTGTTTTATTTATGTTAATATTTATTTTGTATTTTAATAAAGTCCATATATATCTTTGGACTCACCTCTATGTTATTTTTACATTACATTGTCTTTTTGTTCCACATTAATCCATAGCATATGCTGGTGCAGCTGTTATAAAAATGTATGATTTGAAATTGCGCGGTAATTGCACGTGCATAAAATTTAATTTAAATCAAATTCGTGTGTTTCAAACATTCCATATTTATTCCATTACACAATTGCATTGTATAAAATACCAATTAAATGAAAATTGAAAATGAAAGCTTATTAGAACATTTTGTCGTACATATATACAATTTCCTTCCATTTCTATATAATATAATCCGTGTGAAAAATACCAGCTGCATGTGTCTAGTAGAAGCTTTTCTGAGATATATTGGAAAAATATCTGCTTAATAAGGCTCATCTGAAGACACGGAAAGAATGATATAACTGTATGGGAGATGCTTCATCTTTTATTTTTCCTCTTAGCAAATATATAAGCCCATAATTTTATTTTTCAAGATGAATATATGTTAACATTGTTTATTCATTTGGTTTCTGATAGTGCTTTTGTATTTCATTTTGAATATTAAATGCTGATATGTCACTTACTTATAAATGTTATAATGGATATGTTTCGCTATGGTAATAAGAATACTATTTTTTGGCATACTTTCGTAAAAAAGGAATGCATACAGATATATTGCATACAAGACATGAAATATTTGGATATTCATGAATTAATAATTATAGTTCATGGTTCTATATTACCATATATGCTAATAAAAGTATACATTATTCATCAACAATAAACAGGATAATTTTTATCTTCTTATAAGTCCATAATTGAAAAATTATACAATAGTAATTTTACATTTATTTTTAGACCTATTTTCATTCGTAATTTTCGGAAACATTGTCAACCGTCTTTTTTATTTCCAGAACCGATATAAAAAACTGAATATTTACATATTTATATTATTGACCGCAGGACAGAATCTAACGAAGACCAACTTCAGATACCAAATGGGGGCTGCGAATAAATGTGGATGGTTTTCAAAGGGCATTTAGGGACCCAAGCAGCTCCCTGCTAAATATATGCATAATAATGTATACAGAACTGAAAATATTGGATTCGAAATTTAGATTTCTACCTGGGAGACGGGGAAACTAGGGGAGGAGGTGGAGTCGAAAAATATTTCCAGACCGCATGAAAGCCCACCGCTGAACTAGAAGAGCAACAATTTGCATAATTAGTATGGACAACTGAACAAAACCCAATTGGGCTAATATTCGATTAATATGACTGCTTTCAATTATAAGTTTCATTCATTGTTAAACAAAGAAAAAATATAACAAAAGTTGCAACACATTCCTAAAATACATTATATTCCTTGTCTTTGGCAGGATTGAATATAAGTAGGACGTATAATTTCTTTGAATGTCGGCATAGTAAAGATAACATGTTTTCGTCTAATCACAAATCCTTATTTGACTGCAAAATGCAAAATGCATTTTATATAAATTTATAGGTATACATTTATATATATATATATATATATATATATATATATATATATATATACATATATATATTTATACATTTATATGCATTTTATATGTATTTTATATATTTACTTGCCGATAAATAAATATTATAGATTTTTAATTTTGATCAGATCAAGTTAAAACCAAACTAATTTAGTGGCTTTTTTGCATCTATAGGTTGGTTTTTAATTGCTAATATTTTTTTAATTATTATGCTACCGATTTTGGGGAGCAGGCAATAAAAGCAAGTATTTAGAGAAAATATATTTACAGCTACTTAAAATGTGCAAATAAAGAAAGTGTAACAGAAAAATGTGATATTATTGAGTTCACATTTTAAAAGTTTATACGCTCAGCCGCAAGTTTAGTGGCTATTGCGAAATAACACATTAAAATTGTGTAACAGAAATATTTTTAAATATAAAAAATTTTTACCATTGATGTATAGATTAACCTTATTAAACAAATACAATTTCCAAAATCCCAAAGTTTGTATACTTTGACGATCGCCAAAAAGAAATATTTTTACAAAGCCGACGTTCCAAACGGAAAAGATAATAAAATTTATGCGAGCTTTCTAAATGTATGTACGTAGCTTAGGGCTACCCATCGTCAGATACATATCGCTGCACTTCAGAATAAAGAAATCTGCCTACCTTTGGCAGATTTTCATTTGTTGAGTGATAAATATAATTTCTTTTGTTGCAATCCGAGCCACAAAAGTTCTTTATTTTAAGGAGTTTCACATGGATATAGAGATTAAAATTGTCTCTTGCACTCCAAATAAAGGCATATTATCACAAGAGCTTTCATCAGTTGCTGATAAATATCAAAGAAGAAACGTATTTGCTTATTACATGCCATTTGTTATGTTTGCATGCTAAACAATGATTTTATGACACTAAATGCTTAGAATTAATCGAATTATGGGAATTGTATGAACTGTGAAAAATGTGACAAATAAATAACAAAGTACGGTTTTTCTACCAGAATTGAACAAGCTTCATGGACATCTTTTTCATTCTAAACATTACTTAAAAAGTTTGGAATGACAACCATGTCCAATTTGACATTGCACGTGGTTTTCAATCTAAACATGTTATTACAAACTTTTTAAAGAAATTCCGACTTATTTAAATTACATACGAGGGAAACCATGCGATTGTCCATAAAGTCACTATTGTATTAATTGGACCATATATGTTCTCTGTGACATAGATTACACGGATTTTTACTGGGAATGTTTTGGGTTTTGGGTAGTTTGAAAAGTAGTTGACAATTATGGTCACTTAAAGAAAACGTATGCTATTTATCCCCTCGTATAGTTTCAAACTCAACGCAAAATATCTACAACCAGATTTTGAAAAGTATCAATTTTGAAGCGTAAACTGATGAATACGGCATATTTTTCCTTATGCTGATCAGAATCTAATATTCGTTAGAAGTGCTGATTTATTTTTAAAGATGTATTTTACTAAACACGTACAATGTAATAGTATTTAATATAAAATGTGTGCATATTTTTATTAATCAACTGTTGAATGCGAATGATCAAATTTTGAAAATTACTAATTCCCTTTCAGAAAGAAATGTTGAGCATATGGATCAATAAATTGTATAAGACATATTTGTAAATTATTTATTACTTACTATATTTTGTAGTCAGGCATTTACCATATACATATATTGCTTACTTTCTTAAAGAAGTGCATAAAGAAAGTATTGTTTTCCTGAAACGTTTCGTATTTGAGATTTTGACGGAAAAATCATGTTTAAAGTTCTACTGAACCCATTTTGGAAAGTTTAGTAAAGATTCCGGCATCTATCTCCACCTATCTCTCTCTCTCTCTCTCTCTCTCTCTCTCTCTCTTTCTCTGTGTGTATGTGTGTGTATACACTATAGCATAAGAACGCGTAAACTTACCACTATAAAATTTTATATGCAGATACATTATGAGAAATAATTACTTATAAATATTACATTACTCTCATTATAAATATTGGCTTGCATTTATTTCCTTGTTTTTATACGTGATACATTAAGTCCTAATGCATAAAAATTTTTAATTGAGATTATTTAAACGAATATAAGGCTATACCAATAGTTAATAAACTTTAGCAATTTATAGAATTGCACATCTGAACGATATTGGATATATTTATCTTCACTCTGTGGAATCGTAATGCCGGATATGCATTGAGGATTTCTATTAGCATGGTGGTTGATGGGGACAACATATCTCTAAGAAACAAAAAACAACTTTACATCATATTGCCTCCAAATAGATGCTCAAGTGCTTTGGATGAGTCGGACGGTCTGGGTCCTCAACATCATATTGCCTAGACCAAACTAAAACTTAAAAAAATTCTGTAATAAAACTTCAATAATATAAATATTTCGTAAACACAGTATAAACACAAATATATACTGTTCAATCGATTTCGAAGGCAGAAATATGTCTTGTTCTGCAAAAAACAACATGATGCAAAACATATCTTATTAAAGTAAGGTTGGACCTGCTTTACAAATGCATACGTAGTTAATAGTAGGAGAAAAGTTGCCATCCCTCGCGGGAGAAACGAAAGAGCAACAACCAATGATATACGAAAGCTTAAGCTTCCACGTACTAACAGTAAAAACCACCCAGAAAAGAGATAATAACTGAAAATAAATAATGAACGGAAGATAAATATGGGCAAAATGGGGCACGGAATTATGAGAGTTCAAAACAGGTGATTTGTAAATTGAGTTGTTTTATCTATATCTATATCATTTAAGTATCAGTCTTCTTTTTTGGACGATGTAAACTCCTGGTAATTCATTGTAGTCTGATATAAATTAATAGTATGCACTTAAATTTATTTGATAACGTTTTGCGAAGATTAATGACTATATTAATTTGCGCAAATAATTGATTTAAACTAAATTGTTGCGGTATTTGAAACGTCTTAACGATGCTCAAAATTGACCATTTGCGCTTAATTTATCACAATACTATTTCATTATAAGACTCAAATGCACCCACAAAGCGTCAAATATTTAAGTAAGCAGAATACTTAAAACGATATTAATGATTATCTCATTAATTGCGAGACTCAGTGAGATGAAAGTACTTGACTTTTCGAACCGGAGTTATAAATTTCTTCTAAAACTCGCCTTCTGTCAAAGACACTCTACGACCTTTGCATTTGTTCCTTGCTTGCGACAGCTAAAACTTTACCTCATTATTTCTCCTCAACTCAGAATCTGTAAAGAATTCCTTGTAAATTGTTAGGCAAGTGCCATCATTATGTTGACCTTGGTGCATCTTGCACTATATGCGTGCCACATGTTTTCGGCGTCGTTAAAATTTGAGTTTAAAGTGAATTTCATTTTACATTTACTTCTGCATAGTATGGATGTGTATAAAATAATTGCCACCGATTCTCAAACTTTTCTGATTTGAGGTACTCTTAGAAGTGTAGTTTGAAACTCACATTGAAAGTCTGATTTGTTGTAGGTGTTTTCTGTACTTTTTAATTTCATAGCTAATTGGCACATTAAAAGCAGAAGATGTAAGTACAGTAAAGCAATTCCGTGAGATGTCTTTATCGATGAAAATTCAAAAAATCAGTCAGTTTTACTTAAGAACTATAATGATTTCTGAGGTAACGGATGTTTTAACAAGAGACCTGTAAATTAACCCGTTCCTGAATATCTGAAATTCAAAACTTTATAAAATAATACATGAACGTACATTAGGCACAATATTACACATACATTAGCACTATATAAATAAGTTACACTTATTTACATAAAATATACAAATACCATATTTTACAATATTAGTGATATAGTTACTAATTTAAGAAAAATGTTCAGCTATTACATTTTAATGTTCGAAATAACATATAGCGTAACTGGGATTTATTTGGTTAATTAAAGTTATTAATAGGAAATTGTAAGTGTTAATTTGAAAGCACGTGCCGTTTATGCATCAATGATTATGCTCCTCAGTTGCAATTCGTGAACATATAGACATACATGGAAGGATTGTCTTCA
This sequence comes from Amaurobius ferox, assembly GCA_951213105.1. NCBI lineage: Eukaryota > Metazoa > Arthropoda > Arachnida > Araneae > Amaurobiidae > Amaurobius > Amaurobius ferox. The sequence goes on from OX578134.1 coordinate 92,325,461, forward strand.
GACTTATTATGAGTAAAACTTGTGAGGCGTTATTTCCTTTTAGCAAAACTTTTGGAATGTCGCTGCCCCTATTTGCAGTGGCAGTCAGTCCCTGGCGGAAAACTTACTACTTGGCTGTGTTCTTTGCACTATCGGCATGCCTGATGAACGTTTTTGGTTAGTCAAATTTGTTTGACACAGTGTTTCTCCTCAGAACATACATTTGATGTGTTCCTCATAAAATATTTACGTTATCTTAGATTTCAACTTCAGGTTGCCTTATATTTTCTTCAAGTGGAACCCTGTTTAATGTTTGCTTGGCATATAACATTTTTAACTTGTCCTGTAGGATATAATGCCAATTATTCGCTTAACTTAAAGTCACAGACGTTGACAATCACCTTGTAGGTGATTTAGTTTTGTTTAGATTCAAAACTCAAACAATTCACTCTGTGGTCTTCAGATCCATAGAAGACAGGTTTGATTTCCAGGTGAAGATATCTGTGTATAAATATATATGCTCGTAATAGTTTGCAATTTACCTCTGAAGATTCAGTTTTTTTGTCCCAAGTAGCCCGGGTTCCATTGAAAGAACAGAAGAGCTTTGAAATTATCAAGTCCAATTATAACCGTGAGCTACAAATAGTGATGAAAGGAATATTTCCTTTAATGTCGTTTTATAATAAAATAAGTTTATGATTCCTACATCTTATACGTATTTTTGAATCCTACAGGACAGCTGGGTGCATATTGTTTACAGTGTTTGATTAATATAGTAAAACACGTAGGTATGACGTATTCTTCTATTTCTGCGATTTCCTTCGCATTTATGTCTGTTTGAGAATAGTCTGGTTTTAACAGAGCAGTTTGGCATTAGTGTTATGGAAGTCTATTACTAAATAGCTCATATTAATGGATTTTAGTATGCTTTCATTTGTATTAGTCAAAAAAGTCGGAAAAATTAGAAGTCAAAGATTTCCAGTCAAAAACAAGTTAAAAACATATTAAAAATAGAGTACATAATTGCGATCTACGTACATGAAATTTCAAAGAAATGCAAAAAGTATTTCGTCAAAAATTATCAATTTTCCGGTATAAAAATAAAACAAAAAAATAAATAAAGTACAACAATTTGGTGTACGTGGTGAAGAAATGCAATACTGCAATAAATTTAAACGTTTTACCAAGAAATGCAACTTTCCAGGAAACTTTTTTTATACTGTTCATAATTTTGTGACGATCTTGTTTGCCAGCTTCATGAGGGAAGACCAAATTACACGTGCGAAATAGAAAAAACTGACTGTACTCATATTTTCTTAACTATTATTCTAGTCTGTTAAAACTACTACGGAAGCAGTTATACATTTGGTAACATTTAGTTACATATATTTAATTGCGTACTTTAGGCAATATTTTAATAAAAGAAAAACTTCATTTCTCGTTCTGCGCATAACGACGCACTCTAAGTACGGAAAGAGATAACATCATTATTTGCACTGTCATGCAGTAGTCTACTGTTAAACGTGCTCAGTTGAGTAGTTTTGGATAAAAATGTATTTTATAATAAGAAATGTACTTGCAAACAATTCGCACGACACGTGTAAACATTAAAAATATATATTAACATTACTTACTCAATAATACTACTTATAACATTATACTGAAAAATACTTTTCAAAATTATCAAGCGCTTCCACTTGAGCCAGAATCTGGGTTTCAGTATCATTCGATCCGTTTCAACTTCCAACGCCACAGAAAACTATAATATTTCAAAAAATTTAATTAGTGGGGACGATGGAAATGAATAAACATAAAACATAAATCCAATTTGCGTAATTATGGAGAACTTCTACTGTAGAATCGCTGTTTTGGTCTTATTCCATCCGTTTCATCTTTTAAGCAGTGTTAAGGAGAAAATCTAATATTTCGAAAAAATTTGAATTAGGGGTTATGGTTTCAAAGGAATAATTATAAAACTAAAAATCACTTTGTTAATTATAAAGTAATTCTACTTTAATTAGAATATCGGTTTTAGGTTTTATCCCACCCGTTTCATCAAATAGCCTAGATTAAATAATAATTCTAATATTTTGAAAAAATTTAATTAGGGGTGACGATGCAAAGGAATAATCATAAAAATTTTAACCACTTCGCTCAGTTATCGAACACTTCTATTTTATAGAGAATCTCGGCTTTGGTCTCATTCTACCTGTTTCATTTTCTAAGCAAAGTTAAGGAGAACATATATTATTTCGAAAATTTTGAATTAGGGTGTGTGGAATAATTGCAAAATTTAAAACGATCTTACTTAATTATAGAGTACGTCTACTTTAATTAGGATCTAGGTTTTGGTATATTTCCGTCCGGGTCATCTTCTTGGTTAATGAAAAAATAGAATATTTTGAAAAATTTGAATTGGGGGGTGGTGATGTAAAGAAGTTATCCATAAAATGAAAACCTCTTAGCTGAATTATTTAGTATTTCCACGCTTGCTATAATCTTTATTTTGGTCTGATTCGAATTGCATCAGCTTTCGCATCAACAGAAAAATCTAATACTTCAAACGTTCCAAAAATTTAGATTAGGGAAGACGATGTGAGGTCTAATAAAAAGTGATAAAATCATTTAATAATTCCTCTCTAGAACATTGGTTTAGATCTCATTCGATCTCTCTTAACCTCCAAATCCACTGAAAAATTAAAAAAAATAGAAAATTTGAATTAAAGATCACGATGTAAATATATTTTTATAAAACTTGTACCACTTTGCCTATGAGGAACAACAACCACACGATTTAATATATTTCCTAGACTAATAATTAAAACTTGGAAAATGAAACAAAATTGTAAAATTATCTCATGATAATATATCTAATAGTTAAAAATTATTTCTCAAAAATTAAATAATTTTGTTAAGTAGAAATAATATTCAATATACACGAGCCAGTATTAATAAAAACACAATTTTATAATATATCGCTTACAATCGAACAATGAAAATAATTAACCATTTTGCCTCGATCATTCGAGGAAGAAAGACTCAATATATTTTACCAGTTAATATGTTAGCATAATTATAATCGTGTGCCAATTGTATTCTTAAATCTGAAAGAGTTTTTAATAACCAGAGAAATTAATAACATACACTGTTCACAGCTGAAGTGGAAATACCATGAAGAAATAGATGTATATTTATGAAATTTACATAATATAATTGTAACAGAGATGTGCAAATTATCAAAAAATCATACCTGTGAAATGAAACCATGGAACTCATGACAGCATGAAAGCATGGACATTAAATCAATATGGAATAGGCCCACCACGAGCGGCTATGCAGGATTGAATACGATGAGGCATTCATCGCAATGATATGGTTAACGGTGTGCTGAGGAATGGCGTTCCACACAGCATGCTTGTAACTGAACATGGTTTCCTGGAATTCAGAGTTCTCCTAATAGGCGAGACATGATGTCCCAGATATGCTCAATTGGCGGCGAATTCAGATAATATGCTGGCCTAAACAGGATAACAAAACCTTGTAGACCAATCATAGTTACCCGTGCAGTATGTGGCCTGGTGTTATCTTGCTGAAAAAGCAGTTCAGGCCTGGTTGACAAACATTTCTGTACCACAGGTCTCAAAATGTCAGAGATGTATCGCTGTTCCGTGATACTGCCAGGAACGTAGACCAAAGTTCCATCAAATGTTATAACATGCCAAACCATGATACCACTTAAGGGGCTCTGCCGATTGACAGAAAAAGGTTCCTGGCTGCGTTGTTGAAAGCGCCACCATACGCGAGTACGGTCACCTGGCATTCCAAAACAGTATCCTGATTCATGCGTGAATAAAATGCTTCGGCATTCTGTCGACCAAGTGTGTTCCATTTCACACCACTGGAGGCGACGTAATCAGCAAAACGTTGAAATGGTAGGTATGGAAAAGGTTGCCTACCTAGGAATCCTGCGTCATGCAAACGATTTCGAATTGCGTGCGTCGAAACAACGTTACCTGTAGTGTGGGATATATGTCGTTGTAACACGGTTGCTGTGGTAAACTGATCCCAAGCAGCGACTCCCAGAAGCATACGATCTTCAAGTGGAGTGGTAACCTGGAAGCCCCAATACCTGATCTTGGTGTCGTTTCGTTGTATCTCACTAACCGTAACACACACCGTTGAACTGTGCTCACATTACGACCCAATAGTTCAGCGATCTTTCGAAAGGATAATTCCACCCTCAAGTTAAACAATAATGTGCTGTTGTTCCTTTGACGACAACTGAACGTATGCGATATGTCGACGCACTCTTGGCATAATGTGATGATTTTTACAACCTGAGACCAATGACGCTACAATTTAGCTGTGATATCGCTCCTTCCTGACCTGACGCTTGTATGCTGCCCGGCAAGCTGTTGCGTCACTATGCGTAACGAAACTGTGATCATTTGCATATCGCGATTTACTATTTCCATTGCCTGATTTACATAAAGTTGCACCTACAACAATATGGTGTTACGATTTCAGTTGTGAGCAGTGTATATCAGTGTGTAGATATCGCATTGAATGACCACTAGCGATTTTGAAATTGCGAAGGGCAAGTGGTAATGGGTAGTTTCCTTATGCGTCTAAGCCTGAATATGAAATAAACAATTTTATTTTGTTAATGCTGTAAACCAATATTTTACAAATAATTTTGCACAAATTGACTTGTGCAAAGTTATATAAACGTGTAAACATACCTTAACCTTAGTAAAATATTCACCCCGGTTCCGATGGTATCAAACTTGCAATTGTATGCGAAATATTTAACTCAACTTGTTCAAAATTATATAAACGTGTAAACCTACCTTAAAATTAATAAAATATTTACTCCGGTTTCAATGTAATCAAACTTACAATCAGATGCGAGATATTTAAATCGATTTGTTCAAAGTTATATAAATGTGTGAACATACATTATGTTATTAAAATATTCACTCAGCTTCCAGGGTAGCAAAAGAAACAGTTTTACAGTATTAGAAACTTATAATTTACACAATAATTGCTTCATTCAATGATATATTCTTATTTTCATTATTAGTGGTAAAAATTATTCATTTCTAATTTGGCAAAATAATAGCATAGGGAATAATATAGCGTCTTTCAACACCTAAAATTTGAAAAAGATAAAACTTGAATTATAAAACTACATTTTTCGGACGAATTAGAATCCAATTATACGCAGCACATGCAAGTCAATAGACACATGTTATCATAATGTTATGACAAATAAACAGTTTTCCATTAGATGTATATGTATAGTAGATTAGTAAATATTTTCTATTCAAATTTGAAGACAATACTCTCTATTGTCAATTCAAGAATCCAAATGCAGTTAAAAAAACGCGCACTTTATGTCTCGTTAAAATGATTTTCTAAAGAAAATTCCTTTTATCGTATTTAAAACTCAATCTTTGTATGAACTTATTTAACAAAGAATTGAAAAACAATCTAGTCTCAATCTCAATTGAGTATTTTAAATTTTTATATAATGGTATAAATTTAATTATAACGATTGCTTTCACTTAAAGTTTTATTTAAAATTAGTGTATTTATACAAGATTAAATTTTACTTTTTTATAAGAATGAATATTTTATGATGCATAGAGAACTATTACTAAAAATAATACGAGTCTGTAAATTTCTGTTATAGTATATAAAAATATTTTACTGTTTTACATGCATATTTTAGCATTTTAAATCAAAATCCCTAAAAGCAAAATATTTATGTTAAAAGCATTAGTATTTAAAGCTGATAATCGTCAACTTTTTACTTTCCTTATATACATAGTAGAATGTGTGAGGAAAGTCTTGTGATGGGGCCGAAAATTCGAATTCGAGTTTTCGACGGGATAGCACATATCAAGCATACTTTAACACGAATCAAACGTTTCTGAGATGATGTCTCTGTGTGTGCGTGTATGTCGGTGACACTGTGGAGACTAACGAATTGAACGATTCGAGTCAACTTAGGTACAAAAATTACAATCCATGAATGATGTCTATTGTTTTTATACGCAATCGAATGTCCAGAACCCCCTAAATTTTAGAGTAAAATTTTGAAAAAAGCATCAAAAAGTCAAAACTTTTCAAAAAAGTTACTTAAATAGTCATTTCTTATGTAATTTTTTATTAGAAAACGATTGACGCAAACTTTAGAGCGCTGCCATTAACCGTTCTTGAGATATTGCACATTTTTCAAATAAATTTATCAGAAAATCACATAAAATAAAAAAATATTAACAATTGCCAAATATGTTCACTTTTTATAGGTAATATGTGATAAATTTGGTATCATCATTTACGTGGATCTAACTCGTTTCGTCCACGAGAAAAGATGCTTTGGGTTATATTTTTATAGTTGGATCCCAATTATCATTTGTCTGCTATAAGAATAACTTATTTCTCAGTTCATAATGCTTGCGAGATTTTGGCGACGCATTTGGGGGAACGGCGCCAATTTGGCGAATTTATTGAATATTGCCAAATTAACGAAAATGTCGCCAAATTGAAAAAAATGATACTAAATCAAAGAAAATAACGACTAATTGATGAACATTCTATATTCTGGAAAGAATATAAGAATATACTAGTACTATAAGAAAAACCTATTTTTTGTTCATAATGTTTGACAATTATTTTGGTGACGAATTTTTCGAATTTATCTCCAACTTGGTAACCTTTCAAATGTTGCTAAATCACAATATGCTAATTATAATGTTGCTAAAATTACAATGTTTTCATTACAAAATGTCACCCAATTGATAAAAATTCGCCAAATGGATGAAACTGACGCAGAATCAATGAAATAAATGATGACTAATTGATGAAAGTTCAATATCATGGAACGAATAAAAAAATTGATTATATGAATAACCCATTTCTCTTTGGGCACGCTTTGCAAGAAATTTAGAGGAACGTCGCCAAATTGGCGGCTTTTTTATCTTGCAACTTTTTTGATTTTTAAGGCCTTTTTTGTTGCCAAATTGACAACAATGTTGCTAAATTGACAAAAATGACGCTAAATGAGAAGTAATGTTTCGAAAATTCTGATTTCCGTCATATGACGGGTATACATTCTTGTATATAAGAAAGGGTCTTCTTTTTGTCTATAACACTTAGTGATGCATTTGGTAAATTTGACAAATAACCTAGCAAAGTATCGCCAACTTGGCGATATTTTGCACCAGATTGACTAAAATGTCGTCAAAATTGCAAAAATGACAATAAATTAATGAAAACGCCGCATAATCGATGAATTAATTGTTAAAATATTTTAATATATGGACTATATAGCTTACTGAGGATACTGTCAATATTGGTACTTGTTAATTTAGAGTTGTATGAAATATAAGTTAATTGGATTCTTTGAAATAGTATTGCATGTTGTCCTCCGGAAAAACGCCAAATGTAAAATTTATCGTTAAATACGCAGCACCATGGATCTTATATATTATTTTTTGACTGTAAAAGTAGTAAATTTGTTGCATTACATAAGGAAAGTCATGTGTTGCCCACGTCAGATTTGTAATTTTATTATAGCGCATATTTCAGATTTGTCCTTTTAAAGTGCGAAAAAACATTTTATAAGCATGGATAATTTTATATATAAAGCACCATTACTAAACATGATACAATTCTATAAAATGCAGTTATGGTGTATAAAATATTTTACTGTTTTGTATACATATTTTATCAGTTTAAATCAAAATTTGAAAAAACAAAATATATATGTTAAAATCGTTAGTACTTTAAGTTTGCAATCGTTTATTATTTAATTTTATTTCAGCGTATATTCAGATTTATCCCTTTTAAAGTACAAAAATACATTTTATATCTACTCTTTTCTTACTTTTCAAAAAAAATTCGGGAATTCCTCAGAACATTGCATTTTGTTTCACAAGATAGTGTGAAATTAAATACATGTCTCATTGAAACTTATTTTTAGAATTACATTATTATCTTCGTGATATTGCCTTGCGCTTCAAATAATCCTTTGTTTTGGTTCAACCCAGACCGTCCGATCTTCCCGAAGGCTTAAGGTAAAAATAAATAATAATAATAATCATTTAAACCACTATTCAGAAAAATACAGCATTTTCCCTTTCCCGCCCAATGTTGTCAAACGCAAATTTCAAGCCTATTGTTATAACCAGCTCTTTAATACAAACACATACCTCATTATATAAATTCTTAGCAAAATTGTCTTCTAAATTTCTTCCCAAATCCTATGCAACGCCTACTTAACAACATGAAAGAATACCTTCCTGTCATTCAAAAATAGAGGGCTCCGGCCAGGAGAGACTCCTGGTGCTAAGCGCAGGAACTACGCAGCTCAAGAATCGATAGGGGTTTGCCGCAAGTAGCTCTGGTTCGGCCAGTAACACAGTGGGATAGCGATGCAAGTAGTGCATATATCTGCCGTCGTTTTCACACTAAAGCGTATATGTGGTTTATACATCTGACGCAAAAGATTATTTCTCATATATATATAAATAAATAAAATTCAATTTCTTCAACAGTGTTTCGGATTTAGATTTTTTTTTTTTGCTCTTTCAAAATATTTATTCTGAGATTTTCCCCCATGGATGTTTATACGAGATCGCACTTTAGGAATGCACGGAAAAAAATTAATCAAACACATACCATGAATAAATTTCATTTCAGGAAAACTGCCTAAAACTTACACCCAAGGAAATAAATTATTAAGAAGATATATTTGCATATATAAAACAAAAGTGGAAAGGAATTACATGCGAGAGAAGATGAAATCATAAGGCGATATTTTTGGATTAATCCAGAGTTTCTTGTCATCTGAATAAACCTGGATGTTTCTCTAGAAATTTTGGAATTTGGTGATTTGTTATGGCTCGGCGGGAATTTCTGAATTTGTGTTGTGTGCTGTGCAATTTTTGGGTTCTTGTGGAGGTGAATGCGCGAGCACCTGCACCTGCCACTAACGAACAGCCTTGGGGTAAGTTATTGAAATGTTTTAATAAGCAGTTTATACATTGAACAATTGCAAAACTGCGATTTTTTTCTTTCACGCATTATAAAATAATATTGTTATACATTACGGAAATTTACATGAATATTTAAACCAAATGCTCTAAAGGTGAAAATGCTATTTACGAAAATGTTCAGTTATTTTCTTTTCAATTTTCAAGTGCATATTTATCTTTTAAAATGCAATTTTCCCGCAAAGTAAAGTAACATATGCTAAGGATAAGTGGTTGTTATTAATTTGTAGCACAATGAGCATCTCAGTCAATATGTAAAATTTTTATCAGAAAATTTTGGAAATATATTGATGCAACGTTTCTAGGATGGTGTGTAAAAGGTAAACAATACAGGTAAACAGCCATAAGGATTGCCCCGGATTCAAAAATTCTTCCCCAATCTTGATTTATTTCGCATTCAAATTACTTTACAACCGTGTTCCAAACTTTTAAAATCCGGGTACCCGTTTTAAAACCACCAGCGTATCCCTTTTAGGACACTGATCCCATTAGCGTAGCCTTTTTAACACATTGATCCCACCAGCATACCCAATTTTAGACAAAGATTTATCAGTATTGCATTTTACACATAAGCGTACCAGATTTTAGACATTGATCTTATAAGAATACCATACATCAATGTGCATAATTCTCGTCCCTGATCCCGTATCAGCAGCCCAATCATTTTTATACATCGGCGTACTCATCGTTATATATATTTTATGCGTACTTTCTTCTAGTAGAAATGAATATGAATGGTGTATACCATTTTTTGACGAGGTTGTATCAGCGGTCTCCGTTTTTAGACAATGTTCCTATCGGCACAATACATTTTATATATCAGCGTACCCAATTTTAAACACTATTCTTATCAGAATACCATACATCAGTGTACACAATTTTCGACAGTGATCCTATCAGCAGACTAATCACTTTTATACATCAACATACTCATGTTATACTATTATACGCGTACCCTCATTTAGAGATTGGTATTAATGGTGTACCTCTTCCTTTGACGAGGTTCAAGTCTTAGCGGTTTGCATTTTGTCTAAGAACATTTTGGATCCCATATGAAATGCTTACAAGAAATGAAATCAAAAGTAGGATTAGAACTTATGTCGATAAATACGATAGTAATCGATAGAAATTTATGTAGAGAAAAGTTTCAATGAAAAAATAATAGATATATATTTTTTATAATTAAACTGACAAATGCATTCTGAAAACATACGCATTGAATCGTTAATTGATGCCATCTAATATGAAAATATTAAAGTTATATAGCAAAATAATTAACAATTTAGTGCAGTTTTGAAAAAATTGTTTTATTTTGATATAAATAACATCTATGTTTGGGGTTTCTCTAGCAGTAAAACGAAGCTTTACGAGAAATGCAAACACTTTGAACGATTATACACCTGAACAAAAAATATAAAACTGTAAATATTTTGACAACTGTAATACGAGTATGTCAAAAATAGGATCCAGATAATAAATTCATGAAGGTAATTCCAATATTTTAATATTTTTTGAACTTTTTATTCTATAAAAAAAAAACAGCCAAAAGTATCCAGCTGCCCTCCGAGCGATTTTTTTTTTCATTTTTCTAAATTTCACTAGAAATATATAGTAAATTACAAAATATATATATAAATAGTAACTGACAATGATTTATACGAGAAAATTTATTATTTAAATCTATATTTATTACTAAAATAAAGCTGTTATAATTTTCCAGTAATCGTCTTGCGAAGTTGAAGAGGATTCAAAATTTTCCCTTTTTCATGTTTGTAATGCCTATACCTCAAAAACTAAAACAGTTGTGGACAACTGGCAATAATTTGTAGCCCTTTCAATGCCCTATAATTACATATAATTGGATTTTAATAATTAATAATTATTTATCGAAGTATATTTTATTTTTAAAAAAAAACTTTTATTGTATCTGTCAGAACGAATTTATTTTCGTTTTTCGTTCTGTCATTTAAAATATGTTCGAAACTATTAAAAATAAATTGAAATATTCAGCGAAAAAATATGTATGGGGAAATTAAGTTTCTAAATCATTTATCTAAACAGAAGCTCTTATAGTTTTCAGCCATTCATCTTGTTATGTTGAAGATGTACTAAAAGTTTACTTTTCTCAAGTCGGTAATGTTAAATCTTAAAAATTAAAAATGATTGCTACAAACAATAAGCAAGAATTCGTAGGTCTTTGAAATTCTTATAAGTGCATATACTCATATTCTGTATCGATTTTCATTTCGATATTACAAAGGCTGGGTTTTATTTTACAAAATGTTATTCACGTAAAACCACTGCGTCTCCATCGGACTTTGGTCACCACCGATTTTTATAATTTACTTTTTTATTTACAATTTTATTAAAATTTGATTTGTTACAATTTGGTATTATAAATATCGAAATACGTGGAAAATTTCACTTTCAACATTTTACCAGGTCGCACCGACCTATAAATCAGCATGAATGAGAAAGTATAAATTTGCTGGACTGAAGTGAGTAAAATTATGCAACCGATTTTTCTATAAATACCAGAATAAATTGAAATATCCATGCTTTGTTACAACTTCAATCATATATTTGGATCACGTGCTTGTGTTGTACATGCGTTTTTGTAGTATTAAATAACTGGTTTTGTGGTAAAAATTAAAGTTCTAAAAAGTCTGCCCGTAGTACAGCATATCCTGATTTTCTGGACTGTAAACTGTTTCTGTATTATGCGGACTTCCATCTTACTTAGATTCTACCTTAAGCAGATTTTGTGAACCTCATTATTAGTTCTAAATTTACATATAATGTAATTTTTTAATTTTATTTCAATATCTTAAAACTATTTTTACTTTTTCGGTTTTAAAAATAAACTAACCTATGCAATTATTACAAAAACGTATTATTTTATAATTGCTATACGATATAATTTGGAAAATGATCCTTAAAGTGTTATATATATTTTCCCTAAGTTAATGTCGATTTCACATTATGATATAGCCATAGCGTAGTAAAATTAAATATGTAGAGTGCAGTAACTTTGTTTAATTCCAGTACATATTTTATCACTCCGCTTATTTGCCCTTAGGGGAAAACTATGTGCACCAAATTATTACACTGAACTTAATTTTAATTGGTGTTTCCTCGTTGATTGTACAAATCGTTTTATTTAATCGACTTAGTAGGATTTCAAAATATAATTAAAATTTATTTTCCTATAATATGTTTATGAAGAAATTGCTTAAGGATGAAAAAACATTCTACAAATCAGAAACAGCGCTACCAAGAATTGGTGATAAGTGATAAAAGAATACGCTAGAGTTTCAATAAAAGTACATCGTATACATCATATTTTAGTTTAGGATACAAAATGATTCAAACTCCAGTTTAAAAAATATTATTTCTCTGGATAAAACAGAAAGGTTTTTATAAATGTGAAAAAAATATTCTTCGTGCACTAACTTGTAACATGTAAATTGAAGAAAATGTCCAAGGATTCCAAGGCATTTGCATTTCGGAGCGTCTGAAGTATAATCCTCGTATCCCCACATCGAATGAATAAAGTTTCATATAGCATTTGCTTAGCGAATAGGATCTTAGTATTCCTGTCAAGGCTCAGACTTCTGATTGGGCGAGCCGTGCGGTTGTGATTCGTAGTCATACATTAACTTGGATTATGGACGAAACTGCCAAAAACGAGTAAAGGCGAGAACGACCCCAAAATAGTAATATAATCAATATTTTACTAGGTCGCAAATTACACAAGTAGAGAGGTCGGATTCTTAGCGCAAATTACTCGCGACTCGATGTAGTCTCTTTCCTGTGTGGCGATAAGTGAGGTTTGGAGGGAGATTTGCAATGCTGATATTGGTTAAAGGAATCATAAAGTTCAAATACTTATATTTTTAAAAATTTATAAATAAAAGTGGTGACTTTATTTTTGAAGTATTTCCATTTATAATGCTCAAGATTATTTTATACCACTCAATTTAAATAATCATTCCGTCTAAAGAAATACATCAGCTGTGTTTAAATATTGAGCTATGAAATTATCAATATTTCAATGTTTAGTGATTTAATTTTGTAAAGGAGTATAATGACCAGATTTAACCATATTTTATTACACTGTAAGCAACACAATTTCCATTTTACTATTTAAAGCAAAGATAATAGTTCGAATAGCGCAATTATACTATTTTTCTACTCATAAAGTTTTATAAGTGTTTATTAATTTGATCAAGAGATATAATGCGGGAAAGAACAGAAACAGTGTTTTGTTTGAAGCAGTCAAAGATGAATGTATTTGACAACGTAGCAATTGATTTAATGTTTTATATATTATATATCTCATGATAGACTGAAAGCAATTAGTATCAAGCTTTTTTAGAATTTATCAAGATATACAATTATTCAAAATGTTTCATTTTCAAAAGATGGGCTGCTCCCTAAAATGAATTCTTGCTGCTTTATATATAGTAACATATAGTAATTATAATTTAACTCTCTAATAAATTACAATATATAACGGAAATTTCACGGAACTTAATGGAAAGTTTTCGTGGGTGAAAATGAGTACTAGCGTATTTAGCTGGGATTTTTAATATTTTGAATAAAGAAACCGGTTTTTTTTTATACTTCAAAATTTGCGTAATATTAATATGAAAATTTTATTGTTTTAATAATTGTGAGACTAGAAGCATCAATAGACTAGAAACATCAGAAAGAGACAAATCACTGTAACCGTAGATAACCGGCGATACCTTGCACAAAATAATAGTCTGAGTGGTGCCAAATGTGATAACAGTGTGTTCAATGATTAATAATGTTTACTTTTCAGTCACATAAGCATTCGCTGTAGAAGCATTGTTGGGTTTTATACAGGCATAGCCCCATTTTACACAAAGCAAATCTTCTGAAGTATAAATTCTAACATATCCACTATACAATTTTACCACGGAGTCAAGCATCATGACATATTATATTTGAACCGCACATTTTATTAGGACACATATCTTGGCTGATTTTTGAACATATGGTTTCAACATAATTTAATGGCAAATTCAAAATAAAATAATTAATATTAGTACTGTCAGCAAATTGTTGTGTTTACTTAAATTCACCTAAATATATTTTGTTATTAAAGTGAAGCATTTTAATGCTACTATGTCTATCTAATACAGAAAATGATTTTTTAAAAATCATAAATGCTAATCTTTATATTTATAATTTTAAATCTGACAATATTATTAATTAATTATTTTTTCCAGCAAGTAAAAAATTTAGTTTTAGTATATGCATACTTATTAGTTCAAAATATAGTTTAATTTATAAGCAAATCGGATAATAACTTTTTTATAATTAGGAGGATATATACAGAATTTTTAAACTAAATTTATAGAAACATTAAAAAATTTTTAGAGATATCAAACTGTTGAAAATTGTTATGAATACAAATTCACATTTTATTGATGCACATGTAATTTTCATCCGATTTTTATTTTGTTCGCTATAAATTAATCCAGAATATATAGTGCATCTTTTAAAAATTAAATTTAAAAAAATGAGTTTTGGAAGGTTAAAATCATTATCTGCATTTAATGTTTTTTTATATTTGATATAATTTATTATCAAACAGTAAATTAAGCCATATTCAGTTAATCACGAAAACAAAATTTAGACTATTTGTTGTCGTTGGCTATATTTTAAATAAATATTTACTTTATGGTATTTTTAAATTCTCTGGCCAAAAATGCAACTCTACAGTAAAAATATCAATTTTACAGTTGTTAAAATTTGCCAAATATTGTAGTTGTTATAACCAAGGATTTTCGTTTGGGGCATATGCGAAAACTCATTTCCCCATATTAATATATTTTTGATTTATTTGAAATGTTATACATTTCGTAAAACATTTATTCTCACATGACAACTGAATGTTGAAAAAAAAAAGTTTCAAACACTTAATATAACACATTTTTACACTTAATAGCATTTTTACACTGATAGTCTAACAATTTCCTTTTGTAATCTAACACAGTTTTACACTTACTTTAATTCAGCAAAATTTTAAATGCGTACTTCTCAGTAAAAAAACTGATCTCCAAATACTCGCAATTTTCCATTATCTGTCACCAGTTACATGTCATAAGTTATCTGTCACTAGTTACCTGTCACCTATTCATATGTACCTATTTTCGTGCTTTCAATTAGTCCGTTGCATCAAGGAAATTGATATATAAAATATTAATAAATAAGGTTCTTCAATTTAAATGAAATTAAACTCGAAGGTTTGTCTACAAGTATTTGACACTTTGCCACACTTCTTTAGAAGCTTCTTCTCATCGCAGAAGAGTTTCAACAATTTTTAACTTGGTAAAGAAAAAAATGAAATTGGGTATAGAATAATGAAGAAATTTTTAAATTCATACCTGGATTAAATTAGAATTGAACTGATTCGTTCGTAGAATTTAATAAATAAAATATTTTAATATAGTAACTACTACCAGAGTGAAAAATATACTCTTACATTGGGAAATATATATCTCTGGAATTGTTTTTACCATATTTATAACTGCTGTTTTCATCGAGACATCCATATCTTATTTTCCCAAACCTATAAATTTCTTTTATATGCAACTGCGAATTTTATATTATTAATATTTGCAAATTAATATCATTGTTCACATCTAAGTACATTATATCAGAAACAGTAAGCAAAAATCGTCAATCCTATGAAAACTACAATATTCAAAACTTGTTTTACCAAGTTTTAAAAGTTTTATTTCGTTCTTTAAAATAGCTCATATATTATGTATTTTATAATTACTCGTTATTTAATATAACATTAAATTAAATATGATTCCCTATGCGGAAAAGTGCATTTTCTCCAAATGTACCCCAATTTCTTTTAAATACCCTGTTCTATCTGTGATAAGAACAAGTCAAGAAGTCTGGGAGAGGTGGTATATCAGAAATAGTGCACTTTATTGGCTGCCGGTGATTTGGGGGATCTAGTGATTAATGATGAAAAATAACCCCTTGCCCACAGTAAGTGTGGGATAAAGAACGTCGCGGAGATATATCTTCTACGATGAGCTCTGTCGTTCAGAATGAAAATAGATCGAGGAATGTAAACTTAAATTAGGGTTGGCATTTATTCACAACTTGTGTGCGATAATTTTACTCGATATTCTTGTAATACAAGAATTTGGTTTTAGAAATATTTGATAAAAAAATTCTGCTTCTCTGTTGAAAATTATAAAATCAGTTTGGTTTCGTGTTTGAAACTACTAAAAATACACACGTTAATTGCGTAAAGTTGTAAAATTACAATACATTTGATATTTGTTATAGTAAACATTTATAGTCGAATTTCCAAACTAATTTAATGTTAAAGCGAAAATGTTTTATATTTTTAGACTTATTAATATAAATACAGTATGTTTATTCTGTTTTGATTTCATTTTAAAATAGTATTGATTTCGATCAAGCTACTTTATTCTGGTCAAGTATATTAAAATTTTGTAAATAAACAGCTGACTTAAAACCTCTTTGTATTAGATAACTTTGTGTATTTTTGCAATTTATTTTTATATTGTAGGTATAACATTGTTTAAAACACTAATAAAATGTAAATGTGGGAAATTGTATAAAACATGTTATACATCAAAATGTATAACAGCAAAATGGGTATATCTTGATATGAATAACATCTAATGATGGAATATCTCTGACTGAAATTTGAGCGTTTCCATAAATTTAAACATTTATAACTACGTTTATAACTTATATAAACATTTATAACTTATATCTACGAATCTATCAGATAAAAATATAAACAAATTTTACTTATTTTGTCAGAAGTCTTGATGGAAGTATAAAAATATCTCAATGTTTAAATATTTTGAACATATTTCTAAAAAACAAAAATGTTTTGTTTGAGCGAGTTTTTGCCTTGCTTTGTTAATCTTCTAAACTATAAAATATTGATACAAAAAGTAAGCAACAAAATTGACGTCCAAAATTCAGTTTGTAGATCGATAATTTATTTTTACAAAGCTCTTACCGTTTTCAAGGATTCGTCCTGTTAATTTCAAGATCATTGAACATTTTCCGTTATTCAAGAATATAATGCATATATCTCAAAAACTAAAGAAAAACCAGTTTTATAAACTACGAGAAGTAATTTATAGCTCTTTAAAAGCCCTAGGATGTATAGTTAAATTTGCAATCGTGTTCTTAGTTTTTGAAATATATATAATTTCAGTATTTTTGACTATTTTAAAAATATGGTTATAAATTCAATATTTTAATATTCAGAACTGTTTCAAAAATGTCTAAATATGACAAATCACTCACAAAGAAACATTTTATTCACGCAAAAAAGTTTCGGCTCCGTCGGGATCGAAACACTACCGAAATTTTACAGACACTATCAGTTAAATATTAATCTGCTTCAAACGATAAGACAAATATTTCGTAACAGATAATATTTCAACATATAGCTACAAAAATCTGATGTGGGCAACACATGACTTTCCTTATATAATGCAATGAATTTACTACTTTCACAGTAAAGAAAATAGGTTTTTCTTCTAGTTGACACTTATATTCATTATTTCCAAGATATTGAATTTTTGTCAATCAGTCGTCATTTTCATTGATTTAGCGTCATTTTTATCCATTTGGCGAGATTTTCGTTAATTTGGTAACATTTCTAAAAGTTGCCACGTTGGCGACATTCCGCCAAATTCGTCGCTAAAATATCGCCAAGCGTAATGGGCGGAGAAATAAGTTATTCTTATAGCATCATTTTCTCATGAATGGAACGAGCTAGATCTACGAGAATGATGTCACCCAATATATCGCATGGTATTACATATGAAAAGTGAACATGTTTCTCAACAGTTAATAGATTTTATATAATTTATGGAATTTTTTGATAAATTTATTTTTAAAATGTGTAATATCTCGAGAAGGGTTTATGCTAGAGATCTAAAGTTTATGTCAGCCGTTTTCTAATGAAAAATTACATAAGAAATGCCTATTTACGCAACTTTATTAAAGGCACAGAGTTTTTGATGAGTTTTTCAAAATTTTACTCGAAAATTTAGGGGGTTCTGAACATTGGATTACGTATAAAAACAATAGGCTTCCAGTATTCACGGATTGTGATTTTTGTACTAAATTCCATCCGAATCGCTCCATTCGTTCGTGAGCTATCGTCTCCACAGACTCACTGACACACCCACACACATACTTTCACACACAAACACACAGACATCAACTCAAAAATGTTTGATGCGTGATCAGGGATGCTTGAAACGTGTTCTCAGGGATGCTTGAAACGTGTTCTCAGGGATGCTTGAAACGTGACGGGGTTCTCAGGGATGCTTGAAACGTGATCAGGGATGCTTGAAACGTGACGGGGTCGAAAACTTGAATTCGAATTTTCGACCCCGTCACAATATTTTCCTTATACATTATGCATATAAGGAAAGTAATAGTTTCGCTTTTAAATGTAGAATCATAATTTTATCAATAAACGTATTTGTTATTCTTAAATATCACATTATGTGTAAGTTAGGGTTATGAAGTTTGCTTCAAGCATTAAATTTGCTATTACTTGCTTCTGATTTCTTACTGATAAGTTCATTTGATTGATTCAAGAACGGCATTGCCCATAAATTTTAGGACAAAGAAATTTCCGGTTTTCTTCTTCTACATCAGCTTTTTAAACATGTTTGAAAATATATTGAAGTTAAAAATTTAAATTGTATTTTTTAACAGCAGGAATTTTAATGATATTCACGTGATTCATTAATGGATACATTTAAAAAACTGACGTTACCTTCGTATAACTTTGTGTACCTCAGTATAACTAAGTGTACTTTAGTATAACTATGTATAACTCAGTATAACTAAGTGTACCTTAGGATAAATTAGTGTATCTCAGTATAAATAAGTGTACCTTAGTATCATTTTCTGTACCTCAGTATAATTAAGTGCATCTTAGTATAACTTCAAAGTATAATTTTGAAACAATGCATTAATTTATACTTTGTAATCAAAATACTTTCATATCTTAGATAAATGGAAATCGGTTATAGATTGTAAATAGTTTCTAAATAATGCAGTCTTTACCCAATATATACTCTTCCAGTTAACCAATTTGGCATGTATCGTAGTTTAGATAATGGCATATGTTAAAACGTTTAAGTGTATAAATGAGCCATAAGTTACTTCCAACCGCTTTATTTCTTTATTTTTTATTTATCCTTTTCTCCTTTACGAAATTTAGAATGCTACAAAATGCATGCAAGCATGGGAGCATCGTGGAAGCATTTTCAATTGAAGCGTAACCTACTAACTTTCTCTTCAGCCGTAATTTAGTGGTTAAGTATTTCGTCTTAACTTAGTTCAAAAAACAATTTCAAGATTTCCCCCCTTTTTTTGTTCAATGATTTGGGCTCGTAAATGCAATTTAAACTTCAAAGTTAAAGTGTTTGAATTAAATGATGATGAATAAAGAAAGAGGTAAGAATCCTAAGGCAATGCATTTGATTTATAGTAACGTATTTTCTATTATTTTCCAAAGTATGTAAGTAAAAAACTGATAAAGTTATATATATATATATATATATATATATATATATATATATATATATATATATATATATATTAACATTTTTTTAATCGAAGACTATGCATAAACTGCTGTAAGTACAAAAAAACTCATCTCTAGCATATCTGTTACAAATAAGTAACTATGGACCTAGACTAAGGATAACAATAGAAGGGAACTTACCACTATAATGGAAAAGGGACTAGGAGAATATTTGTATATAAAAATTCACAATTAAAAAGGTATATATATATATAAATATATATAGAATAAAAAAGCAAACACGGCAAAAATGGGAAAAAGCAATTATAATTAGCTCAAGATTAAAGATCAAGACATAGAGAACAATCAATTGAAACTACACAAAAAATGGCAGTTAGAATTAAAACCGATACAATTCGAATTAAAACCGATAGAATAGCCAGTTTAGACAAAGGCGATAGTATTTAACTATGGACACCATTGGAACTGTCTACTGGCTAGTGGAAGGAGAAATAATAAAAACGAAGTGAATTATATATCAGAAATATGAAAAAATAGAACGATTAACTCACAGGCACAGGCGCTATGTATGAGTCTAAATGCTTGCAGCCGAACATACAGCATCAGCATACTACATCTAATCGTAAAAGTGATTGGAAACCGGAATGATCATACTATTAAACGTGAACGGATTTTTTTTTAAATGAAGACTTTCAAAAATAGTAATCAGTATAGAGCTCAGAACAAGTAGAAAGTAGTTTTTCAAAAATAGTAAACAGTATCACACTCAGGCTTAGTGGTAAATCAGGTGATAAGAATGGGTGAAATGCGCAAAAATGAGTTATCCAATCAAGGATAAATAATGCATTTGTAAAATTATTATGTGGTGTATTTGAAATTATTAATAACATCGTTTACAAATACTTCGGGATAGTGGTAATTTTGACAAATACGTTTAAGGTTATTGATGTTGATAAAGTGAAACTGAGGATCAGAAATTCGATGTATTCGAAACAGCTGGTTTAAAATGATGTTACTAAGCAATTGAATAGAGTTACAAGATCGATATGATAGCAGTTTAATGATAGTGAAGTTGTAAGAATCTTTTTTATCATATAGATTGGTGATTACATGATTATTGAGGGTATCTAAATTTAGGTCTAAATAATTTACAGTTTAACTAAGCTCATTAGGGATTAATTCTAGGTTAGATGGGTAAAAATCAATATTAATGGGATAGGAATCATCAATGATAATACAAAATAAGTCGCCAACATATCGATATACAATATATGAATTACAGTTAAGATGGCATTAATAAAAATAAATATATAAGTTAGCTAGATTACTGCTACTACAGCCCCCTTGAGGTACACTAGATGTTTGTAAATATGTGTTATAACATTGGATAATATAATTGTTGTATAACACTAAGTGCAATAACATAAGAGAGCTTTTGACATTAAATGGAACATTATTGGAAGATAGATAATCATAATAAAGAGAGATAATAGCTTTATATAAATCTTTAATATCAATATTATTTAAAAGGTCTTTAAAATCAAAGGTATAGAAATCAAGAATATGTTGAAGCTTGCAAAGGTGATTAACTAAATCAAAACTATTGTTCAAAATGAAATATCCTGAATTCTTAAATTTAAGAGATCCATTAATTCTATTTAAACAGCTTAGAAAGTACTTACTAGCTGTAGTGGTAAAGGTATTATGTCCACAAGTGACCATTCTAAAACTGAGAGGTGATTTGTGGAATTTAAGAGCCAAAGTAACATATGGAAATTTATAAAACTTACAATTCATATTTAATTTTGCATATAATTTTAGCATTTTAGTTTTGATTTTGATAAACTTCTTATTAATGGGTTTAAAAATATGATTATTTTTTAAGTAATTCTGTAACATAGAAATATCATATTTTTTGATATAATGGCATAATTATGAGAAGTTATATCTACATAAGTTCTAACAAAATGTTGATGTAGTTCTTTAATAGCAGATAGGAGCTGTTTATAAGGATAACTAGGCTTTAATAAATATTTAATGTTTATAATAATATTTTTAAGAAGATGTAAGGTAGTATACTTCTATAGATGGAATGTTTCAATAGGAACAGTAGGAATGGAATGTGAACAAGTTTGTTGGTATATGAATTTATCAAAATCAAAATATAAAGACTGAAGAAGTTCGGGGTGATGACAGAATGGAATGCGAAATTTAGACACACACACACACACACACACACACATATTTATATATATATACATATATATATATATATATATATATATATATATATATATATATATATGATTCAGAAGATATATATATATATATGATTCAAAACTAACATATAGTATATTCA
Source organism: Amaurobius ferox (assembly GCA_951213105.1). NCBI lineage: Eukaryota > Metazoa > Arthropoda > Arachnida > Araneae > Amaurobiidae > Amaurobius > Amaurobius ferox. The sequence continues at coordinate 92,347,479 of OX578134.1, forward strand.
TTTAATACAGCAACATATTCATTTAACAGAACACTAAATGAATGTGAAAATATGTTATAAACAAACACAGGAAAAGAAAAATTAATTCATTTTGACTATATATCGTGTTTGAAAATCTCCATGTATGTCTGAACAATTTTATATCTGACATGACAAAATTAAAGAATCGATTGAAACCCACCTCTCTGTGATATGCTGGCATTGCTGAATCTCCTTACGGGGTGTAATGTTGAAAAAATGCAACGTATAGGTTTTCTAGTATTGTTCCCATTAACATTTTTTTCTGAAATAAAATAGGGCTTTTTAAAAGTAATATCTTGAGTCGTGTTAAGTGACTTTTCCATTTTAGATGTATACATTAAAGTAAATTTTTGCAGTGCATTAAATGAAACAGTTAGTCTTAAAACATGTGTTTCGTGTTCTGTATTTATGTAAAGAATAGCAAATACATTCGTCGTTTCTCGTAATTGAAAATATATAGTATTAAAGTTTAGACCTCTATCTCTCTCTCTGTCTTTATATATATATATATATATATATATATATATATATATATATGTATGTGTATATATATATATATATCCCTAAATTTAAAACTTCCTTTTATATTTATAACTCCCTGAATTTAAAATTAAATAACATGAAAACAAATATCAATAGAAGAATGCTAAAAACGTTATGTTTTCTGTGAAAGCTGTAAGAATTTTTACAGAATTCTCGAAATAGCAGTTACAAAAGCTGCTAACAGATGGCGCTGTAATCGCAATAAGTAGTGCGTATAAATAGTGCTCCGAAAGCCCAGAGCAATCTGTTCTACCGTTCACACGTGAAAGGAGGTTAGCGTACCGAAAGAAGTGGATGAAATCATGTATTCAATTGGAGAACGTATGTTTCTGGTACTGGAATATCACAGATTAGAACACAGTATTACGGCAACAAGGCGCTGTTTATAAAACACGATTCAATTTTCCAAAATGACTCGATACGAAAATCATTCGCAAGCTTTTCCCAAATTCGAACGCACAGGCAGCGTAGCTGACGTTCTAGTAGGGAATATTTGCCCCAGGCCAACTGTAGTTACTCCTGAATATATCGCCAAAATTTCTGGAATTATTCAGCAACATCCGAGGAAATCCGTCCGAAGAATTGCAGCAAAGATTGGTCTCAATCGTTCCAGCATGCATACAATACTGAGAAACAATCTACACATGTTTCCGTTGAAAATCCGAAGTCAGCAGGTCATACCCAAACCAGCTGTGCCGCAAAGGTGTGACTTTGCTAACCAAATTGTCACAATGATTGATTATGAAGGATTTGATGTTGGCTGCATCTCTTTCACAGATGTACCACATTTCCAACTGAATGGAAACGTGAAAAAACACAACTGGCGATTTTATGGTTCCGAAAATATCCCATTTGTGTGAAGCGAAATCACTGCATTCTCCCAAAGTTACTGTTTGGGCTGCGGTATGAAGCAGAGGCATTATCGGCTTTTTTTCATGCGAGAACAGATAACTAGTGAACGTTACGCTGCAATTTTGGAACAATTTGTCGCCACACAGCGAGCGTTGGAGGATCGACCAAGCACCAAGTGGATCATATAAAATGGGGCCCGATCACATCGCACCGGACAGGTATTTCGCTTTCTTGATGAATACTTCCGGAATAGAGTCATTGCGTTGGATTATTCCAAATTTACTGGCGCAGGCATGGATTGACCTCCATATTCGTCCGATCTGACTCCATGTGACAACTTTTTGTGGGGCACATTGAAAGACACTGTCTACCGGAACCATCCTACCACGCTGGATGAGCTTGAATCATCGACCTGTGTGGCGTCTGAATCCATTTCCTTTGAGACACTACAAGCTGTGATGGCAAATTTCATCGTCCGTTTGTGCCACATCTATGCTGCGAGCGGTGGACATTTTGAAAAGATTGTAATGTGATTACAAAGACTGCTCGCAGAGGATGAGTCTATTTATGCATGCTGATACGAGCTGTATAGCGTATATATATACAGGGTCTTTCAAATGTCAGCATAAACTTTAAAAATTCATTAAAAATTGAAAAATCATCGCATTGAGGTACGGTTTGTACCATAAGTATTGCTAGGACGGGGGTTTTTTTGCCGTGAAAAAATTTTGCAGTTTAAAAAATCACCTATAGGTGGCGCTGAACGCATTGGAAAGATAAAGAAAATAATTTACTGTGCGTGTCAAATCGTGTGACAAACCTAAGTAACGCTGAACAGGTAATAGGACATTTTCTTTTCTTTAGATTTTTCCTAAATCGAAATTTTCGCAGAGCATCTGATGCTGATTAACCGCTCACGTAATACAGCTTCACTAACAGGGCTTTCTCGATCATAGTTAACATTCTCGCAAAAACTTCTTGCACCGTTTACTAATGAATCAAATGAAGAATCTACAGAGCACTACAGTTCTTTTATAACAGCCTCATTTGCGTACTTCTGGAAGATGTATTCGGGTAAGCGTAATGTGATCGGTGTTTGACCGGCAAAACCGCGGAAAGCCGTATCAAAGCACTTTATAAAAGAATAGGATATGATTTAAAAACTGTAAAATTTCCCTATCTTGTTCTAATTCCAAAAATGCATAAAACACCGATCAAATTTAGACCTGTGACAGTCGGATGCGGTTCTTACCTTACAGTAGCTAATGCCAAGTTACTTACTATTCTGACTCCATTACTAAAGGAAATTAAAAAAGAAGGGACTTGCATGGTGTCAAATTCTTATGAATTAATTGACAAATTAAGTAGAATAAAGGAGAAAATGTTTTTCAGATGCTTTGATTTTAAAGACCTCTTTAATCACGTAAATTTAAAAGATTTATTCGACATTTTGATGGAGCTTCATGAACATTACAATCTTCACTCTACCATTTCAGTCAACAAGTATAAAAAGCTGATAAAAATTGTATTATTTGAAGATATTCTGCACAACGGAATGGGTTTTTATCGCCAAATACATGGCATCCCAATGGTTGGGGGATGCTCCTCCATTCTTGCGGATATTTACTTGAACAAGTATGAACAAGGTACTTATTTGGTTAATGCATTGCCATTCTACCGCTTTGTTGACGATGTGATAATTGGACATACAAATCAACATGATCATATTGAATTTGGGTTTTACTCTAAATGCCTTGAGCTTATAGAAACTCATTATACATATCAGGGAACTGTTAATTTTCTGGATATTAGTATTTACTATAATGAATATGACAAAATGTGTTTTAAAATTTATGACAAACGGGACAATTTTGATTTCGATATTAATTATATAATAGACTGGAAATCCAATTTAAGTAGTGGTATATTCATAAATGTCATCATTAATCATTTAAATCTATATAGACGTCTTAATACAGAAGAAGAGTAACAGCAACATTGTATCAATAAATTTCTCCAAGAAGCAGCAAAATGCCATTTTCCGCTTCGATATCTAAGCCACTATGTAGACTTGGTCTTTAAGAAGGAAAAAAACAGTTTTACATGATGATTGCATATCGATGCAGTATCGTTACATGGCGTTACTTTTGGTTTTCGAGCATTCTGCTGTATAGTCAGGTTAGGTTTATTTTCATATATTGAGCCCTTTTGTGTGTCATGGTGTTTTTACTTCGGGATGTTTCATTGATTTCATCGGACGTAGGAGTGCATCGGGAAAACAGAGGCACCGGGAGTGTTTCTGGAGTAAAAGCGCTTTAACTGGGAACGGGGGGTCACAATCCCCCCCGGCCTTTTTTCTGTCGTTCCTGTAAACACTCTCCATACATTCCCACCCCTACCTTTATGCCTCCCCCCATCTTTTATCAATCTGTTTTGTATTTACTTATATATATATATATATATATATATATATATATATATATATATATACCGATTTAATATTATCTGGAAAGATTTAGAATTTATTTACTGATTCTAAATAATGTAACACATAGTTACGATACCAGGAACCTTGTAATTCCTCATATATCTCGGCAGTATTTCATCTCACCATCTATCATTCGTAAAATCCTCACAGGACCACTTCTTTTAGAAATTAAGATGAACGGCCGTGTCCTACAATCCTAAGTACATGTATGGCTGACGGTCATTCCATAGATCCTCTCACCACGTCATAAGTCTTGTTTGGAAAGCCCTTCTAGTGTCGTTAATAGCAACTATCATTGCTGTATTACAGAATTAATGTTATACTCACACATTCCTTGGAGGTATGTGAATAATAGATATGAATGCATGGTTCTGTTTGGTGGAAAAAATCCAGAAATGTTCGGATTTCCTTGGAACGTGAGGTTTATTTTAAAATACATGGGGCCTTTTTCCGCTATGTATGATCAAATTTTTACAATTACAATTACATTTCATTAAGTTACAAATATTTATTTTTGGAATTCTTTTCCGTATTACCAACTCAAAAGATAAAGAACAAATTATAACATACACTCTAACATGCTGGATTGTCATAATGAAAATATATGCAGGATATAATATTTTAAAAATAAAACTTTTAAAATTAGTGTCTTATCTTTTTATAATATAAATTTGATATAAAAATATTAGAAATAAGTAGTCTTTATATATTCTCACTTAGTCATACTGCATGGATTGTAATTTTAAACTAACAGCCCTATAAATGTATTTTTAACATACCATAAAACTATATTTCAGTCTGATAGCTACATAAGATTCTAATTTCAAAAATATATATGATTTGCTGCGTCCAACAACACTAAACACGTGAGTACCTTATTGTTAAGTATGTACTTCCTCAGATTATTCTACCGCATTATGAAACTGATTTGGAATTTATTTCTAGTATAAATGAGCTTTTCTTCCTTCTTAATAGCGCACACGCTTTTTATAAGTAGGACATACAAATTTCTATGTGGTGTTTGTATACTTAATACTGTTATGAATTCCAGAAATGTATTTTTCTGCGTTGAATCTATCGTCATTAAATATAATCTTTACATGTTAAAATTATATTAACCAGATCGTATAACCAAGCATTGATCAGGTTCTGTATAAGCGTCCATTTCGTATAAATAATGAAATAATCATCTGCTAAATAATGCATTTGAACACAATTTATAATGAAGTCAATCTTAAAATCACACTCTCCACAAAAAGAAAAAAAAATAAGAATCACAATTCCTCATGCACCCCCCCCCCCATCAGCCCATTTCAAAATATCTTCTCCCATATAGCAAAATGAGCAGTTCCTTATATCGTACATTTTGATCTCGAAAAATGGTACGAGAATTCGTGACAATCTGTGAGATTTGTTAAAAGAAATTAAAAACATACCTCGGATAAAATATTTATAATTACCAACGGTTGGATTTATCGAATTTTTTCTAAAGTGGTCTGTGATATTTTAAGCATGTACTGAAAAGATGAACGACGAATGGCCAGCCAATTTATTTTTATCGTAATATAACTATCGAAGAGGTTTAAAACTCACGTAAAGCATATAATTTAAAATTCGCGAAAAATCGTCTAATAATCGTACGGATTTCATTTACAATTTATTTGAAGGATAATTTATCAATCTTTCTCATGGTGTCAAGATTAAAGGTCCCTGTTACTTGACTTTTGCGACACATTTAATAGCGGAAAATGTATCGAAATGTTGCCATCTTGCCGACTTTCGTCCGGTTTCCTAAACTTTAATAACGAAGATGATTTGAGTAAAATTCCCAGAGTTAATTAGGTTTATAGAGATATTAAGTAGGTATATATAGATTAAGTAGGGTTATAGAGATATATAGGTTTATAGAGATACACAGAAAATATGTAAAATATCTAATTTATCAGATAATGATCGCACGTAATGCCAGTAATAAAAAATTGCATGAGTTGATCATTTAATTGCTGTTTCATTGTATCTGAAGTTTGCTTCACAAATTTTCTAGATATTTATTAATTGTATCTTTCTGCTGTTTACGATTATTCCTGCTGTGAAAATGCTGTGTCATTAATTCCAACTATATTTTCCATGCATAATAATTAATGTCTTACTTGCACAATATTTTACCTTACTTTCAATGAATTTTGTACAATATTTGAGATATATGAATATAAAGAGTGATTTATTTGGCAACAATAATTTTAAAATGATGTATCTATTAAAATAGAGCAAAAATTGCACACAGACACACACACAGACACACATGATTATTTTACTTATGTTTGATTTGAAGTTTTGACAACCGAACTGTTGATATTGTTTTCAGATAAATTAAATAATTTCTTGACCTATACAGCATATTATTAACAGTTATGATAAGTACCACAAATATTTATAAATGAGTTTGCTATTATACTGAGTAATAAAGTTTTAGTAAGAGATACTACAATATTTAAAATAATTTTAACGATGAACCCACGCATGCTGATTAAGTTGCATACATAGAAAATGTTTTATTCGAGGCACATTGATAGTTTTAACACCACTAAATCAATACTTAAATTATAGTTAAGGTTTTAGGACCAATTCAATTATATATATTTCCCCGCAGTATTTCATTCTTCTATTTATCAGTATGATATCCTCACAGAGCTATTCTTTTATGAATTCAGATAAATGGTTATGTCCAATAACTTCATGTATATACATGGACTGAAGGCCATTCCACATACACTATCACCACGTCATAAATCTTGTTTGAAAAAAATTCCCTTGCAGTGTTATTATATAGAAGTATTAATGTCGTACTTGCATATTACTTTGAGGTATGAAAATATTTTATGGAAATGCATATATAACTCTGATGAAAAAAGAACTCAACAACTGTTATGACTGAATTACATAGCTCGCTGTTAAAATATTCCTCGATGTGTTAAACGGTGTTTATTTGCAAACAGGGATATATGTTTATGATCACATAATCCAACTAAAGGGAAGCAATCCTAAATATACGCTCGAGCTAATATTTTAAATACCAGCATTTTGCAATTTTGCACTTTTTGACCTAGATTACTGTCATGATTAAATCTCTTGTGGGATACAAGTGTACCCTAAATAAGAAATACTACTAAAATGCCAATTTAGCATTTTATTTTTTGGAAACTTGAGTACATTATTTATAAACCACGTACAGAATTCATAAACCTAGGTATCGAAATGGTCAGTCTTTCGACCGTACCACCGTATGTTTTACTGGTCATTAGTAGCTAATCCACATGTCTAGGCACACATTTCTTCGATTCATGCAGAGGAACTTGCACCAGTGTATTGCCTAAGAGTATTGGACAAAATGCGTTCCTTCCACATACTGCATATGGATGATGGACCTCATGTGGTAGTAAGAGAGGAATATTTGATATGCTACCAATATCTTCAGAAAGTTCCTTATACAATCTTGGCTGCCTCGTACCCAATATCATGGGCAGTTTCATAAGATCCAGGAACTTATGCAGTCATTGCGTCTAATTGAAATGAATAGTCATGGATGGAACAGACTAACGCTATAATAGCAGAAAAAATACTTACTAAGTAATGCAATTTAAGAATCTCTATGGGGGCCCTAAAATACTGAGTCCTACCAAGCTGAAGGCAATATACTTCTTAAATATTGAGATCTTGTTGAAGTAGATTGCAATTTTCAAATAATTGCTAACACAAACAGTCTCAATGAAGTTCCCTAAAGCTAAGACTGCACTCCCATTGCTTATACAAGCATATTTGAAGCAATTTTACACACTGTATTATACGACAATAGCTGCACTTTCTGCAAGGAACTTTGCTATGAAATGCTATTTTTCAAACGTCAATGACGTGATAGAAAATCAGTTTCGCCATACAGCTGGTATTGAATTTGATAAATATTAATTTATCATTGGTTGTGTGGGTATTAACTTGACTATTATCGCCTCTGGCAGGTTAAAATAATTCGTGACTAGTTACCGTAGCTAAGTATCGTAGTTATTCGATACCAGTTGCGACGGTTGGAAGCAATTTGTTGGTATTCGCATAAGTCATGTAAAACTGTTACCCTTAACAAAATATTTTTCTGTCATTGCACATATGGATTCTTATATGCTGGAGAAGACATAATTAAGCAAACCGGTAAACGAATGCTGTTACTTGTAAAGAGTTCCCGATCCATGGATTTATTTTACTATTAAGTGCTCTCAAGATATTATAAACTCAAACAAATGATCATTTTAGATACATCAAATCCATGAAAAACATAGCCGAAGAATTAAGATGGTACTTACGCAGTCCTTCAAAATATGTGATTATTCACTGTATATAATGGGTTGTATAAAATAATGGATACACCACGTGCATAAGTGATAAGTTTGTTTATGCTGGATATGTTTATGCTGGATAAGTTTGTTTATGTCAGAGCCAAATGTGCCATTCACTTCCCTGTTTTTTTTTGGGTTTTTTTGTCTAATAGGTGTGTTGATATTCCGAAGGTTGAGTTCGATTGCATGGAAACATTTATAACAAAAGGAGCTACCCGATAGGGTTAAAAAAAAGCCAGATTTTAAGAGCCTGTCTAATTGGTGCGTCGTTTCAAAGTTAGTGGGGGTATCGAGAGAGGTACTATGTCCAGGGTCATGAACGCACACAAAGTTCGTGTCAAAACATCGTTTGAGAGAAAGAATTGTGGATGGAAAAGAAAACTCACAGACCGAGACAGGTGAGCATTAAATATGATTATCACTGCAAAACAATATGATCACTGCGGCAAAGGTGACTGCTGAGTTTAATATGCATATACAAAACTCACTTTACACCCATACGGTATAAAGGGTGCATAAGTAAGAAATTCATAGTGCAACTACTATTGCGAAACCTGTTGTGTCATAGAAAAATGCAAAACATAGACTACATTGGTGTTTAAAACGGGGACTGGGGATGCTAGGAAACATATACTGTTTTCTGATAAATCGACCTTCCCACTATTCCCTACCTCTGGACGTGTGTGCGCGTGGAGAACCCCGCCAGAAGCTTACAACCCCGACAGCCATGAACCTACCGTGAAGCATAGTGGAGATTTGATGATGTTTATGGCAGTGATATCGTGGTTTTGGACTGGACCTATTATATCCTTACGAGGAAGGATCACTGACAGCGACTATTTAACGATTTTGGTAGACCATGTCCATTCTATAGCACAGGCATTGTTTCCTGAAGATGATGGCGTCTTTCAGGATGATCCCATTCCAGGAGGGTCCCATTCACAGAACAGGAACAGTTCAATCATGATTTGAGGAACATGATGCTCGTGGTACATACCTTCCTTGGCCCACACAATTGCCAAGCATAACATTGAGCCAATGCTGGGAAAAAAAAAAAGGTCAGATCCAAGTTATTCTCCTCCAATATCACTCACTGAATTAGAGCAGTTTCTGCATAAAAAATAACGTCAAACACCACTTGAAACCATCTAAGCCTTACATTCTACCATTCCTAAGAGTATTTTGAGTAGATTTAACTATCAAAGGTGCCCCCAACACCTTATGAGGTGAGTAAGACCACCCTTTCCCAGGTGTTTCCATTATTTTGGACTACCTCTGCATATATATTTAATACGGCGTGTTGTATTTAAATACATATTTGCACATACTAAAAAGGTAATTTTGAAATTTATTCTGCTAAAAAAAAGCTGATAGAATTTGAAATAAAATTATATATAAATAGAAATCCATTCATTTTGCATTCGTATATCTGTATTTGTTTAGCGCATATATGAAACAAAATAAACACTACGGAAAAATTTATTGAATGCAGAACTGAATTTAAGTGTGTAGTTAATATGCATACTAAAATGTATACTTTGGTATTAGTTTATATGTCGACTGTAAAATAACTTACAATATTACAACATTTTTGCATTAACAAAAACATGAACTGAAGTTAAAAGTTTATTCGTATTAATAAAAAAATATTTTTTTTTTAAATATCTAACTTTTAGATGCGGAGATAAATCTCTAAGCATATTCCTCATTCCATGTGATGCAACATCAATCACATGAAACTAAAGGCTTTTGGTAATCACCTTATAACATTGGAAATAAATATTCATACATCTAAAACTCAATGCAAAACATATTTAACATAAAGAAAATTGTTTTCAAGCTCAAAGTACCTCACTTTTCTGATGCAAAAATATTTTTGATGGCTCACTATTGTCGAAATACTTCTATCACAAATATTTCCACATGAAATCAAATTTTAAATTAAGTTCATCTTTTATTCGGATGATTGCATCTCTGATCGGAAAGAATATATATCTTGACATTTGCAAGTAGCAGATTTAGAAAAAGAACTACGCTTCCAAGTGCCTTTTTCCTGCACAAAATCGGCCTTTTCAACCGTTATTGCTGTCAAATCGAAGATAGTTGGGATTACCATTGACAAGTTTCATCGACTCTCTATATCCTCTAAAATAGAGAGATTTACACGTCAGTTTTCGTTGTTTAAGCGCAGAGAAACTTGGATAGTTTTGAAAGTGTACATAAAAATATTAATAATTTTCTAGGACGTAAGAAAACATTTATAGATAACCATCAAATACCAACACATGTTATGATTTCAATAAGGTTATGGAAGTACTAGTATTATAGTATGGAAATAAGTTTAAATGTTGATTTGAGTATTTTACTGGAAAAGTATCTATATTAAATATGTAAAGTAATACGTTGTGGCAGAAGCCGACTCTGCTCCTGCCAAAGACATCGATCGAAGATGCTAGGAACCTGTACCCGAATTATAAGTTGGGAGTAGAAGCTAGCTTTTGCTCTAACCTTATAATGTCGGTCTTGCAAGCACGGGGTGTGTGGCAGCAGACGACTCTGCTCCTACCAAAGATATCGATCAAAGATCCTAGGAACCTGTACCCGAATTATAAGTTCGGAGTGGAAGTTAGCTTTTGCTCTAACCTTATAATGCTGGTCTTGTAACCACGGGGTCCAGAGTTTGGGTCTGGCTCGGGACATGCAACATCAATTCCTACAATGTAAATAAGTTGTATGCTCTCCTTTGAGATTAACATTCAAATATACATCCGATTAAAAATAAGCATGTGCAAAACAGCCGAATTCTTCAAATTTACAAAAATATGTAGCCGTAAAAATGAGCGACATGAAAAAATATTGGCAAGTTTATAAAACTTCATAAGCGAAAAGTATAGAGATGAAAAGGTATTGAATATATTTCGTAATAAATTTGGCAAATTTACCTTATAACGATGCATAGAGATCTAATCTCTAAGTATGTCAAATTTTATCATCCCAAATCCTTTCAATTAATCCAAGTTCATTCCTGCAAGTAACTGCTTTGGCACAAACACATAATTGTCAGGTTTATAACGAAATACATCCAACAACATTTTTTCTCTATACTTTTCACTCACAGAGTTTATATATATATATATATATATATATATATATATATATATATATATATATGTATGTATATCATGAAGATCCATACTGTCTCTCTCAAATAACTCAAATAATTCTAGCAGTATGTATATGTTGATACTTAATAGTGTATAAATATATTATTGCATATAACTTGAACACATCACATATCTTTCATAAATGAAACACAATTTATTACAAATAATTAGCAAATACAATATTAATTCAAATCGCATGACTTTCATACATAGAAATATCAAAAATGTTCGGTGTTATCGCTACAAACCAACCCAGACCAGTGCACAAACAGCACAAATCGTACCCACGGAATGTGAATATAAAGTTTTGTATTTAAAAGATAGTGTCATGTAAGGAGCGAAAACAATAAGTGGAGCCTAAAATACCACAAAAGCGCAGAAGTTCGTAATTCTAGAAGCCATTATCATTAACTTTATATCCTGTCTTAATGGGGCCCATCAGCAATGACTAGTGCTTAACAATAGCGAATCTAAACAACTGTTTTAATTCCGCAAATAGCACTTTTTTCGGTTAGCGTGTTTCGCAACATTACAAATAATGTCCATTTAACGCATCTTTCGTCCTTATAAATATACAGACATCAGAAAAGGATGTATATCCTATCTGAATAGGAATACCTATTTATCTGAAAATTTTACTTTCTAATTTTATATAATATATATTGGGAAATGTTTAAGAAGTATAGTGTATATGCTTGATTTAAAACGATGCTTTATTTAAACGATAAAACACATTTTCCGCATTACGACAGCGATATATAAACAAAACAATAGAAAGAAATAAAAAGATTTGTGAAGTAATAAATAATTTCTCACCACTTATCTTAATATTTATATTAGTTTTATTATTAGAACAACAAATAAGCCATAATTTTTAGTTTTAGTATCACTTTTGACTTTAGATAATTAGTTCTGGCATTATTATATATTTACTTTAGCTTATTAGATTTAAACTATGGAGACTCATATAATATGCTTTTTTTCTAATTATTTAAAAATAAATAGATAATTCTTAACTGGATTAAATTGATATCATAGAAATCCCGTCTGGGACTGGAAGTCAAATGTTTTAAAATGGCAAAAATGAAGGTTCTAAATGAAAAAATACTATATGTTTGTAGAGAAATCGTCTGGGATTGGGAGTCCGTATCATGTTAAATGTTTCAGAGTTCGTATTATAGAGTTCCCTATCAAGTTAAATGTTTTAAAGCGGCAAAAATGTAGTATAATATTTTGAAGGGCATAATACTGTATACCTGTAATTTCATTTTAATGAAGCTCCTGTTCAGGTTTTTCATCAGGGGCTGAATATCCCAGTAGTCACGACATGGGAAACGCACTCAAAGAACACGAGTTTTATTCCCAGAGGTGCCCAAACTATCCACGGATCTTTGAGGCATACTCACACCATCAATCGGTGAGTACGAAAGTTCATCCGAGAGTTTGGTGGTAAGAGGAAGGAGGATACGCTCCCTGTTGATGCCACCCTCGTTGCGTGCAGACCACCCTCGTTGCGTTGAGGCCTATATTGGGTATCACTTTCTCACTCATCCAAATAGCTACCTTCATAATCAGGTTGGTCTGACAGTCTAGGTTAAAATAAAAAGTTCTCTCAGTTTCACAATAATTAGGTATTACATTCTATACGATATAATACTTAATATGTCTGTCAATTTTTTTCAACGACACCCAAGATCAAGCCAAACATTTTTCAGCGGGGATACAGTTATTGTGGCATGGATATGACACACTGTAGACTCAGGTTTGATCTTCAACGCCGCCCAAATTTTTCTTCGTGTCAACTGGAGGATAGACATATTAAATTTGTATATTAGAAATTCTACCCAAGATGTGATGGGGTAGGGGATATGTGGCATGGTCCTTGTGGTTGCACCCCTATTGGCTACCAGCTTAAATTTAGTTATATTTTCCTGACTGTCCAAATACTTAACTTACACCTTCGAGTATATCGGACGGTCTGAGTATATTATTCTACTGTATTATTATATATATTCTACTGAATATTATTGTATTCTACTGAGTATATTAGTCTACTGTAGATTTCGCCAACCTGTTACTGGATAGCACCACAGCGCTTGTGAGCCGGAAGTTAGCGCTCCTCAGAGGGCTGTAACATGGCATTAAAGAGCACTCAAAGTTACTTTAAAAATAATTTTGAAATTTTATTTTTTATTGTATTAAAATTTACTACCATAATAACTCACAAAATTATCTATGCAAGCTCATGAAATGGTATCTGCTTAAAAAAATATTTATCTAAATCTTCAATTCTTATAATTTTTGCTCTTTACTACACAAAGAAAAAAATCAACTGTCGCTGAGCCTTTCTGGTGAGTAGGATGATTTCTTTGCAACCGGTACGGCGCGAAATAAATATTTATTGATGTTCAACATTTTTGATATCCTCTCTGCCTTACAGTTGAGTTAGTTGGCGATTTGCCAGTTGTCTCCTAAGTTCAGAAAGATTTTAGAACTTCCAGTACCTAACCCTGCAATCGCAAATGTTCATAATTTTCATTCAAATCAAATGTTTTATCATGAGATAGAAAACTTATAAAATTTTTGGTGAATTTCAATTTGATCTGTTAATTTGGATTCTCAAAATAGAATTAAATTATTTGTGCTAAAAATCATTTTTAGGATAAAGTTATGTGGGTTCAATAATATGTAGAAATTAATATAAAACTTAACGCATGCACTATTTGTTGAATAAGATTTAAAATCCTTCCGTTTGTGATAAAACGCTGAAAGTATGTTTTAAAGAAAGCGTTCACTATGCCCCCTTCTTAGAGAAGATACGATTACTATACTGTACGGTACAAAGTATTTTCAAAGCCTCGTATAACAAGTCAGTAGGATGAAAAAAGAGAGCGGATTGGAATATTATGTTCACCTGAGTAGTTATCATAACAAAGATGTTTAGAATCACCAATTGTTTACGGACTTATTATCGGGAGCATTATATGGAAATATAGCATTCTATGAAACAGAACTAATTTCAACCTCCCATACATATTTAATATATGTACAGAATATATGTTATGACGCGGTCACAAGTTATATTTTGAGATATTGACTATAAAGCTTGTTTGGGACACGCCTGAACACAGATCAGATGTTTTGGAAGCAGTGTTTGTGTAGATGAGTGGATAAACAATATTATCCCTGAAAAAAAAAATTAAACTTTTCAAACCAATAGTTTGTTTGGTTATTACAGTTAGTATTATAAAAAATTCATGAACCACCACAGCTTTTAAAGCAATTATTGCTTTTAAAGTAATTACAGCAATAGCAAATTAATGGTAATCAATCACCTTCAATAAACCATCATTTTATAAATTCAATTTTACTCTGTAAAAATATTGATACTTTCAAAACTTAGAGCTGTACTAATTTAAAGGTAGTGCAAGTTTCTTAGAATTATTTATTTAATAAACTGATAAAATAAAATATATGCGCACGTTTATTTCTATATATATATAATGTTATTTTTTCTCTTTTCTCATTTGTTATTTATATATATTGAATTGCTATATATTCCGTTTCTTATACGGAAGTTTATTTAAAATTGTGTACAATTTCCAGTGTTTAATTATTTCACTTTTATTTATTTATTTATTAGTTTCATTGACGTCAAATCAGCTAAAATGCTCATAAACGGGAAACTTCGTCAAAACGGATTGCTTTATCTTATGGGAATTGATTGGGTGGGATTTCTCATAAAAAATTGCACTGGAAATTCTTATCTGTTAAATATAGATATGCACATAACTTGTTTAACTTATAATTATAATTAGTTATAATTATAATTAACTTATAATATAATTATAATTAACTTATTATAATAGTTATAATTTGTATAACTTATTTGAATTTTTAGTGTAGTAATTTTAAAAAGTACTTATTTCATTTATTAATTTCTTACGAAAATCCAGTGGTCACCTGAGCAAAAAATCAACCGTAAATTTCATGAAAATTATTGATCGGTTCTTGAGTGATATACGGGTACAATGTTAAAAAGGGCGAAACACCCGACAACAATTGCACAATTGTATCTCAGAACAAAATGTATCATTCTTAAAAAACATTAAAATAAGAAAATTCCTAAAAAACATTAAGGGTGAGTCTAAAAATTAAACTCATCAGCAGAAAAGGCGAATTCCAGTTTAATATTTTGGTTTCGTCAGTATGTCATGTTCTGTCGCTGCTACCTACGATTTGTTTTAGTGTCACACAAAAGTCTCTGATTTTAAACATCGATAAGTTAGATGCGGTGTTCCACGATTCTAATCTTATATCGTTTTCAAAAATATCCTACATTTTCTACAGATAACTTTGATGGTTCCCGATAAGCGTTATAATAACAGAATTTGGAATAAAATTTGATAACACACACAATATTGAACGGATTAAAATGAAGTTTTGTATACCGGTGTTTCTGATGCAGCTGCATCGATGGCGTCAAAATTAACATCACTAACTAAATTTTAATTGATATTATTTTAATGATTCCTAAAAATATTTCAAATACGTTTAATTATTGCAATTTATATAAATGTTGTTATCTTGCTTATGTTTTAGTAGAAAATTATACAAAAACAATTTTCTTAGAAAATTGATGTTTCGCGAATATACATCACCAAAACTGGACAACCAATTTAACATCAGGATCAGCAAATTTTAAACGCCTGCAAATAGATGAAAAATCCTTTAAAAATGATAATTTTTTTTTTTTTAAATCAGTTAGAAATTTTCTCTAGTATGTGAATATGTAATGATCAATAGGGGTTGCTCTTAAAAAATTTGGAGTCAGTTGCAAAATAAATATGAAGACCTCCCCTTAAGCAAATTTAAAATACAGAAATTTGCAAAAGACATTAATACCCATTGAATGTCTTCTGTTTCATTCTGCGATGTAAATTGTGCAATTGATGTCGACTTTAATTCTGTGTGTGTATGTGCATTACGTTTCATTTTGTGCATTATTGCTGTGCATTACGTTTTATTTTGTGCATTATGTTTGTGCATTATGTTTGTGCATTATGTTTTGTGCATTATTGCTGTGCATTACGTTTTGTGCATTATGGCTGTGCATTAGGTATTATGCATTATGAATAGGCGCAATTTTGATTGAACGGATAGATGTCTCATGCTAGGACATATAAAAATATCAGAAATTAATTGAATCATATTCTGATATCTACAAAATGTATCAAAACCTGGTTTTCGAATTCTCGATTCCGTTACAATACGTTTCCTAGACATAAGAAATGTTGTAAGTAATATTGTAAGAGACATTGTAAGAATGCGCCGAATACTCGTATTAGGAAATAAATTGTCCAAGGCTACAGCTGAGTGGTGTTTGGAAAGGTGGTCAAAACAGTTGTTACGAAAGGACTACATCTTTTTAAAAAATTATGCGAAATCGTGATTGGGAGACTGAATATGCCTCTTAATAATTGTGGACCTCCAGCATTTGCTACTTTGCGTATGATTAAAACTGTCATATTGAGAATACGATCTTCCGATTTGTAACTCAGTTGAACATTTATCCTTCGCGGATAGCAAGCAGTCTATCGTTAGCTTGGTTTGAATAAAAATGTGCTTGCTGGCCACTTCTGTTTCAAAACATTGGAATATTCCAGCTGATGAATATTAAGACATAGTTTAAATATAGTTTAAAAGGAAAAATAAGTAAATTTTAAAGTTTAAATATGCTTTTTACGAATATTTCAGAAATAAGAATCATAATTAAAATATGCCATAACGCCCTTGTTCAAAGTATTGCATCAATATCGTTCATTTATGGAACTGCATTAAAAATTTTTAGAAAATTAAAATAAATAAATTTATTTAAACTGTTTGATTTAATAGTGCGTTGGGTTTACGGATTTCAAAATTAATCCACTGTCCATGTGTGATCAGCGGTTCGGGATGCAAACGGTCCGCGCTGCAGATGTATATACAAATAATATATTTTGCACACATACTATTTAAATATGTTTACAAAATATATCGAAATGCAGTCCAATTGCTCACATGTAGCGAAGTGTAGTGCAGTTGCTTATAAATCGTCAAGTTAATATTGGAGTATTTATAAGCAACCCTTCCCAGCGGATTTAAATGCCGCGCAATACGTTTCTTCATAGCCAGACAGTGTTTATTGTCTGGAAAGGATATGTAGGTCATGGAAATTTAGTCTATCTTAATCAATTAATTCACTGCAAGCCCATTTAAAGCAGTAAAGTATTTAAATGCACTGCCGAATTGGTGGTTTTGAGTTCACGCTACATTGGAAACCTTGGGAGAGCACAAACTCCCGTATTTCTATTTTTTTTTTCAAGTTATTCAGCTTCCCGCTTATTATATATTCATTGTACTTTCTGTACTCGCTATGAGAGGCGGTAGCACTAACGAACTTCTTGATCTTCTAAAATTTTCTGACGTCGACTCACTGTTTTTATGAGCTTTGCGACTTACTGCAAATATTTTTATGACTGTTACTTACTTACGGTTCACCACATTTGTAACCCAGTA
The DNA here is from genome assembly GCA_951213105.1 of Amaurobius ferox. NCBI lineage: Eukaryota > Metazoa > Arthropoda > Arachnida > Araneae > Amaurobiidae > Amaurobius > Amaurobius ferox. The sequence continues at coordinate 92,365,490 of OX578134.1, forward strand.
ACAAATTTGTACGAAACTCTCGAGTAGAGGGAGTAATAGAGCGAACTATAAGGCAGCATTAAAAGTCTTGAGCCGGAAATGTCGTTAGCTCATCGTTAGAATCCTGCCCTTCCATGTTTTGGCAAACCCCGTCGCTGTCAAGTTGTTTTGCCTCTTACGCTACAATATTACTATAATTGTTGTTAGGTAATTATAGTTAGGTCATATACATAAATGGTATTGACTTTTCGAATAACGAATACCTCTTATTCAACTTATAAGACTTAAATCATTGTTTCACTTTATTTTTCGATAATGTATATACACATAAATTTTCATACCAATGTTTCTATTAGTTTTGAGATTGTTGTGCAGTGACACTATAGGCGTTATACGATCATATAATGTCTGTAAGTCCATCGCTTAATAATTAAAGTCAATAAAATTATTTCATTCTGAACAATTTGATTATTACAATTAGAAAAATTTAATTACAATTAATGTACCATTGAAAGTAAAGTTCACCCCATATACGTTCAACATTTTGATTAAATATGTATATATATATATATATATATATATATATATATATTATTTCTGTAAACACTTTATATTTAATTACAATTAAGGTACCATTGAAAGTAAAGTTCACCATATACGTTCAACATTTTGATTAAATATGTATATATATATATATATATATATATATATATATATATATATATATATATATATATATATATATATATATATATATATATATATATATATATATATATATATATATATATATATATATATATATATATATATATATATATATATATATATATTATTTCTGTAAACACTTTATTTTTCCTATACGTAAAGGGGAAAAACACGATGGTGTCAACAATGAGACTTTCGAAATTTCATTATGTGTACATGCTTTGGGCATCACTGAATACGAATTAATCAGTTTCCAATAATGCCTGTGTATCTATTTGTCTATACGCATGCCAATATCTATGCAGGTCTGTACTTATTTGGACAGAATTTGAAATATTCAGCTATCGAATTTCTTTTTGAACTAGATAGCTCACTTGCAATTAACACTTCTTGTCAGCTGAAACGTTTCTTAGAATGTCTGTCAAAGAAAGTTTCCTTGTTAAAATTATACAATAAGGTTCGTACACACGGAAAGTGGACGCTCTCTCTCTCTCTCTTCCCTAATTTTCTCTAAATATAATAATAAGATCAAAGTCGTGCTTTTTGTAGAAATCTTGAATTCAAAATTTTTGAAAAGAAAAATTGTTTTTCAAAATATATATAAGGACGAATAATGATAATTGAATTCGAAAGCCACACACACACACACATTCATAACATTTCATAAAACTTTAAAACATATTTTTTCTTCATTGATCTCGAACTGAATTGCATACATATAAACTATATATTTCAGCCAAATGTGTTTGCAAATTTCACATCCAATTTCATAAATAAATTAGAAAGCAATAGCCGCGAAGAATTTATATGAAACTGAAATTATATCCATTCTCTAAATATTTTTACTAAATTTTCAACCCAAAAGTATGTTGACAACGATTTTACATTAATCGTTTACATAGTTTAAGAGCACGTCTGCAGAGAATAATAATGAGGTTTCAGTCTGGAACGTTCATAATATTGGATATTCGTATCAAATATAAACGCAGAATTCTGGAATTCTGGCCAGAATAATTATTGGATTGAAAGTAATGATGCAATGTTTCTCTTTGGTATTCTGAGGAAGTTGGTAAATTGATTTTCATGGTCCGAAAACTACGTGATATTCTACACGCATGGAAGGATGAGAACTCGTTTCCCCCAGCCCGATGATTTAATAGGAAGACAATCATGGTTCCATTGAAAATGTGTTTGATAGATATTTAGACTGCAGAACAAGTTTCATTTAAATTTTGTAAAGAATTCAACTGCGTGTTAACAAATTTTTCAGTTTATGTTTTTCAACTAAATACAAAACTATACCAATGATCTTGTAAAAAATAACTTTGTAGAAAATATTGCAGATACAGCCTCAATTGACTGATTGTTTTCTTGCTTAATGCGCCTCTGTTAGCATGGATTAGCTTATATCTGGAATGGAAACAAGAAACTTTCTATAAGCCATAATTTTGAGAATTTTTATGAGAACAGAAACACTCAAGTCATACCTCGTAACTTGAAATTTTAGATTTACATTAGGTTTCCATGCCGTCATTGAAGATACTGTCTATTTCATTCTGATGTATGAATAATAACCAGTCCATTGATGCTTCTGTCTACAATGAGATAATGTTCTCTGATTTTAGTAACTTATGGGAGGTTTCTGTGACTACGGACTTTGCCACTTTCGTCAATATTTATAAAATGACTAATACTAAAAGAAGCTATGTGTTATTTTAATAGAGGCTAGGATCCTTTAGCAGCGTACTCCAGGCTGGAATTTACTTTCCGTATGGAACATGAGAACTTGATGCAAGCTATATTGAGATATCTTAACTTTTTTGATTCTGTACTTAGGAGGGAATGATGTTTTGGGGACATTTTTAACATTTACACGGATAAAACAATTTTTCAGCTGTAAGAATACTTCGTGCTTTTGAAAACATGCTATGTTTATTCGATAAATTACGGAGCAGTATTGGCGGATATGTCACAGCTCTTTTGTGCTTCAAAGTAGAAATTAATCAAATTTTCGGAGGAAATATGATTGTTTCTGTTGAAAATGGGTCTGCATTTGTAAGTTTTCTAGATGCATTATTTTTAGTTATTCCATATAGTTTTGCCAGGACAGGATTTTTATCACTTTAAATTGCCACAAAACTTTTCTTCGAGTAGTCACAAAATAGTAATGGCGATATGGGATATCCTCGTGGGATTTTTCCGGAAATGCATCAATGTACGCAATTCAATGTACGTAATTGTGCGTTTAATAACTTAAACCACGTCGGTGGACCAATGTTGAAAGTTTGGGGAAAACAGTTTATACAATAAATCTCCCAGTGTAAAATTAATGTTGAAGAATCAAAACTTTAACATTCAAACCTTTGGTCAACTTCTTCAATTGTGCAAAACACCCTTTTTTCTTTATCTAAGGTGGAACGGTTAGCTAACGGTGTGTTACAGTATTCTATTAAAATATATCTTTATAACATGTAGTTTGTATCATATTTCGTTTTAGAAGTCTTAGTAGAATTTTAATTACATTGGTATTCGTATTTTAATCAGAAAGAAACTGGAAATAAGTCCTGTATTTACATTATATTATCCTATAAAATGAGAAAAAAATTTAGCTAAAATTAACACTCAATATAGCAAAATGTTTTAATCTAATAACATGCTTAAATTTTACCGCATTTCAGTTGCACATTTCAATATGAAAATGAAACATCTGTATGATGGGTGTCATAGTAGAAACAGAATTCCCAGAATAAATTGGGGATTATGAACCATAATTGGATCGCTAGGGTAATATAGTAACGTAGTAATGCTAATACCTCAATAAAATATTTGTTCAAAATCACCTTGTTTCCAAATATTTTATAAGGGTTTGTTTATCAGCGGTTTATGCTCTTACATAAATATTCACCTGCTCAAAATTTAAGGACTGGCACACGCGAGTATACATGGAATATAAAAATATATCAAAATAATTATTATAAAACTATTTAGAATATATTTATTGTTATAATAAATATTTTTAAAACATATAAATAATCTTTTAATAAAAATAATCAATTATTTTAATGCATAATTCCTATTTTGCATTTCTCAAGCAGGCATAAATTCCTTTCACTACTTTAAATACTACATTAAATACTACTTTCACTACAATAAATAATATGGGCTTATATGATTTAAATACATTGAAAGGTTCAGTTAAATCATAAAATAGTTTCGTATGTGCCCATATAATGCGAAAAGTGTCCATTAAGGTTACGAAAAGTGTCCATTATTTTAGTATGTCAGGAATTTCCGTATTACACGATAAAATGAAGATGACAGTATTTACGTCTGAGAACCGTGCTAGAAATGATGTTTTAGGGTTTAGTTTTCAACATTAAGTAAATTTAAATGTGAACGATGGCCGTTGCAGGATCAAAGGGTTATTGTGGAAACAATGTAAGGAAAATTAAATTGTGGCACGGACTACAAATATTACTGTTTCCCTCTATGGATCACAAATACGATATATTTTTACTTAATTTCAAATGTTAAACATTTTGTAGATCACATTTTTGGAATCCTTGTAGTAAATTCTTATGTTCTATACCATATTCAAGAGCGTACTTTGTAGATCTGACCTTTTGCTATGTAGTTAAGCTTATAAATATTCCTTTTTCTTAAACGTTATTTCTTATATCCTTAAAATATGAGAGATTGTTTCAAATCACTTTTTTTGGTGGGTGGTATTTAAACAAAAAAAGGGGTCCAAAATTTTCTAAAGTTCCTTAGGCAACAAAGGCATCAATTATAAATTGTTGTTCTGTTGTTACAAAAAACATATAAAATCCCGTGGTATTATCTAGTGAGGTATACCCTAGTAGCAATCTAATATTTACCCAATATTGGTTTTTTATTCCCTCCGATATTGGACTAATACTCTGTTCACAACTGAAATCGCAACACCATAAAGTTGTAGGTTTAGCTTTATGTAAGTCAGGCAATGGAAACAGCAAGGCGAGATATGCAAATGATCTCAGTTTCGTTACGCATAGTGACGTAACACCTTGCCGAGCAGCATAAACGCGTCAGATCAAGGGGAAGCGATACCACAGCTAAATTGAAGCGTCATTGGTTTCAGGTAGTAAAAATCATCACAGTATACCAAAAGTACGCCAACGTACCGTATACGTTCAGTAGTCGTCAACGGAACGGCAACAAATCATTGTTTTACGTGAGGATGGAATGAGCCTTCGTAGGATCGCTGATCTATTAGGTCGTGATCTGAGCACAGCTCAACGGTGTGTGTTAAGGTTCGTAAGAGACAACAAAACGACAAAGATCAGATCATATAGAGGAGCTTCCGAATGTACCACACCGTGTGAAGATCGTATGCTTCTGAGAAGCGTTTAGCGGGAGCCGTTTATCACAGCAACCGTGTTACAATGACATTTATCACACACTACGGCTAACGTGGTTTCGACGCAAACAATTCGAAACCGTTTGCAAAATGCAGGACTCCGAGGTAGACGATTTTTTCGACAGCTACTGTTTCAACGTTTTCACCGGTTCTCCACCTCCTTCGCCTCCAATGGTGTCAAATGAGATGCAATTGGACGGCAGAATGGCGAAACATTCTGTTCACTGATGAATCATAATTATGTTTTGGCATGTCAGATGGCCGTACTCGCGCATGGCGGCTCTTTCAACCACGCCACCAGAAAGATTTTCTATCAGTCGCCACACATCCCTTAAAGTAGTACCATGGTTTGGGTGATATAGCATCTGGTGGACGAACAAATTTGGTTCACATTTCTGGCAGTATCACTGCACAACGATACTTCTCTGGCATTGTGAGCCCTGCAGTAAAGCTGTATCGCTCAATCAGGTCTGGTCTACTTTTTCAGCAGGATAATGCTAGACCACATACTGCACGTGTAACTATGAATAGTCTACAAGATTTTGATATCCTGCCTTGGCCTGCATATTCTCCGAATTTTTCACCAATTGAGCATATCTGGTACATCATGGGTCACCGATTAACAGTTCCCAATTTCATAAAACCATGTTCAGTTACAAGCCCAATTGCATGCTGTGTGGAATCCCATCCCTTAGCACACCATTAATCCTCTCATTGACAGGATGCCTCGTTGTATCCAAACCGGCATAGCTGCTCGCGGTGAGCCTATTCTATATAGATCTAATGTCAATAAAGTTCCGTACTTTCATTTTCCAGGTATGATTTTCTGATAATTTGCACAGCTCTATGTTACAAATATATTCTGTAAATTTCATAAGGATTTCTTCATGGTGTTGAAATTTCAATTGTAATGAAAGAGTAGACATTTTGATGGAATTGGACCAATATTGGCTTAAAATACTGGCACAATGTTGGGACAATATTTGACCAATATTTCCAATGTAACACCAATTCCGGCCTAATATTATGATGAAAATATTAGCCAATATTGGAGGCCAGTGTAATACCAATATGTGTCCAATATTCGGAGTACATTGGAAATATTTCCAATGTAATGCCAAGATTTACAATATTCGGAGTACATTGGAAATATTTCAATGTAATGCCAAGATTTACAATAATGGTCAAATATTTGAACAATGTTAAACGCTACTAAAGTAGCTTATAGGACTTCCCTCCCTATAAAACCGGGATCAGCTGCAAATAAAATTGCAGAAGCACGTTTAATTCAACTTCTGGTTTCAACACGTGGCATAGTCGCGGAATACCCAATTGCGATTTTCCTATTTCAGCCTATTTGGGGATTTTTGCACATTATTTATATTCCAAATGTCTTTATTAATAATGCAGATAATTTCATCCTTTATATTTTACTATTTGTTGTACAAAGCAATTTTTTCTACTTGAACATTTTTTCTCAGAGGACAGAATAAAAATGAAGATCCCATAACTTTACAAAAATACCACCCTCTAAATAGAGATACATGAGAATTTTCGCATTTAATTTCGGCAAACTTTCAAATTGGAAGTGTAAGTCTAAAACCAATTGCCGAAGTATGGAATGTGGTGTAAATGACGCTGAGAAGTACCTTGTGTATTGTCTTCTAACTACTCATGTAAGGTTTGAATAAATAAATAATCAAAATAAGTATGGAATGTGGAATGAATTGAATGTGAATAAATAAATAATCAAAATGAGTATGGAATGTGGTGTGAATTGAATTTGAATAAATGTGTGGAATGAATTGAATGTGTTTGAATTGAATTTGAATTATTGAAATTGAATGTGGTGTGAATTGAATTTGAATAAATGTGTGGAATGAATTGAATTTGAATAAATGTGTGGAATGAATTTAATTTGAATAAATAAATAATCAAAATGAGTATGGAATGTGGTGTAAGCGACGCTGAGAAGTACCTTGTGCATTGTCTTCTAACTACTCATGTAAGGTTTGAATAAATAAATAATCAAATTAAGTATGGAATGTGGAATGAATTGAATTTGAATAAATAAATAAGCAAAATGAGTATGGAATGTGGTGTGAATTGAATTTGAATAAATGTGTGGAATGAATTGAATGTGTGTGAATTGAATTTGAATTATTGAAATTGAATGTGGTGTGAATTGAATTTGAATAAATGTGTGGAATGAATTGAATTTGAATAAATGTGTGGAATGAATTGAATTTGAATAAATGTGTGGAATGAAGTGAATTTGAATAAATAAATAATCAAAATGAGTATGGAATGTGGTGTAACCGACGCTGAGAAGTACCTTGTGTATTGTCTTCTAACTACTCATGTAAGGTTTGAATAAATAAATAATCAAAATAAGTATGGAATGTGGAATGAATTGAATTTGAATAAATAAATAATCAAAATGAGTATGGAATGTGGTGTGAATTGAATTTGAATAAATGTGTGGAATGAATTGAATGTGTGTGAATTGAATTTGAATTATTGAAACTGAATGTGGTGTGAATTGAAATTGGATGTGGTGTGAATTGAATTTGAATAAATGTGAGGAATGAATTGAATTTGAATAAATGTGTGGAATGAATTGAATTTGAATAAATGTGTGGAATGAATTGAATTTGAATAAATAAATAATCAAAATGAGTATGGAATGTGGTGTAAACGACACTGAGAAGTACCTTGTGTATTGTCTTCTAACTACTCATGTAAGGTTTGAATAAATAAATAATCAAAATAAGTTTCGTAAAATTAAAAATAGTATTTCATGTAGAAAATATTAATAATTCACAAATACATAATACATCACAGTCACAAAATCTGCAAATATGAGGCATTTTTTAAACTAGGAATAGCAGCTGTTGAACAACTCTAAAAAGTTTTAAATATGCTAAAGACATGTTTGAAATGCGGAAATGAAGAAACATCGACGTATACATGTCTGGGCCTGTTGCAAATTCGCAAAGTCTTCTATTTACTTTCCTATTTTATCCAGATAATTTGGACTCTTTCTCAGCTCCGTCGAAAACTACCAGTGTGATATTTTGATTTAAATGAAGATTTAAATGAGAATGTTCAGCTCAAAAATGTATACATGCATTATTATTGGACAGTTGCTTCAGAAATTGTTATAGAAATTGTTATTGTGCTGTTACGCAATTAATGTAAAATTCTCTATCCGTTTAAGACCATGTGTTTTCGAACTGAATCTTAAATTGCTGTACTAGTTTTAGATATTGTACCTTGATGGAACACTTTAGAAAACGACCTCGCTGAGTGGCTGTTACATAAGATTTTAAGAGTAATGTTTGATTCTCAACAGGGCTTAACTCAAATTGAATACACTTTAACAAATCACAGGTTGCGTGTTATGGCTGATTTCGGTATTTATAGTGAAGTTTCGCAAATTTACAGCACATGACTTTGTACTAGTACGGTCGTCGACTATAATATGTTGCAAAGCAATGAAATGAAAAACAAATAGCCAATTCCTAGTCTCTGTACTGGGTTAGCAATTTCTTCATATGAAGGTAAAGTTATGCATTGTTACAATTTTTATTAATCCCTTCCTGTAGAATATTTTTATATTTCATATTTGTTTATAATAATTACTTCTACAAATAAACAATTGCATGAGAATTTAAAGAATAAAATTTAAAAACAAAAATATTACTTTTAAATACAAGGCTAAACAAACCATAAATAAAATACCAAAAATAAAAATAAAATTTTTATGAACTAAAAATCAATCAATGTAGCTGCTATCTATTAGAAATCTATCAAATCTATCAATATTTTGAAAGCTGAGAAACTATACTATAACAGATAGATCGAAATAAATCGGAAAAATGAAAGGAATTTCTCGTCAAAGCGATTCAGAAAGCATAACCATAAAACTATTTGAAATCTATCTGTTTTCAGGTGATTGTTTTAAACTAGGAAATAACAAATGCTAACATATAATCTAAACTTTGGATTCACGCGTTACTCAGAAACACATTCTTATTTCTTTCCCATTTCTAAATGCATAAGAGCTCATCGGAATGGCGTATTTCTTGTCAGCATCGTCTCATATGCGTCATAAAATGCGAAAATAGCCCATTATGGATAACATTTCTGGAATTTTCGTATTATGCGACGATATGAAAATGGCGGTATTTACCTCTTTCTATTACGCATATGCCTGAGATGGCATTTTAGGGTTTAGCTCTTCGGCGTTTAATGTATTTTACTGTAAACGTGTGCTATGGTAAGAGAAAAGTTCTATTGTAATAATTTGTTGAAAGTACTTGTATAATTGTCTAATTTGTTTGACATATCAAAGCTACTTACTTTAAATGTGGTTGTGATCCAAACTAGATTTCTGCAGATTTTCAAATCTATCTTAAAAGTTATCTAAGTGGAGGTTATGGAATTTTTGTTGCAACAAAATGATCGAAATATATATAAATTTGAAAGTATATTAGTTTGTTTTCTTTTTTGTATACATATCCACAGTTTCTGACTATGATCGATTTTTGTGAATTGAGTTCACTAAGTGTTTTAATGATCTTTTGTAACGATTATTTAGGACTGTTTTTCGACCACACATTATTCCGCGAAGTTGGTGGTTCGCTGTCACCTGTCGAAGATTTAATAATGCGCTGGACAATTCGTAACTCCGTGCTAGTTATTTTAGCAATATCCTTGCACGTCGTCTAGGATTGGCAGACATAGGTAAAGAAGTTGGTGCTTTTTAAACTCTGTGACATATTTTCCTCGATCTTGTATACCGTATTCAGGCATGATAGTTGTGAACTAATCTTCTGCACTCTGATCCCGTTACATTTAAAAGATGTATTGCTCGCAGAATTATGTAAAATTTCAAAATACATTACCACTTCGTCCCTCTTTAATTTTTGCATGTTACAACTCAGCGCTATTTCTTTTCGGCCAGGCAGTGTATGCCATCTGACATTTCTGTATGATTACAAGGAGCATAAGCCTACTATGATGTGACCTTTATGTAAACTCGGTCAGTAGCTCACAGTGCAGATCGTAACGTTGTTAGGACATATGTAACGAATACTTAACGAATATAACAACACACCCAGTGAGTTTTGAGCTTTCTTTCGAAATGCATTCATTAAATTATCCCCAAGATGTTCAATTCTAATGCTTCCTGGAAATATCCGGAGCGTTCTTCGTGATGAAATTTTAACCTTTCACATATCTAGCCAAAAAGTTCATTGGACTTATTAGTGATAAAATTTTAATCATTTACACATTTTGCTTAAAGTCATCTGAGTACTGAGTCTCGATGTTAGCACTATTTTTTGGAATGCTTCGTTTTTAATTGCATTTTACTTAACGGAGTGCAATTATAACTCTTTGTCAAATAACTGCGAAATATGTCAATGCCGATTAAATCATATTTTTAATTAAAAGAAATATGTTATATATCAACAAGTTAACACTAGAATCAAAGGGTCAATTTGACGCAAATATAATTTCGTTTCCGTTTTTCTCAAAAATTTACGATCGGAACCAAATACAAATTCTTGATATTTCATAATATTAGGTGAATAATGGCTTATAAAAATATGAGTCGTTAGACATTCATTAGTTTCATGTTTTTAACACTTATACCTAAAACCGCAGAATGAGTCATTCTGACCCAAAGACCAACATACAGAATGTAGGGCACAACATTTTTTGGAAGTGGAAATGCGCGTTTATTCCTCTTTTTTGGAAAAGGGGTGAACTAAAGACCACCTTGAAGGTCGCGATAGGATAAGGCGATCTTTCTGATAAGACGTTGCAGGGGGGCAACATTTTTTCTTTGTAGAGATAGAATATAAAGTTGCAACGCTAGTGAACAAGTGCAGTTAAAGCTTACTCTCTGAACAACATGTCACGAAACCGTAGTCGGACACTTACTATTAGTGAAGCTTTAGAATACTTGCAACAATTGTCGAAAAATTAGTCCGAACACGGCAGTAGTAAAGAGTTTGTTCTTAGTGATGATGAATATGTGCCTTCAAATAAAGAACATATATTTTCAGATTATGATAATGATGTATCTGATTTTTGTGAATTTCCTGTGCCATGTGGTAGTAAATGAAAATGTTTATACTGATTCTGATTGCAAATTGCGAAAAAAACAAAGCCTCGGTAAGCGAAAACAAATAAAATCATCAGACCCCAAGTCGGATTTTATGAAAACTGGAATTTTTGTTGCACATAACGGGAAACCATATCTTCAGGAAGCAACATTATTTGTGGAAGAATTGCTGAGCACAATGTTTTTAAGGAAGCTTGCGGCCCAACCCCTTACGCGAAACTAAGCATTCAGAATGCATATACATCAAGTTCGTGAAGGTTACTTATAGATGAGCCAATGCTTCGACACATAAAAAATTGTACAGAGGAAGAAGCTCACAGGCAACTTGTAAAAAATGAGTGGTCTGCAACTTTAAAGGGACTTGACGCTTTTATAGCAATTTTGTATGATCGAGGTATATACTGTTCAAGAAGTCTCGAACTTTATAGCCTGTTGACCGTAGTTTGGGGTCCACCTTTCTTCCGCGATACTATGGCAAGAGACAGATTCAGAGAAATTATAAGATTCTTACGATTTGACATAAAAACAGCTAGATATGAACGCTTCCAAACAGGTAAGTGTGGTCTTATTTCTGAAGGTTAGGAGAAATATATTGTAAATTCGATCGCCAACTACAAGCCAGGACCTCATATACCTATTGATGAGCAACTGTTTCCTATAAAACCAGATGTCGTTTTGCACAATACATGCCAAATAGACCAGATATATTTGTAATACAATTCTGTTTCGCTGCTAATGTTGATAATAAATACATACTAAATGGCTTCCCATATCTAGGTAAAAATGAGCAGCATCCTAAAAATCTAACCCTCCCCGAAAACGTCGCGTTGCGCCTAGTGAAATCATTTGAAAGCAAAGAATAAATGTCACGAACGACAACTACTTCACAACACCGAGGTTGTCGCAGAAGTAAAATAAAAGAATACAAGCTTAGTAGGGACAGTAAAGCGAATTCGAAGGGAAATTCCTGAAATTGTGAAAAAAATGAAGAATCCGTTGTACGAAACATTATTGCGAAAACACAATGATATTACTATGACAGTTTACAAAGCTCAGCTCACTTCACCCCACAGTTGATATTGACAATGATGTTCCGAAAAAGCTTCCAGAGACAATATCATTCTATAATTATACAAAATATGGTGTAGATGTTGCCGATCAAATGGCACGAAAATACTCGGTAAAGGCAGGATCCAGGAGGTGGCCAGTTCGTGTGCTTTACAATATCCTTGATCTCGCTGGAATTAATTCTTGAATTTTGTATAAAGCAGTTACCTGTAAAACCCTTTCAAGGAGGAAATACCTGTCACATCTTATTGAAGACACAGTCCTTATATTGCATGTACTCTGAAAAGAAACAAACCGGACATACTGTAAACATCTGCAACTAACGGGGAATCCGTAGCAGCGTGAAAAAATAGTTCGTTGTAAGGTTTCGTAGTGTGGAAACAAAACTGTTGACATTTGTTCCAATTATAAAACACTAGTTTGTGGTAAGTGCACAACATATATTAAAATAAGTTGCTCTAACTGTGTATAGTAGATTGACTATGAAAGAACACCTTATTGGTAAGAAAGTCAATTGTTTTTACGCTAGATTTCGTCATACGTTTTCCAACCAAGATATACACATTTTATTTTTGTACTAAAAACGCTTCCGTATTTTTAGACGCATTGACAATTACGCTATATTTTACTCAGAAAAAAACTTTAGTATTAGTTGATAAAATTCGCTTAAAAACTTACGGGCCAATAGCAAAACTCCTTATAAAAATGAAATTTGCATTTAATTTATGTTTATTTTTAAATCAGCATTTTCATAATTCCCGACATTATATCTCATAATCTTAATATTACTCTCAAAGAAATGAATAATTGCCATTACTATAAAAATGAATTCTTATTTTTGTACTGGAACATACATTTTTAGAGGGTCAATTTGACCCATCCTGCGGTTTTAGGTATACCGAAACTACTGTGGTTTTAGTGTTAAAAATCTGATGTGGGCAGCACATGACTTTCGCTGCAGACTTAAATTCATATTTTCTTTATTTCTTTAATTAGATTGAGTTTATTAGATTGAGTTTAATTGCATTTTAATTATCTTCATTAGATTGAGTTAAATTGCACCAAATACCACTAAATTTGCATTTTTAATTCAATTTTTGTTTTTATTTGGTAATTGGACATTTTTACGGTAACGGCGTAACAAAGATGCAAGAAATCTCAAATATCTTGAGAACGGTTTGTCCTAAAATATAATGGAGTGTGTTATATTATTTTCTTCGTCAAAAATTGCGTATAAAACACAAATTTAATTGATACATTTCAGCATACTTAGACATTTTTTTTAAATTTTGGCGATTTCTGCGGGACATTTCGTAAAAAAAGGCAGATTGTTATTTTCCGAATCGTACCAAAATTAAATCAGCATCAGAGTGCCCCACAAGTAACTTATCTGCCAAATATTGTGAAATTTGGTCAATTAGTATTTTAGCTAGGGTGGATACATGTAATTTTTGCTAGCCATTTCGCAAAACAATGCGTGTTCTGTTTTTACGAATCGTACCAAAAACTAATCAGCACCAGGGTCAAATCCAAGTGACATACCTACCAAATTTTATGAAATTCGGTCCATTAGTTTTTGAGTTAGTGTGGATTGCATAGACACACAGACACACAGATAGACACACAGGCAGACACACACACAGACGTCACGCTAAAAATGTTTTTTTCGTATTCTAGAGGTCTTGAAACACATAGATCTGTCCAAAACTGGAGTTACAATTTTCGACATAATTCCAATACTTTCCCTATACATTACCATGTATTGCAGGGAAAGTAAAAACTGCGCAAAGGATAAGGAAAACTTAAGCAACGTATTTAAGCACAAATAAGACAATAATACAGCACGCGGCTTTTTCGAGGATACACTGTATCCCCTTTGTCAATGCAAAAGAACCAACAAACCCGAAGTCAAAATAACAAAATATGTTAGAGGTACTAAAATGGACGTTATTCCCAGAACAACATAAAGTGTCCAAATTATATTTATTGATGTGTTCAGCATAATTAGGTATATTTTCTATTATCATTGCAAAATGTGTTTATGCAGAATAAATCGGTACACAGTATTCACGACATCAAAAAAATACATCATAATCACAAAACTCGCCTGTAGAGAATATACCCCAAAACTTGAAACGCACTCATGTTGACGGTAATAGTCTCTATATACCGATTTCGCACTCATCATGAACTCGTTATCATTGAAAACCCCTTATCTGCAATGATAACAAGATACTTGCTATAAGACACAATTCTTTCAAACTTCCCTAACAGCATTTTTTTTCACAGTGACATAAGATTTACGTCACACTGTAACTTTGGGACGTCACAGGACGTCGTAGTACGTCTCGGCAATGTCATATTGAGGTCACAGCGAAGTCACTTCGGTTATTTTCATGGTCGTTTGTGACGTCACATATTAACTTGTTTGTGACGTCACATTGTAATTGCCATTCATTTGTCGTCACATTGTTACGTGTTAATTGAATTGTGGAAACGTGTCACATAATATTGTCACAATGAAATTACAAAGTTACTAATACGTAACGTCGCATGGAAGTCACAAATATGATGTCACATTGTGACCCAAGTTCCACGTGACTACAACGTCACTGTCACACATGTAACGAGGGTTATTTAGGGACTGCTAATTTCATTATTTCCACTTAATGGGCATTATATTCTTATACAATTTAACTCCTGTTACACGAAGTTGAAAATGCCAAGTTCATAATTACAAATCTCGACTATATAAGGCATTACCAAAATGACAGTGAGATGATGATAGTATCTATGTGTGCATATATGTGAATGAGCGTGTGCATATGTTAATGAGAGTGTGTATATATGTTAATGAGAGTGTGTATATATGTTAATGAGCGTGTGTATATATGTTAAGAGCGTGACTTTGAGAGTGTGGACGAAAAATTTAAGCTTTTCGAAAATAATATGGTATAACCATTTCAATTAGTAAGTACTGCAACCCTCTTTCCTTTAAATGCGGCTGAATATTCGGAATGCAAACAAGTTTTGAATATTATTATTAATAAATCTGGCATGCTTTTTAGAAAAAAATTAACCTGCATTTTAGACGCTTTGCCTAATACTACTTTTTCTTAACCTAAATGGAATATGTCTGCACACGAAATAAACAATATTTTAAAGAAGATTCTCATACTAGCTAAAAGTAACAAAATAATAATATTTTCCTTTAAAAAGAAGAATATAAAGGTAATTTCTTTCGAAGCATTGCGAGAGCAATTTTCGAAATATTAATAATTTATCACCACGAAATCTAAGCATATATCTCTCACATACATTTTTCTTCGTATTAAAAGTATGAATTTATTTGAGATAGGATTACATTTTTTCAAATCCTTCCAAACAAATTAATGTAATGGAATTATGTTATTACAAACAAGTATTTATATATTTCATTCAGCGAATGTGTTTTTAGCTTGAAATGTTAGAACGTAGCATAGAAAACAATTATAATGAAATGAATAAAAATTTAAGTTTAAATATTCTAAGACTAACATTCTAAATATTCAGATTAGTAAAATGTATTTAAATATTATAAAATATATATGAATACTTTTAAATATGAAATATATTTTCTTACTTTTATATTGAAATGACATTGAAGATGTTATTTACGTCACTCCTAATTCTGCAGTGGATTGTTGGTTGGTCAGTTAATAGACCTAGGAAGTTTTTTGTGTAAAATAAACATACCAACAAATAATTCATTTAGCCCTACAATATTATATATGTCAGTTTTGCTTGTATGTTGACTTAAAGCAATTACCATGTCCCTCCGTTTAATCCAGTTACTTATATTTTTGGTAGTGCCAACACAAGGTCAAATCACGTGTTTTGATGAGAATGTAACTACATTGATTTCCCACAATTCAAAGTTATTGAAAACATTGCATGATCTTTTTATCTATTGATATGCGGTATCTTCTACAATCCTCAGTGTGCGTTCAAAATACATGAATGTGTCCAAATTTTTGGATAACTAACACTTTTATTCACAAGCACAGCATAAACAATAACAATATACTGTAAAACAGCACCTAAATGCTACATTAATTTGACAAAATTACTAATATTATTCTCAAAACATTGACCAAAGTCATTTCACAAAACAACACCTATTATTCTCAAAACATTGACAAAAATAACAGTTCAATGTAGGCCATACCAAGTCAACTCGTCTTCGACAGAATAATGCTTCCTTTTATAAACTCTCTCTGTAGAAACTGCTGGAAAACTTTATTGAAGGGCAACACCTCTAATAATGTTAAATGTTTCATTCCATCGATGGAATGAAGCAGCAATTACCTAAGCTGTATTATTAACTTATGTACAAGGTAGGATCAAAAAGTTTGAAGATTGTTTTCCCCTCTTCTTCAACCGTGATTGGAGAAGAGGGGAACTATTTTACCATGGCGTAGAGGCACATGTAACGCGAGATGTGAGAGGGAAGAAACTGGTCCGCAGGGCAGCGTTTTTCCAGACAATGCGTGTCAGTGAATTGTAGTCGTTCGTGCTCGTCAAAAACGGAAATGACGTTTGAAGAACAACGTACGAATATCAAATTTTGCCAGTGTTTGGGGAAATCGCCGACAGAAACATTGCACATGTTGCAGCAGGTGTACCGTGAGAGAGCAATGTGTCGTGCAAAGGTGTTTTCATGGCACCCCTGATTCATCGACGGCCGTGAAACCATAGACGACAATCCGCGAACTGGGCGGCTGTCAACATCAATTATGGAGGACAACATTCGAAAGTTGACGGAAATTGTGCGCGCTGACAGATGAAAATCATCAACGTCATTGCTGAAATAGCAGGAATTGGGAGCAGCCAAGCTATCCTGACGGACAGACTAAACGTGCATCATGTATGTCAGCACCTCGTACCAAAAATTCTAACCAACGGTCAGTGTGATAAGATCATGCGGATCTGTGGAGAACTGATTGGCGTTCCTGACAAAGATCCGACATTTCTTAAAAAAATTATCACCGGTGATGAGAAGTGGTGTTTCTTGTACGACCCACAAAAGAAACGGCAGTCCTCACAGCGGAAGTCACCATCCTCGCCGAAGACAAAACAGTTCCGTTTGGCCCATTTAAAGGGAAAGGGGATACTGGAAGTGTTTTTTGTCAAGAAGGGCTTTGATGCATTACGAGTTCATACCGGAAGAGGCAACAGTGAACAAGGAGAGATACACACAGATCCTGGATCATATCCTTGATGCTAACCGCCTCAAACGTCCAGAACACTGGAAACGCAAGGACTGGGTGCTGCAACAGGACAATGCCCCAGCTCATCGGTCTTTCATGGTGCAGTCCGCACTTTCCAAACATGGAAGATCATCCCATCCACACTCTCTCTACTCACCCGATCTCACCCCATGCGATTTTTACCTGTTCCACCTTCTCAAAAACGAACTCAAAGGACGCCGTTTCAAGAATGCATATGAGGTTGAGGAACTGCGAAGGGCCCATTGAAGACCATCTCGTCCAAAGGCTTCCAGGAATGTTTCCAGCAACTGTACTGGCGCTGACAGAAGAGCTTAGCTGCAGAGAGGGAGTACTTTGAAGGTGGTTGTGTCTAACACATGATATCAATAAATCATATCCGTCAACTAAGCCAATCTATGGATTTTTTTATCCTACTCTGTATATTTGCATAATCGTGATATTAGCGGACAATATATGTACATTTACATTTAGTTTTTGCATGTATATTACTATCAATATGATACTACATTGTATGTGATTATCATGTATAGTAAAACCATGCCAATGTATATGTCGTCTGTAACAGAAAATTGAAGTTTCGAATAGTAGCAAAATTCGTTACAGGTATAGTACTCCCGTGGTTATACAACTCGCTGATGTTTTTAAAAGTCAAATCAATTTTTTAGTTATTTTATGAAGCACGATTCTGAGCGATTTTTACACAAATCGGTTTCGTACAGAATTTCCGTACACAACAATTCGTACACACAATTTCGTACACAACATTTTTACACAAATCGGTTTTGGCATCATCGAATAGAACGAAGAAGGTTCTTCCGATCCTGAATATGCACCACATTTCCTCTTTTTATTCAATTGTTTTTAAATACATCGAAATATGTAACCGTATGTATATATTCTAGTCAGAAATATAATCTGTGCATATCTTGAAATATGCAATCAAGGTTTCCAGTCACAATACTTTGGTACTTTTTATTTCTTAGCTCTAGTAATGATTAGATCTCCATAGGTATTTTTAATTACCATAAGATTATTTTTTTTTCTTAATCCACTTTCAAATATTTAAAAATGATAGACACAAATCCAAAATTGCTCTGTTTTTTATTTCAAAGTAATCCAAAGTAATATAAACAGAAAATTTATTTACTTTTTAATGTTTACTTTTTCTTTTAGTAATTGATTTGTTAAATTTAGTGAATGTTTCTACCAGGTCTATATCTAATAACCGGAATCAATATAGTAATATGGCAATTACATAAAAACCTTCAGTCCAGGAGTATATTTGATCATATTTGGTTCCTTGAATTTGTGATATAAGACAACACGCAGAGAAAAGTGGTATTGTAGTCCTGGATATTTCAGTAGTCTCTGATTTATCATGCAATGAAATATAATATACAAACGATTACATTTAGATTGGAAATAAATCAATATTGGCTGTGATTACGAAGAGTTAAATCATATTTTCTTAACCATTTCATAATATAATTAAGATATGAATTCTTAATATATGTATTATAAATATTATTAATTGTACCATAAGTAATTTATATATTTATACACATTTTAGTTATCATTGCATACTAATTCTCATAGAAGAACAATTTAGTAATGTTTCGATTTTTTCCTACCCAGATCGGTACCCACAAGTGTAAGGCAATTATTTGCACGACCTAGACAGGGTCATTCAGTTTGGACCGAAACCCTATAGAGGTGGCAACCAGAGGGATGATAACAATGTTCCCCTAATCCATCCCCTTTCGGATGGACTTTTGGACCTACAAATCAACGAGTCCGTACGCAAAGATACAAATTAGACAATAACGCGTAGACACAAAGATTTTGACACATTTGGGACAGAGTCGAGGATTGGACCGTGTCCCATCTTTTTGTCTTGACTTTAACCACTGAACATTCTTAGCCCCAGAAATTGGTCCATTTGAAAGAGTGTACCTCAGGTTACGGAGTCTCGGTAAAAACAAACAACTTTTGATATGCCAATTTTACTCATTTTCTCGTTAAAGCCAACATGTTGCCAAATATGTTTCATGCCGCGAAACTATATATATACACTTTAAGGAATAATCAGAGAGAGCGTGCCCGTGAGGTTTGAGGATCACCCCCCATAGTACTATATAATTTATTTGAATCAACACCGTAGACACCGGTCAACGTATTTGCTAATTCCCCTTCTAGTAGCAATCCAATATTGCCCTAATATTATGGGCTCTAATAATGAACTAATTTTAAAAAGTGAAAATTTTGGCGAAATTTCCCTAATATTGGCTTAAAATATGGGGACAATATGGGGACAAAATATGGGGCCAATGTAACCCCAATATCTGCCCAATATTGTGATTACATAGAAAATATTTCGAGTTCCACGTAAGGCATGGATGTAGTGTTGTTGGACGCAGTATGTTCGGTTCCCCTCTGGTGCGCTTGAGACAACGTCCTAGGGTTAATCCTACGCTAAATGGTTCACGTCCTACGCTAAATGGTTCACGTTTCTGGCCGATATATAAGCAAATGACGAACGTCAAGTGATTAAATGGCCATTTGATTAAAAAAATGAGCATAATTATCAAGTTATCAATTAGTTTTATTTCTAGTGGGATTGTTTGGGCTCCTAAATATTTAAAACTAACTTAAATTGCTATGTGACTTTCTGCTCAGGCAGGTATTTGCTAAGTGACAAAGTGATGGTAAGGAATAATAAAAGCTATTTTTAAAAAAATGTATACGAAATGTTGATGAGATGAAGAAAACGGACCCCTGAATAATTGTGACCATCACCATTTTGCTTGCCCTGCGAATGGTAAAGCACGACCCTAGCGGTATAGATCGTAAAAGAACAGGAGAAATTTAAAATTATTGTTGAAAAATAACCATATCACATAAAATTAGTTTCAATTTCACGATTTGAAACAATTTATTGCGTTCACTACTAAATTGAAAACGAGATATTATTATGTGCGAAATGCTAAGCCCCGTTTTCAGATTTATCTATCGCTTGTTCGGCTGTATGAAATTACAAAATCCTGATTCAAGACTTCAAAATTACTTTTAAAATACACATCTCCCCATTTTACGTAAGGATTTGACCTCGATCCAGGTAGAAAATCCTTTTTAATAATTTGTTTCATCTATTACAGCTTCTTATTTTTTTCGCTACTTACCGAAAACAAAATAATGCATTATGATTATGCAACAAAATTATAGCGCGCATTGCACATTGCAATTTACCACCGAACACCATTTATTTACGTTTTCAATTTTTGAAATTCTGATTAAAATGGTTCGTTTATTTATAAAAGGAAGAAATGTACATCCCATAAAATGACCCATCATTCATTCAAGTATGATCAGTAGTTAAAGCTGTGAATTCGTCAGAACTGGAGAATAATAGAAACCGAAACGAAAATCATAAAAGGGTGACATTTTTAAGTACATTTTCTCGGCTGCTAATGCATCAATTGCAATTATTTTGTTACTTTGCTTATCTTAGTTTAAGACGGCTGTAGAATAAAAATAACCCAGTACTTGGCTTTTTAGAGTCAGAGTTACAGACTCCAAGAAATCGGGGTTTATCAAGTATACATGAAGCAACCGAAAAGAAAAGGAACTTAAAGTTAAACTTTTAGCTTAATTCATCATTAATCTATCATATCTTAATATGGCCGTAAATTCATACATAGTGGATTTATTATTAACTTGTACATTGCATTATTGTGCTGCTATAAACCCTACAATTATTTACCTTTTGCGTGAGTCCTGTAAAGGAATAATTAATTATTATAATACTAAATGGATCACACCATTTTAACTTTAATAATAACATTTATTAACACATAGAATACCTAATTACTTAATTTACAACACTTATTCATATTATTACTGCGGAGGGAATATGTGACACCAGTATGGATAAAATTACTGAAAATGTGTCTACGACCTTTGATTATTGATGAACACATACCTTCAAGGCTGCCTTGTACTTTGTCACCACCAGGTACTTCGCCGATCATATTACCGGAATAGACTCGCAGTACTTCTTCACCACATGTAATTCGAGGATCATATTGAACTGCTGGCTCGACACTCGTACTTGTGTCATCCTCGTAATCGACACATCCTTCTCAGCTTCGTTCTCGCTGAATTCGAGCTGTTAACCTCTTACATTTTTTACCCAGTCTACATTCTTAAGTCATCGTCTCCAAGTTATCTGTAGATGTCTACCCCTTGTGTCCTTCTTGGTCACAGGCTGTGGCTCTCTTTTTCACTTAGGGGTGTCATTCCCCCTTTGCTTTCATTTGCAGCGTTCAGTGGGACGCAGCAAACACTTTCTTTATCGGTTAATAATTGAACCAATGTCGCTACTGATCTCCTCGTAAGAGCCCGCTCAGCCCCCTCTGTCTTGACGCTCCTAAATTTATGATTTGCTGTAAACCCCGGCGCCATCCAGACAACAAATATTGTTCGATGTTTCGGCCACAATAAATAACTTGCATAAACGTGTCTCAGCTCACATGTGAGATCAATTTCTGGTCTCACAATACACTTGCCAACTACGGATTCGCATGTCGTCTTTTGACTGACTGGAATGCTGGTGCGTTCCTAAAGTAATATTTCAAGTGAAAATTGTGACAAATATGCAGTGTTGCCTCAAAATAGATGTTGCATAAAATGTAGAGAATTTCAACCGTAGGAAATCTTATCACCACCTTTCTTCCTTATAGAGTAGGAATTGGGCAATTTCAGAACAAAATTTCAACACAATATGGTCAGAAAATTTTGAATTTTATAAGTACTTTGAAAGTTTTTCGGTTTTGGCTTATAATTAACCCACATTTATTTTTCAATACATGGTAATAAAGTAACATTTCCACCTAAAAGGAGTGTTTGCCAATACAAAGAACTGAAACAAGATCCGTTGCATCACCAACCTTCGACAGTATTTGTGGTTATTGCTATTTAACAGAAATGATATTGCTGAACGTATTCTATAAAAAAAATTTCAAGCACTATAATGTAAATAACACATATTTTATCACACTTTTTTTCGAACCCCAACTTGATATGTTAAAGTAATCAAAATACTAAATGCACCTTAATATATGCATTATAAAAATGTAAAGAACATTAAAAGAACGAATTCTACAGTTTCAAAATAGCTTACAAATCTAATTCTGAAATCCAGGTAAAGTCCATATTAAAAATATATTGAATCTTAGCTGTCTGTTGTTTCTTTATGATGGAGGATTATAATCGTATTTAAAAAGGGATTTGAATACAGATTAGAATGCAGTTTTGTTGTTTTGAATGTGGATCTCAGCTCAGATATTTTCTATATATTATGTTGAGATCCAGACCGTCCGACCTACCAGAAAGGTGTAAGGTAACCGATTGCACGGTGGGTAAGTGCCACCCAATTTAGAACGGAACCCAGTGGGGTAGGTATCCACAGAGACCGTGCCCTCCTTCCCCTACCACCAACATTTCGGAAGTACTTACAGACCCACATATTTAATGTGATCGTGCTCCGCGTGAGCACGGCAGCAGTTTTGGCAGTGGCGGAAATCGACCCCGGGCCTACCGAATGCAATTCCTGCGCGCTAACCACTGGGCTACCGCGGCCTCTATATGTTATGTGTATGAAGTTTTTATCATTTTTCCAAAATGTGATGTTAGTTTAACACAGTTTCCCTTATAATTTAAAAACCTATTATCCCTGTTAGGATATCAGCCGATTGCCTATTAAATTTATCTTGTCCTAGACAGTAAAACAAATGCAATTTTCTCAGTCGAAACAAAGACAGTTTTACGTATTTTACTGCATTAACTTACTGCGCTGCATACAGCCATAAGATATCAGAACATCTAGAAAATTTCAATTAAGCATTTTGTTCAGCCAGCATTTTGTAAATTCTACAGTGGAACTTACTATTACATCAATTTTCTAAAATCATTATATAAAAATGCTTTAGAATATTTTCCTTTTGTAAAACTTGAAATATAGTTAAAATAAATGAGCATTTGATTTTTTTTATAAAATAAATATTTCCTGAAATCTATTGAGTGGGCCTCGTAAAAGTGGAGTCGGATCGCATGTGGCCCGTTGGCTACAGATTGAACCCACTGATATGTGTAATACATGGATACAAGTTTCAAGGCCTACTGGGAGATTCATAACCAAAAAATACCGAATTCCTCGTAGCAAAATCCTCTGAAACACGTCTGAAACTAGAAAAGCAATGGAAAAGAAGGAATGTATTAAGAAACATATTCTTGTGGAAACTTGAGGAGATGGGGATCAAATAGGAAGAAAATCAAAATGTTACAGAGAGCATAGTTTCGAATATCGAATGCATCCTCAAAACCTAGTACTACGGGGAATATAGTTGCACTGATAAAAGTATTCTACAAATTACAGCTGTAGTAGAATTTACCTGTAATATATATATATATATATATATATATATATATATATATATATATATATATATATATATATATATATTATATATATATATAAAGGGGTTTGAAGATCGAATGAAAGAAAAGTGAGAAGCTGTAACACAAAAATTCATCTATCTAACAGGCTTACAAAACAAAAGTTAAAAACAACAAATTCTCAAGCAAATGGAAAAAAAATAAATAAATAAAAGAAATATCGAATCAACAAGTCACGAAAAGTATCAAAATACAAAGGTATGGGATCGAAAAAAGAATAACGAACGAAATCAAGCACAAACGCTATACACGTGGACGATGCTCTAAGCCTAAATCATGTTCACCTCTACAAAAATCTAATCATGTCCAAGTTTTTTGTAAAAGCTAACACAAAAATGTATGTTTCTGAAGAAATAGATAGAATATATCTATAAACTATTTCTATTTGGAGTAATATATATATATATATATATATATATATATATATATATATATATATATATATATATATATATATTTACTACTCACAACTGAAATCGCAAAACCATGAAGAAATTGATGTATCCTTATGAAATTTACACAATATAATTGTAACATAGAGATGTGCAAATGATAAAAAGCTCATACCTGAAAAATGAAAGCATGGCACTTTGTTGGCATTAGATCAATATGGAATAGGCCCATCGCGAGCGACTATGCAGTATTGAATACGACGAAGCATCCCGTCAATGAGATAGATGGTCAATGGTGTGCTGAGGAATGACATTGCACACAGCATGCAATTGGGCTTGTAACTGAACATGGTTCATTGGAATTGAGATTTCTCTTAATCGGCGACCAATGATGTCCCAGATATGCTCCATTGGCGACAAATCTGAATAACATGCTGGCCAAAGCAGAATACCAAAACCTTGTAGACTATTCACAGCTACCCGTGCAGTATGTGGTCTGGCATTATCCTGCTGAAAAAGTAGTCCAGGCCTGGTTAACAGTTATGACTGTACCACAGGTCTCAAAATATCAAAGACGCATTGTTGTGCCATGATACTGTCAGAAACGTGAACCAAAGGTTTTCATCCACCAAATGTTATACCGCCCCAAACTGTGATACCACTTAGGGGGGGCTTTGTTGCGACTGATAGAAAAACTTCCTGGTGGCATTGATGAAAGCGCCGCCATATTCGAGTATGGCCACCTGGCATGCCAAAACATAATCGTGATTCAATCGTGAACAGAAAGAATATTTCGCCATTCTATCGACCAATTGCGTGAAGACGTTGAAACGGTAGGTGAAGACGTTGAAACGTAGGTGTCGAAAAGGTCGTCTTGCTTTATGCAAATGGTTCCGATTTTATTCATCGAAGATACGTTACCTGTAGTGTGGGATACATGCCGTTGTAACACAGTTGCCCGGTTGCTGTGGTAAACGACTCCCACGCATCGCTTCTCAGAAGCATACAATCTTCACGTGGTGCGGTACATCTGGAAGTTTCACTATCTGATCTTAGTGTCGTGTCGTTGTCTCTCAAGAACCGTAACACACACCGTTGAACTGTGTTTACATCACGACCCAATAGTTCAGCCATTCTTCGAAGATTCAATCCACCCTCACGTGAAACAGTGAGTTATTGCCGTTATGTTGGCGACAACTGAACGTATGCAGCAAGTCGATGTATTCTTATCATATTGTGATTATTTTTACAACCTGAAACCAATGACGCTTCAATTTAGCTGCGATGTGGCTCCTCCTGGGCCTAACGCTTTTATGCTGCTCGGCAAAGTGCTATGTCACTATGCGTAACGGAATTGTGATCATTTGCATAACTCGCCTTGCTGTCTTCATTGCATAATTTACATAAAGCTACATCTACAACTTTATGGTATTGCGATTTCAGTTGTGAAGTATATATATATATGTATATATATATATATATATATGTATATATATATATATATATATATATATATATATATATATATATATATATATATATATATATATATATATATATATATATATATATATATATGAGAGAGTTAAAATTTTTGATACGTACGAAATCATGAAACTGTACATGAAATTGTGCATATGGAGTTAGTTTTTCAGAGTACTTTATAAAATATCAGTTTATTTTACTTTTTCAATATACCTTCAGAGTAATGCCGCACCTAATACTCTGCCACAACTTTTAAGTCTTCGGTCTTTGTGGAAGAGTAAAATGTAGCATCTAAACCACAACCCACTCTTAAGATAGTAATATAAATACGTCAAGTAAAGCCTGCAACTGGCAAATCCAAGAAAACATTTTTCTGTAACTCTAGGAAGATTGTACTGAAAAAAGAAATCTTTATAGAAACAAACTATTGAGTCAAAGTAAACGAAAATAGGACGAAAATAAAACGTTTTATCTAGCAAAATATCGAATATCGAATTCATTTTGGATTCTAATTACTACTGTGAGAATAAATAACCATATCAGCAAACTTTTTTAACGAATAATTGTGCTAGAGTTACACTCTAAAAGCATCTGGAAACGTTAGATGTAAGGTTGTGAAGGACCTTTCTGTCCCAATCGCGAATCGAACTACTTACTGATCATCGTATTGGCTAGCCGACGTTCTACCATTGAACTACTGGAATGGAATTGCAAGTATAGTTGAGATGAACTCTGCATTCAACACCCTCTAATGTCAGATTGACGTGCAACTGGCAATCTGACTGACCACCTTTTGCTATTTTAATCTCAGATTAGCCTCCTACTACTATTTTTTCCTCAAGGTTAGCTTCATTGGTGGTCGTTGAACTTCATTGCTGGCCTCCCAATTTTAACTCACCTCTCAATATAGCAGATTCCATGGCATCTGTGCTAATCCAACTAAGTTCACTTCCAGACTACCAACATCATTGCACTAAATTATAGAGTTGATTTGTTCGGCCGAAATTGCAAAGAATCTTGCTGGCCCAACTGGGAATTGAATCGCGGATCATCGTACTGATCAGCTAAGACTCCAACTTCGAACTAGTGGGACGTAATTGCAAGCTCTTATCGTCGAAGTGAACTCTGTAAAGTAGCAAACATAGTAAATAAATAAATGTTAGTTAAAATACAAACAAAAGATAACTGTATGACTGAAAATGAACGAAATTGAGTGACAAGTCTAACATCTATATGCATGTATAAAAATAGTTGCGTTCCCGCAGCAAGCGGTTGTTAAATATACCAAACTTTTTAGAGAGTTATATGACAGTTGCGCAGCCTCAGAATTTGGAAAACGACAAAAATGTGCCGAAGTTCAGTGTGAGCAGATAGATTGCGCCTATTGAAGAGCAGAAATTTCAATGTTGAAATTGCGTCGAAATGAGGGTTAGAATTTGCAAGATACAAAAGCAGATTGGAAAAAGTGGACACCTTTCCACGGTACATCCACTTTCACCAAGACAGCGCGTTCCCACAACGGTCGTCCATTAGAGTGGGCAATTTAAAAATAGGGGCCGTCCTAATGAGTTTCCCATTTCACGTCAGCCATTCCTAAATATGAGCCTTTCAAAAAGTTCGGAAATCTCTTCGCGGGTGCTCACTTCCTTCCTTTGCGGCTGCCTTCAAAATTGAGTCGAAGTTATCTCTCTCTCTCTATATATATATATATCTCTGTATATATATATATATATATATATATATATATATATATATATATCTGTATATATATATATATATATATATATATATATATATATATCTGTATATATATATATATATATATATATATATATATATATCTGTATATATATATATATATATAATATAAAACTTGAAAAAATGCTACAATTTTGAGTGAATTGATTAAAAAGCTAAAAGCAAAAACAAATAATTTTTAATACAACTTGTAAAGCGGTATGCTGCAATTTTACATGTGTATACCTATATAAATTCCCAAATAGGACAAGTAGCAATGTACTCGTAAAATTTCTAGATAAGTAATGTAAGTAACGGCCGGGGGGAGTTGCTACCCCCAACACTCCGGTTAAAGCTTTTTTCCGCCATGGCAAACGCTCCTGGTAGCCGATACTCCCTACACTATTTTCTTCATGACTCTTATAAAACCGTAAAAAATTACATACATACATATACACTTTCAATAACTTGTAAAAATCCAAATGTTTACTATATTACGCTAAAACAAACCAAAAAGGACACACTATAAAAATATAACAATTAATTTAAAATACTAATGTATGAAATCACTTCACACGTGGTTATTTAATATCCCAATATCAATATATTCAAAAAATAATGTTTGAAATCCAAGTCAGAGAGGTTATATTTAAAAATTCGGATACAAAGTGTCGAACAGATGTCTGATGTTGTCCTGCGACAGACGAGTCCACACCTGTTGGATGTTACGTTCCAAATCGCGAAGAATGCGGCAACGAGGCAGCTGTCGTTTCAACTGGTCCGGCACATGTTTGATAGGGGATAGGTCTGTGAAACGGGCAGACAATGGGAGTGTCTGGAGATGACTCAGGCAGGCCTGGACGACCCTAGCCGTATATATCCGGGCATTATCCTGCTTGAATTGCGCGCCTGGAATCCCAGCAACGAATGGGAGCACATAGAGCCGTAGAACCTCATCCACGTACCGCTGGTCCGTCAATGTTCCAGGCACCACTACTAGAGCGGATCGGCTGCCGTATGCTATGGCTCCCCAGCCCATGATGACTGCAGTGAGGCTAATGTAGCGCTCGATAACGAGGTTGGAATTGTGCAGTTGACCTCCATAACCGGACACGCTGAGCATCGGCCCCAAAACGAAGCAGCATTAATTGCTAAATACCACACATAGCCAATATGTGGCGTTCCACGTTGCAATGGACTACAACCAGAGCCGCCGATGTTCCCTTGTTAACGGCAGCACATTCAAAGAACGCTGGGATCGCAGATTCGCTTCCTTCAGACATCTAGATATGGTTCGTGGGCA